>BROG01000210.1:172500-350000 GCA_030159075.1 Atrina japonica | reverse complement strand
ACAATAGGGATCTTGTTAAATAAAAAAAAAAAAAAAAACAAAACACATCCACATAACAAACCAAAAAAAAAAAACAGCACAAAAAACAAAGAGAACAAAGAAAAACACACACAAAAAAACAAAAAAACCAAACCCAAAAAAACAAAAGAATCAAAAGAACACCCACCCAATAAAAACATGCGAAACACAACAAAAAAACCAACAAAAATAAAAAATAATACAAAACAAAACAAAAAAAAAAAAAAAAAAACACACAACCAAAAAAAAAACACAAAAAATACAACAAAACAAAAAAAAAAACAGACCAAAAAAAACAAAAAAAAACAAAAATAACAAAAAACACTACCGAAAAAACAAAAAAAAACACTAAAAAAATAAAAAAAAACCCAAACACAAAAAAAAAAAAAAACACAAGAACCAAAAAATATAAAAAAAACCAAAAAACAAAAAAACAACAAACCGAACACAAAAAAAAACAAAAACAAACATAAAAAAACAAACAATACATAAAAAAAAAACCAAAAAAAAAAACACAACAAAAGAACAAAAAAATACCCTACACAACAAGACAAACTACTAACACAACAAACGAAAAACATAAAAAAAAAAAAAAAACCAAAAAAACAAAACACAACAAAAAAAAAAAAAAAAAAAACCAAAACAAAAAAACAACAAAAAAAAAAAACAAAAAAAAAAATAACCAAACAAAATAACAAACCAAAAAAACAACAAAACAAAAACACAACTAAAAAAAAAAGAACAAAAACAAAAAAAAAAAAAAAAAAAAAACCATCAAAAAAAACAAAACAAAAAACAGAAAAACAAAAAAAATACACAACAAAAAAAACAAACCAAAACAAAAACAAAAACAAAACAAAAAACAAAAACCAAAAAAAAAAAAACACAAAACACAACAAAAAGACCAAAAAAAAACACACAAAACAAAAAAACACCAAATAAAAAAACAAAAAAAAAAAAAAACAACAAAAAACACAAACCAAACAAAAAACAAACAAAAAAAAGAAAACCAAAAAATAACAAACCAAAAACTAACAAAATAAAAAAAAAAAAATAAAAAAACCAAAAAGCAAAACTACAAAAAAAAAAAACAACACAACAAAAGAAACAGAACAAAAAAAAAAAAAAAACAAAAAATAAAAAAAAAGAAATAAAAACAAACACACAAACACAAATAACAAACAACAAACAACACAAAACAAAAAAACAAAAAGAAAAAAAACAATAGCAAAACAAAAACAAAAACAAAACAAAACACAAAAACCAAAAAAACAAACATTCTACAAACAAAAAACCAAAAAAAAAAAAACAACACACAGAACAACATAAAAAAATAACAACAAAAAAAAAAAAAAAAACAAACACCACAAAAACAAACAAAACAAAATACCAAAACACCAAACAAAAACAAAAAACAAAACAAAAAAAAAATACAACAAAAAAACTAAACAACACAAAAAACAAAAAACAAAAAAACAAAAAAACAAAACCACAAAAATAAAACACAGACAAACAAAACAAAAACAAAAACAAAAACCAAACCAAACACACACACAGAACAAAAAAAACACACAAAATGACCAGAACAAATTAACAGAACAAACAAAAAAAAACACAAAAAAAAAAAACAAACAAACAAAAAACAAACACAACAAAAACCAAACAAACAAACCCAAAAAAACACATAAACATAAACAAAACAAAAAAACAAACAACAAAAAAAAAAAACAAAAACAACACAAACCAAAAAACACAAAACAACAAACACTAAAAAAAAAAAAAACAAAAAGACAACAAACAAAAAAAATACAAAAAAACAAAAAATACTAAAATCACCAAAACAATAAAAAAAAAAAAAAAAAACAAAAAAAAAAAAACAAAACAACAACAAAACACACAAAAAAAAAAAACACAAAACAAAAAAATAACCAAAAAAACTAACAAAAAACAACAAGAAAAAAAAACAAACACACAACAACACAAAAAAAAAAAAAAAAAAAAAAACAAACCATAAAACAAAAAAAAAAAACAAAAAAAGAAACAAAAAACACAAACAAACACAACAAAACAAACAAAAAAAAACAAAAAAAACAACACACAAACCAAAAACAAACACAACAAACCAAATAATAAACAACAAAAAACACCCAAAAACCAAAAAACCCAACACACACACCAAAAAAAATAACAAAAAAACAACAAACAAAATAACAACAAACACACCCAAACCCAACAAAAAAAAACAAAACAACCAAAAACCAAAAAAAACACCAACAAATACACAAACATAAAAACAAAAAAAAGAAAAAACAACAACAAACAACATAAAAAAAAAAAAGAAAAAAAAAAATATAAATAACAACCCAACCAAAAACAAAAAACACAAACAAAAAGAAACAAACACCACAAAAAACAAAAAACAAAAAAAAATAACAAAAACCCAAAAATACAAAACAACAAAAAAACAAACAAAACGTAAACAAAAAATAAAAAAACAACCAACACACCACAAGAAAACAAACAAAAAACAAAAAACAAAAAAAGCAGAAAAAAAAGACAAAAAAAAAAACAAAAAATAAAAAAAAAAAAAAACAAAAAAACAACAACAAAAAAACAAACACAACCCAAAAATTAAATAATATGAAACAAAAAAAACAACCCCAAACCACAAACAACCCAAAAAACACAAACCACAAAACCAAAAAACAAACAAACCAAAAAACAAACAAAAACACAAAACACAAAAGAAAAAAAAACGAACAAAAAAACAAAAAACAAAAACGAAAAAACCCAAAAAAACAAAAAAAAAAACAAATAACAAAAAAACAAAAAAAAAAAACAAAAACAACAAAAAAAACAGAACCATACCCAAAAACAAACAAAAACAAAAAAAATAAAAATAAAAAATAAAAAAAAAAAAAAACATAACACACAAAAAAAAACACATAACAAACAAAACAAAAAAAAACAAAAAAAACAAACACCAAAAACTACACACAACCACCAAAACAACAACAAACAAAAAACAACAAACAAACAACAAAAACAAAAAAAAAACCAAAAAAACAAACACACAAACCAATAAACAACAAAAACAACACAAACGCAACTATAAAAAAAAAAACCAAAAAAAAAAACAAAAAAAAAAAACAAAAACAAAACACAAAAAAAAAACCCAAAACAAAAAAAACAAAACAAAACAAAAAACTAACACAAATTACAACAAACCACAACACACACCCAAAAGAAAAAAAAACAAAACAACAAAAAAAAACAACCAAAAAAAAAACACCAAAACAAAAAACAAAAAAAAAAGAAAAACATAACAACAACCCAAACAAAAAAAAAACACAAAAACAAAAAAAAAAACAAAAAATAAAAAATACAAACAAAAAAAAACAAAACTGAAACAACAAAAACAAAACCAAAAAACAAAAAAAAAACAAAAAAACCAACAAACAACTAAAAAATAAAAAAAAAATACGAAACACATAAAAGAAATAAACAAACTAAAGAAAATAAATAAAAAAACAAAAACGAAACAAAACAAAACCAAATAAAAAAAAACAAAAAACAAAAAAAAAACAAAAAAAACAAAACAAAAAAAAACAAAATCAAACCAAAAAAAAACAAAAACAAAAAAAAAAAAAAACCACAAAAAAAAAAAAACTAACAAAACCAAAAAACAAAAAAAAAACAAAAAAAAAAATAAACAACAAAATTAAAAAAAAAAACAAAAAAAACAAAAACAAAAACACAAACAACAAAAAAAAAGCAACAAACCATACAAACAAACAAAAAACAAACAAAAAAACCAAAAAACAAAAAAAAACCCAAAAAAAAAAAACAAACAAAAAAACACCACAAAAAACAAAAAAAAACCACAAACAAAAACAAACAAATCACAAACAACAAAAAAAAAAGACAAAAAAACCAACACAAAACAACAAGTAACAAAACAAAAAAACAAACAACAGAACAACACACAAAACAAAACAAAACAAACAAAACAAAAAAACAAAACAAAAAACAAAAAACATCTACAACAACACAAAAACACCAAAAAAAAAAAAACAAAACCCACACAAAAAAAAACAAACAAAAAACAAAAAAAACAAAAAACAACAAAAAAACAACCAACAAAACAAAAAACCAAAAAAAAACAAAAAAAAAAAACACAAAACCAAAACAAAAACAACATAAACAAAACAACAAAAAAAAAACAAAAAAACAAAAAATAAAAACAAACAAACACACCACAAAACCCAAAACAAAAAAACAAAATAAAAATTAAAACAAAAAAAAACAAAAAAACAAAAAAATCCACCTACACCACAAAAAAAAAAAACAACAAAAAAAACACTAACCACAAAATAAAATACAAAAAAACAAATACAACAACAAACCAAAAAACAACCAAAAACAACACATAACAAACACACAAAATAAACCTAAAACAACCAAAAAAAACAAAACAAAAAACACAAAAAATAAAAAAAGAACAAAAACAAAAACCAAACAAAAAAAAACAAACACACCAAAAAAAACAAAAAAACAAAAAAAACATAACAATAAACACAAAACAAAAAAAAAAAACAACAACAAAAAAAAAACCAGAAACCAATAACACAAAACAAAACCTACAAGTAATAAAATAAAACAAAACTAAAACAAACAAACACACAAAAACAACAAAAAACAAAAAAAAAAAAACAAAAAACTAAAAAAAAACAAAAAAACAAAAAAACAAAAAAAAAACAATAAACCAATAACACAAAAAACAACAAACAAAACAAAACAACAAAACAAAAAAATACACAAAAAACACAAAAATAACAACGAAAACAACAAACAATAATGAAAAAAAAACCAAACACAAAAAAAAACAAACAAAACCAATAAAAAGATAAAAACAAAAAATAACAAAACAAACCAAAAACACCACACACACAACAAAAAAAACCAAAAAAACAAAAAAAAAAGCAACCAACAAAAAAAAAAACAAAAATCAAAAACACAAAAACAAAACCAACAATAAAAACCAACAAAAACAAAAACAAAAAAACCCACAAAACAAAAACACCACACAAAAAAAAACCAAACATCAAAAACAAAAGACAAAAAAAACCCCCTAAAAAATAAAATAAAGAAAACAAAACCCAAAGAACCACAACAAAAACCAAAACAAAAAAAAACAAAAAAACAAAAAAACAAACAACAAAACAAAAAACAAAAAAATACACCAAAAAACACAAAAAACAACAACAAAAAAAAACAAAACAAAAAAAAAAATAACAAGAACAAACAAACACAACCAAACACACAAGAAAAAAAAAAAACATAACAAAAAAACAAACACAAAAAAAAAAAAAAAAAAAAAAAAAAAACTACAAAAACCAACAAAACCAAAAAAAACCAAAAAAAACCAAAAACAAAACAAAAAAATACAAAAAAAAACAAAACGAAACAAAAAACAACTAAACAAACAACAACAAAACAAACACACAAAAAACCATAATAAAAAAAAAAACAAAACAAACACAAAAAAAAAAAAAAAAAAAAAAAAACAAAAAATACACAAAAAACAACAACAAACCAAAAACAAAAACAAACACACACACAACCACAAAAAAACAACAAGAAAAAAAAATACAAAAAAAAAAAAAAGCGACACCACAAAAAAAAAAACAAAAACAAAAACAAAAAAAAACAACACAAATCAATTAAAACAAAAAAACAAATAAAACAAAAAAAAACAAAACAAAAACACAAAACAAAAAAACAAAAAAAACAGGAAAAAAAAAACAAAAAAAACACATTACAAAAAAAAAGAAACCACAAAAAACTAAAAAACATAAAAAAACCCAAAAAACAACAAAAAACAAAAAAAAACAAACAAAAAAAAACAAAAAAACAACCAAACAAAAAAAACAACAAAACAAAAAACAAAAAAAAAAAACAATAACAAACAACAACAAAAAAAAACAAACACAAACAAAAAACAACACAAACAAAAAAACAACAACAACCAAAAAAAATAGACAACACCAAATAAAAGAAAAAAAAAAAAAAAAACAAACACAAAAGAAAACAGAATAAAATAAAAAAAAAACGAAAAACAAACAAAACAAAAACATAAAACAAAAAAAAACACCAATCAAAAGAAAACAAATAAAAAAAAAACAAACAACATAACAAAACAAACCAAAAAACAAACAAAATCAAGAAAAAAACACAACAAAAAACAACAACTAAAAACACAAATACAGGAAAAAAAACTACAACAAGAAACAAAAAAAAAACAAAAAAATAAAAATCAACCAATCCACAACAAACACAAAAAAACAAAAAAAAAAACACAAAAAAAAAACCAAAACCAAACACAAAAATAAAAAACAAAAACAACAAACTAAAAACAAAACAAAAAAAAACAACAACACCAAAAAACAAAAACCATAAATAACACACAAAAAAAACAACAAAAACAAAGAAACAAAAAAAAAAAAAAAAAAAAAACACACACTACAAAAAACAACAAAACAACAAAAAAAAAAAAACAAACAAAAAAAAAAACACAAACACAACAATACACAAAAAAAAAACACAACAATACAAGCAAACAACAAACCAAACAAACAAAACAAACAACAAAACAACAAAAAAAAGAAAAAAAAAAGAAACAAAAAACAAACAAAAAAGTACCACCAAACAAAACAAACAAACACAACAACAAAAAAAAACAAACAAACAACAAAATAAAAACAACCCAAAAAAACAACAAACAAACAACAAAAAAACAAAAAATAAAAAAAAACAACCAACAAAAAAAAACAAACACAAACAATAAACAACAAAAGAAAAAAAAAAAAAAAAAAAAAAACAAAAAAAAAAACACAAAAAAACAAAAACCAACAACAAAATACAAAAAATCTACCAAAAAAAAAAAAAAAAAAAGAAAAAAAAACAAACACAAAAAAAAACACAAAAAAACAAAAACACAACAACAAAAAAAAAACCACAACAAAAAAAAAAAAAAAAAACCAAAAAAACAAAAAAAAACAAACAACCAAACACACATCTAAAAAAAAAAAAAAAAAAAAAAACACAAACACAAAAACAAAAAACACAACAATAAACACAAATACAAACACAAAAACAAAAAAAAAAAAACCCAAAAACCAACCACCAAAAACCCAAACTAAAAAAAAAAAAAAAACCCAAAAAACCACAAAACAATAACATCACCACTACCACAGGGATCTTGTTAAATAATATGAAGCCCCCCTCTCAGGAATGTCACATAATATTCCGGAGCAGTGAAACCCTTCTAGCAGTCAGATTTGGAGATCACTGATGACATTTTCTCCGAACTTGACCTTTTCATCAAACTTTACCTTTTCACTGAGCTTGACCTTGATTTTTTACCGAACTCGAGAGGTTATCTTGGAACATTTTCGACGGGTGTGGCATACAAACAGGGGACGCTAACTCGTTCCGATCCCCTGGTTCAATGCCGTTTGGGATTCGCAATTGTTCTTTGTGTTGAGACCGTTGATATATCTAATTTGTCGTATTCTAATGGATTTGGAGTTTCGAATATCCATCTGTACTTCTTCATGATACTTATTTCATTTCCGGGCTGGGGCAGGTGTCATCCGTCAAGCCTGTAGGTCAACATTTGCTCAATATTCACCAGATTTGCTAATTGTCTTCTGTAGAGAGAGAGAGAGAGAGACAGAGAGAGACAGAGACAGAGGGATAAGAGAGATGAGTTGATATAACAACTTACCGACAATATTGCCACTCACTCTTTGAAATTCACAAATGTATCCCTCTAATGCGTCACAGTTCAAGTCGTTGTACACGCCATCTTTACCTATAACTGCACAGTCTTCGTTGGAAGCATAGTTATTCGGCTCACGATTCCAGTTTCTGTCATTAGCAAACATAAAATTCATCAAGCGATGTAGTTAAAAGCACTGATGTTGTATTACAACCTTTGTTGACTATATGAAAATGAATATTTTTTTTGATAGGGCCTCTTGTCTATGGCGGCTATTTTCGTGGCCTTTATAGACAGGTTTTGCTGTATCAATTTAGAAATTCACGAAATTGGCAGAGATTGCATAATTATATTGACATGCCAAAGCATTGTTCAGAGTTGTCAGCATATAGAGTTGCCCTGAACACTCATTTCGCATATTTTGAATTCTAACCTGGGTCTGGAATTTGACGTGATAATATTGCAAGTAATGGTTCTTTGCCATGCATTCTGAAAATATTTTGAACGAGACTCTCAATTTTATAACCACGTGACGTTATTACAGGCTAATTTGCCTGACATTTAAGGTAGTTAGTGATACTTTATATATATAATTATGGACGTCTTTTATGGCCGATCTAAGGTTTCAATTTTGAAAAAAAATGTTATAAAAAATCCAACCTCACATCTTAAAGTTTACTCGGTGAAAAACAGACAAATTACCCGTTTCCTTACGTGAATTTAATTGTACTTAAGGTTACTTTAGGTTATTTGTCCATTCATTGGCTTAACATGAAGACATATCAAGAATAAATGGATATGAAAATAACATAATCAGAGTATTGAAGCCCAATACTTTGTTGACTTGGCAAATCATTTGTAGTTATAAAGTGTTTTTCAGGTGAATATTTTAACCCCTAGCCCGATTGCTGATTTGTAAGTCCAGCTTTATACAACTGGTAAATTGTAGATTTATAAAATTTTCCATCAATAATGATTCTAATGTTATTTTCTGTATTTTATCTAATTACTCTAATTACCGGATGTCTCTCATAACCGGACACAGCGATAAGTAATTTTAGGTGAATACTATAAAAAAGGATATGCCAGATGTTTGTCAACTTTCCAGGAAGTTATTTTTATGTCTTATAATGATATTGTATGACATATAGATAGTACCTGTGTCATCAATATTAAGTGTAAATGAATATCAAAACAGGATGATTCCATATATTTCTGGCAATGAACTCACACATAATTGTAGTTTGAAGACGCTCCATCTGCCCAAAGCCATGTCCCCTCTTTTGCTGCATCAGTAAGACCTGTCCAAAAATTGCCGCCTCCGATTTTCATATGATTTAACCAATACTGCAAAGAAAGTGCAATAAATATTTATGAAATGTTCAACACTTATTTTTGAAGCTAAATTTGAAAAAAATTACAACTCATTTTTACTTTAAAACCTCTGTGGTCTAGTGGTTAGATTATCGTATTTTTAACCAAGACATCCGTCGTATCTGGTTAGTTTGAGCCCAGCTTGACCCAAATCTGAATTTGTAGGTATGGTAAGTTGATATTTTTCGGGAACACAATAACTGGGTCTCGTTTTTCAATATAAATATAAAATATAAAATATCAGATACCAAAGTATTTATATTCATATGTTATATATCATATGGTGAACATCGGATGGATTCACGTTTCAAGTGAGGAGTTACCACACACAGCCTTGTATCTTTAAAAATTAGCATTTGAATTAACATTAATCTTTAAATTAGCATCATACACGCTACATACCATTCACTATAATAGTTTGAAAGATAAATGTAACAAACCAAGATGCAAATCTAACTAGACCTAAAACAGAGATTTTCAATTGCATGATAAAACGTTATATATAGTTACCAGAAGATACTACAAACATTATCTGAAAAATCAAGTGTATATTCCCACAATTTAATCATCCTGTAAACACTAATTCTAAAATTGCACAATTTCAATCGTTTTTAATGAGAATATTCGGTATCCCTACTCATTTTTTTTTCTTTTGGACCGCCAATCAAAATCCATCCGAAATTTTTGCTACAATATTAGACCCGAAGACTGAAACTATTGGAGGGATGTAGCAGTTTTATTTTGGATATATATAAATAAATATATATATATATATATATATATATATATATATATATATATATATATATATATATATATATATATATATATATATATATATATCTGTGTGTGTGTGTGTGTGTGTCCATGCTTATTTTAACGTTATAAATATCTCCTTTCCCATTATATTTTCAGAGACTGTGTGTTTTTGTGTTCAAACTCACCATTTCATCGTGATTATCAATTTTCAATAAATCGCCACCAGCCTTTAAACATTTAGTACGAGCATCTTTTCTTGTATATGTGGCTCCATTTCCAAATAAATAACATTTGTTTCCTCCCCGTTTCCATGGTCCACATCCAAAATTGGCATAGTCTGTTTATATATATAAATTGTTCTCAAGATCTTAACATTTTTTCTTTTACCGAATTTGATAAAAAATACATCATAAAAAGTTTGTATAAACTGAAAACATTATTCATCAGATTGTTGTAATGGCCCGTCTAAGATCCCAAGTAATCTGCGTTATCAGAACATGTTCACGATTGTATTATGATTATTACTACTTAGTAATCAATTACGATTATTACTACTTAGTAATCAATAACTGTTAGCATAGTATTGAAAATCACGGCTCACATCAATATATCGTGAATTTTACGGTTGATATAATAATGAGAACCATTAATTGAGATTAATCTGGCAATTTTTTATAATACTTCAGTGAATTCCATATTACATGCATTTTTTCAGAGAAATAATTTACATTTTTATTTACAATGTGCATGAAATAATGGTGTATATGTCCCGAAATATAATAAAAGAGTAGTTTATTCGTTGGTCTCAATTAGGGATTGATGAAGATATTAGTATGTTTAATCAAATATCTATTCAGATTCCAGTTCAAAAGTTTATACTCGATAGTCAAAATATCTATACACATTGTTGAAACTAAAGCAACATATGTTTCAGAGGATTATCATTATTACTACGCATCAATTACGGCCAGGTTTGAGATTTTGATATTTCAGGAGTAATTTTCATAAATTTACACAACATTCATAATGTCACAAACAAAATGGATACCTAGAACTGAAGTTTTCTCGCATACATAATAGGCTTTTCTTGAGCATTTGGCGTCATCAATTACCCCAGTAGCAAACATTATCGCACAATTCTGTTTTTCTGATGAATCTCTGCTAGGTGCCTTGTCCCATGCACTTGATAAGGAAGATAAAATGTTGACCATTATACATTACAGTTCATAGATGTCGTTAATGTCATTACATGGGCTTTTCCCGTTTTTACGTCCGGTAGCACAGAAGCACACTTCATCAATATTAACTAACAGACAAAAAATGAAAATTTCGCCAGCGACACAGTAATACTTTCTTATGTTGTCGTACACATTTATATAATTACATAACTATTTCCATATAATTGTTAGGGACAATTCAAATTACCCTCCGAAGTAATTGATAATTGAAAAATGAAAGTGCACAAAATTGAGTAAAATTTCACTAAATTTAGTATTTTATGTGTTATTAAACATTCTCAAGTATAAAGGCGCTGAAACTTTACTTTAATGAAACTGCATATCGACTGGTTGAACAGGATTTGATTTGAAATAATTAATCATGAATTAACAATATTATACTAACAAGAATGATTGATTCACCGGTGTTCCATCTTGCCAGACATATTTCCCTTCATACGTGCGGTCATTTAGTCCAGTCCACCATGGTATCCGTACATTCGGGCTGTTATTTGGAAGAATTGATTTAATATAGGCCTACAAATATCCAAGCAAATTAAAATAAAAAAGAAATATTTTTCGTTTGAGCCTTTAAACTATGCAGGCATGTATACGAAAATTGGGTATTATTATTATTATTAGTAGTAGTAGTAGTAGTAGTAATAGTAGTAGTAGTAGTAGTAGTAGTAGTAGTATAGTAGTAGTAGTAGTGTTGTCAAAACTTCGGACACAGCATTTTTAAATGTACATGTGAATGATAATTGTAGTTTGTGTGTATAACGCGTCAAAATGTTTGACTATCAAAGCACATAAATCATCACTTTTAACTCATTCATCCTAACGACACATTTAGACTGATCTAAGTCATTGCTTTACAAAATAGTCTAGTTTTTCAAAGTTTGATAAGTTATGGCTTCATCTCGTGTATTAAAGTTTGAGGGAGAGTTCTTTTTGTTATTACATAATTTCCTATTTTTTTATTTTTCTCGTTCATTTATTTCATCAATAAGGTTATTCCCTGATTCTTTTTTTTAAACTGATAATAATATATCGTTCTGATAGAAATATATAATTGCATCACAAGTTTCATTCATAATGTTTTTAGATAAAACTATAGCAAATTGCATTTCCTCATTAGGTATTCATCTTCATAAGTTTATTAGTATATAATACCGTTGTTTAAATGTTGTTTAAAAGATTTTCGGAGACTTAAAAAAACGATACGAGTTCGTTTCAATTTTGATCCATGCGTATCCCTTATCAATTTTCAGCAAACAAAGTTAAAATATCTATAAATGATAAAATCGTTATTTCCAAATAATCTTTCAATCTTTTTCAAATAATTTTTCTTATTAAAATATTCTATGATCTGTATTAAGCAGGGGTGATGGGGATAGACTCATTTGTAGGGGTGTAATGGGGAAAACAAAAATATAACAATTCACCTAAATATTGACTGACAATCCGCATGCCTGATTAGATTATTTATGATATTTTTATTATATTACCGCATTTAATACTATGATGTAAACCTGGAAACTACTTATTTTCTCCCCTTTACGAAAGAATACACATTTCAGCGTTTATATTGAATAACCTGAGTTTTATAAACATAATACCAAAGTTAGTTTTGAAAAACATGTATACAGATAGATATCATAAAAGTTAGCACTGTCAACTTTTGTTATAACGGCACTTGATATAACAGCATTTTTAGTTAACGGTAGAAATTTCATGGGGACGAATTTACATGTTAATTTGTTTGATACAACGGCATATTTGTTTTCTGGCAACAAACATGCCTTTTACCTTTAGAACTGACTTGTTATAACAGCAAAGCATCAAAAATGAAACTTTGTTGCCATAATTTATTAAATTGATAGAATAGAAATAACAATAAATACAATTTTACTTGTTGTATTTATTTTATATCATTAATGAAGTCATACTGAATTGATGTTTAACATACAATAGGGGTTTAACAACAAAAGATGCTCATGCAATCTTATTTTGGCACCAAGTCTCAAATTTTGATATAACAGAATATTTGATATAACAGTAATTTTACTTGATCCTAATTGTTCCAGCAGTAATGGCGTTTATCTTCTGGCATACACAATTATTTAATGCTCTACGTACAGTCATAATTTCGTCGAACTTTTAAACGAAACGAACATACTTACTTCTTGGACGAAGGATTTTATGGAAAGAAGCTGGGCTGCTGCATTTATTTTCTTGCATTTTGCTTGAGCGTCCATCCAGGTGTATCTCTCAGTGTTATCCAGTGGATCACTGACGTAATAGCATAGATTGTTGACAGAGAACCAATGTTTCACTTGTGTAGTATCAGTAGGACACGACGCTCCTGTAAAAATGTACAGTAAACCAACATTTCAGTTCTGAACTTTGATAGCTGTGCTTAATATGTTCGTTAAAAAAAGGAGACCTGTAAAGGAAATATCAGCTTTAAGCCATTCAAAAGCAATATGGAAAATATATTTATTATCAGGCTTTTCATGAAATAGATATGGAGACGAGTTTTGGATAACAAATACCATCAATATATATGAATGTATTTGCCAATTCCAGACCTTGATACCTGTTACCAGGTTAATAAACTGAGGGTTTATTCTATTTAAAAACAGTTCTGTTTTTCTTTACTATCTATAAATGTGGGGAAAAAATCAAAGACAAATTATTACTGTATGACAATATTGGTCCTATCTAAACCATGAACGAACTACTCCCAGGGTCATGAATTTTAAAATTTTGCTAGAGGGCTTTATGCTCCTTCTAAAATTGTATTCATCTTTTCATTACAGTTCATAGCTGTATAGGAGAAGATTTTGCGAAACAAAGTAAATAATCACTATATGGCTATATTTGTCTCACTTAGACCCTGATCCCCATGTTCCCAGAACAAATTCGTTTGAGGGCTTTTTGTACTTTCTGAATGTGTATTTACTTTTTATTTACAATGTGCAGAAGTAGAGAGGATATTCTACCACGAACTACATTATCACTATAAGTTCATATTTGGCCCCACCCTAGGGACTCTCCAATGGTTATGGAGACCATTTTCAAAGATTAAGCTATGTTTGACAATTTTGGTCACATCTAAAGGACCCAATTACTTTAAATGAAGGTAGCTTCAAAATTTTTAAATGATTAGCAAAGCAGTTTTCAAGAAGAAGTAAAACGGACGGACACTTATCAAAATTAAAGAATGTTACTAAGAATATGTCATGCAAGTGTTTTATCATAGAGTTTTTCAATATTTACCCTGTGAAATAGTATATTGGCATATATATCCATATTTGTTAGTACACGTGTCATCGCTGAACCTGAAGTACTGATTGGTTGCGCCACAATCCTGGTCGTCGTAATTGTCGGGCTCGTGGTTCCAGTTTCTGTTGTTAACATCCATATTTGAAATGAAAGCATATATATTATTTTTAAATTAACGCCAAAATCAATATACATTTACCGTACGCATTAAATATATTTCACTTAATAACATTACCCTATACCTATAATTATAAAACATAATATGAACTGAGGCATTGCCTTGAAGCTAGCACAGGTTTGTAATTGTAACTCGTAATTAAACATTAAATACATTGGGCTAGGAAAAACTAGATGATAATTTGATGCAGACATGTATTGGATCCAATGTATGTACAGTTCATTTTCTATCCCCGTGCTTAAAGGTGTTCGCTTTGCTGAAATTATTGCAAAACTATAGGTAAATTGTACTGGAAATGATTTATTTGCTTATAAAAATGTTGGCAAGCTGTCATATATAGACTATTATTGAATCGGGTTGTCAGAAAACCTATTTGTATTCAACCACTTGTTTAATTTATCCAATCAGATAAGACATTTACGGCAGCCAACTTTCTAGGAATTCAGAATAGGTTTTTGGCGCTTTTGAAGCCTTTAGTACACACCGGAAGAACACATTAACAATTAAGAGCTTGTATATCAACTTTTTCAGATACAGACACTTATTTTACCATATTTTCTCTAAAATTCATGATTGAAATATTTCAGTTTTAATACTTTATGGTAAATTATCATATTCACATATTCGCCACTCCTAGTGAAGCTGATATCCACTGCCACATGCCTGTCTTGGAAGATTTCTGAAGCCCGATGAACCATCCATCTGTAGGGTATACACTGGATAATTCCGATTCAACATTCACCCAGTCCTGAAATACAGACATGTCGTATCATATTATGAAGCTATTACTTTATCATGTTAATCAGACAGACAGACAGACAAACAGAGAAAGAGATACATGTAGCAGTAGTGCTTGTGATGGCTGTAGTAGTAGTGATGATAATAGTAATGGTGTTGTTAGTGTTACTAGTGGTAGATATTTTAGTATAAGTAGTGGTGGTAGTAGTAGTGGTGTTAATAGTAGTGGTGGTATTAGTGTTACTAGTAGTAGATATATTAGTATTAGTAGTGGTGGTGTTAATGTGGTTCATATTTTAGTATTAGAAGTGGTGATAGTGGGGGTTTTGTGGTAGATGTTTTAGTATTAGTAGTGGTAGTAGTAGTGGTGTTAATAGTAGTGGTGGTATTAGTGTTACTAGTAGTAGATATTTTAGTATTAGAAGTGGTGGTGTTAATGAAACTAGTGGTTCATATTTTAGTATTACAAGTGGTGATAGTGGGGGTTTGTGGTAGATATTTTAGTATTAGTAGTGGTGATAGTGTTGGTTTTGTGATGGAAGTGTTGGTGACTTTTCTGACATTATTTATGTTACAAAGTTATTGTCATTATTATTATTATTATTATTTGATTATTATTATTATTATCTCAAGATACATAAAATAAAGTGATGTTTAAAGTATTTTCCTGACTATTTCTTGTCAATATTTCTATTTAATCACATTGACATCCATTGACAATTATTTAGGTAACGTGCAACTTGTCAGCAGAAACAAAGTAATGTGGAGTCATTCTTCCTTGTCGCTGCATTAATATTAATCTGTGTTGGTTTTCCGAGACCTGATTCTTCTAAATAAAAGCCGTAAGCATAACACATCATACATCCCCCCAAAGGTATGATTGTTCTTTCCAATCAGGGTTATATGAATATGTTGATGTGTATGAAACAACGTGATCTGAAGTACAAATGTGACAGCTGTTCCGAATGTGTCAATAACTTCAACCACATATACGTAGACTTCAAAGTGGTTATAAACGTTAAACAGGTCATGATACGGTGTTAGAACTTAATACTTTTGATTTTCATGACACATGCCTGACACAAGGGTCAATCTACTATGCTGGGAGAATTATATTACGATACACTTTTCACAACTTAATATATACTCATGCGAGTCAATATTTTATGCTGGTAGAAATTATCTTATCACCTCATACGGGTCAATTTACCATCCTGGCGTAATGATATTACGGTACCCCAATTCAAATTCCATCTACTCATACGACTCAATCTATCATGCTGATTCTTGTTCTTGTTCTTGTATTGTTCTACAACGTCCCTTTCAAGAATATTTCACTTGAAGGACTTCAAATATTGGCCTATGCTCGGCACTTACAGCCATTGAGCGGTGAGGGTTCTTGGAAGTGCCGACACCAACTGTGATACGGCACCTTTGACCATGCTGGTAGATTATATTACGGTACCCCAATTTAAATTATATCTATTCATATGGGTCAATCTACCATGTTGACACGGGACCTTGGACCATGTTGGTATAATGATATAACGGTACCCCTATTCTCATTCTATCTACTCATACGGGTAAATCTACAATGCTGATGGAATGATATTACGGTACCCCAATTCTCACTCTATCTACTCATACGGTTCAATCTGCATTGCTGAAAGAATGATATTACGGTACCTCAATTCACATTCCATCTACTCATACTGGTCAATCTACCATGCTGGTAGAATGATAATACGGTACCCCATTTCACATTCCATCTACTCGTATGGGTCAATCTACCATGCTGGTAGAATGATAATACGGTACCCCAATTCACATTCCATCTACTCGTATGGGTCAATCTACAATGCTGATAGAATGATATTATGATACCCCAATTCCCATTCTATCTACTCATACGTTTCAATCTACAATGCTGATAGAATGATATTATGATACCCCAATTCCCATTCTATCTACTCATACGTTTCAATCTACAATGCTGATAGAATGATAATACGTACCCCAATTCACATTCCATCTACTCGTATGGGTCAATCTACAATGCTGATAGAATGATATTATGATACCCCAATTCCCATTCTATCTTCTCATACGGGTCAATCTACTATGATGGTGCAATGATATTACGGTACCCCATTCCCATTCTATCTATTCATATGGGTCAATCTACTATGCTGGTGAAATGATATAACAGTAATTTTTTACAACTTATCTACTCATACGGGTCAATATTATGTACTGGTAAAAATATATTGCAGAGAATGCACTACCAACGTATCACCAAATACGGGTCAATGATGCTACAGTAAAGTCACTCACAAATTATCTTCTGGTATGAGTCATTCTACTATGCTGAAAAGGTTTTATCACAATACACTCATCCACAATTAATCTACTTGTACAAATAATTCTTTAGTTACTTAAACCAGACACTTGGAACTCAATTCAAATTTAGTTTCGATTTCATTATCTAAACCTATGAATGGATGTAATACATGTACTTCGATTTTGATTGATATGAAAACACATTTCAATAAATTTAATTTTTATCAAATATTCCCTATGAAATATTTTCAGCTAAGTATCACTAAATAAACAAGCATGTTATCAAACATTTTGATAATACTATCTTAGGTTGAACTCAAAAGAGCAAAATATACTTTTAATTATAGAAACTGAATGTACGTTATGTTATCGCCTTATTATTGTAATACACAATTCATTCTGATCATTTACTTGATTCAGGTGCCTTTTTAAAATAAAATGATAAATCGCACCTGCTCAGTCGGGTCATTGATGACCAACAGATCTGCATTTTGTAACCAACATTCCTGCTGTGCACTGGCGTAAGTCTCAAAATTGTTATGTTCCCAGTAGTAACAGCTATTACTACCATTTCTTAATAACCATCCATCTGGACAATTCTGTGTTTCTTGTACTATCCCTTTAGAAGCAGCTGCAATAGATACAAATGTTAATAAAAATCGAAATTCTTAGAGTATTGCGAAACTATTAGAAGAAAGGATATGAATTACAAATTTTAACAAAATTCGAAATTTTAAAAGTAAATACAAAAATCTTGGTATCAGATGTTAAATGTGTGGATGACAAATATATGTTTATTACAAAGTGAAATTCTTAAACTAACTACAGGCTTTTGATATCAGCTGTTATAAACATGTATGTGGACGACGGATTTGCAAAAGCGAAATCCAAAATCATAAGATGTGATAGAGATGATAATTGTTAACAAACGAAAACGGTAATACAGAAACATAAGGGAACGTGGGTAAATACGGACAAGTCCGACAGATTTAATAAATACTCAAGCTGGTTCCAATTGTACCATTAGTCTACAAATCATCCTCTATATAAAGACCACCTGGTTCTAATTGTACCATTAGTATACAAATCATCCTCTATATAAAGACCACCTGGTTCCAGTTGTACCATTAGTATACAAATCATCCTATATATGAAGACCACATCTCTATAAAGGCTGCTTTTGTTGTCTCCCTACGGGGGTATTTATATAAGATTTCTCTTTACTTTTACATGATGACATTACTACCATTTTACATTCACATATAACATTGAGCTTAAAAATCAAAATTACCAAGGGAATGGTACTCAAAATCTGAGTATGTGCCCCGACTATTTTTTTATGTTTCTGAAATTCGATTTTTTTTTTTAAAAATAAGCAATAATTTCCATCATCATTTGTATTTGTATGCAATGAGTACACAGGAAGGTCCCTTTGCAGCATATTCTTATGTAGTTTCTAATTAAGTTCCTAAAATAGGATGACCTTTAGTGTTGAGGAAATTGATGACTTCGGGCCGAGGAAGTATACAGGAGGAACGAGCATCCTCTAACTATCCTCATATTAGCGGATAGTCCTTAATCAAGACACAGACCGTAGTCACAACTGGGAAAGACGTTTTTTACAATTAATTATCTAAATCAAATTGCACACTGTCCTAAACAGAATAGTAAATTCTTCAAATCCTTAAAAATTCAATTTCATAGCGATAGATAGATAGATAGATAGATAGATAGATAGATAGATAGATAGATAGATAGATAAGTAGTTAGGTAAATATGTAGCTAGTTAAATAGATAACGATAAAGGCATGCAGATACATGCATATGCGAGTACATACATACATACATACATACATACATACATACATACATACATACATACATACATACATACATACAAGAATTTTAACACAAACTGCACTTACCATATGAGATTAAAACTACCAGTGATGGTGCTAGAATTGCGAGTATTTTGATTTGCATCTAAAATAAAATATATATTCAATAAATGTAAGGGAATATACTCATCTAACTGCCATTTATTTGTTTGTTTAATCAATTTCAGACATATTTTATTGTTTGTTTGTCTTACCAGATAATATTGTTATATACTATCTATATCGTTATCTTCCTACCCGTGTCAGTCTACCACTGTACTCGTTATGGTGTGATATCTTATGACTTTACTGTACCTGTTGTTAGTTTTCAAATACTTTGCATCTGTCCTTAAAGGGTCATTAGCTCTGGGATTTGTTTTTAATTATTTTCCTTTTTTACAACTTAATTTGATATCCAATAACAAAAAGATATATATACCGGCATGAATATTCCTAAATCCTTATATATTTTGTGTAAACTGCTTGAAAAACCCTGTTAGGCAATTGTTTAATTCAAACTTAATATTTGTATATGCATACCAAACGTGACCTTACCTTAAATTCACAAAATATATTGGAGTATCAGATTGATGTGCCTGTGTATAGCTCCTGTTTGTCATTGTACATTAAGTACAAGCAGTAAAAGAAGAAAAAATCAAAACATTTCTTGTTGGTAAACACAACTCATGTCCCATTAAGTTATTTCATATTTTTATAAAGGGGCATTGGGATATAGTCAGGATTCGATAGATATGTTTCGTAGTATCAAAATGAGATTTCGATATAAAAAAGATAAATTTCAAAATATCTTCCTAATACATACACACAAATTAATATTCACCGGTTGTTGATGATTCAAACAAAATTGATTTCTACATTGAGTTACAAAGGTAACAGACAAACGCATTTGATCATTTTAGTACACGTCAATTGTAAGATTGTATGCTACATTTTGACTAAATCAACCTAGTCTAATATATCTCCGGAAACACAAACACATATAAAACAGAATATCAAATTTGTTGTTGATTATAAAAGCAAATATACGAAAAGCATGAAACCATGTTTGTAGTGACAATTTCTTCGTTATACTAAGGTACTGTTTGTAAACCCCTAAAAACAGTCGTTGGATCAGACGGGAAAATATAACATTTTTTAATCTTTACAACGCACAAATTGCATTGAATTGCAGATATTGAAACCTGTAAGTAACTTCTATTGTATGTAAAAGTTGTCGGATTTATATTTTTGTATTCATATGAAGCGGAATTTATACAGTCTCTGTTCTCCAAAGAAAACAAACACTTAGCATCTCGGTTCCGTTTTACATACAGGTATATCGACGACTTTCTGTCTATAAATAATTCAGAATTTCAGAATTACCTCGGCCAGGTGTACCCTGTTGCGCTAGAGATCGACAGAGCGCCACACATCTTCTTCGTACTTAGATTTACTCCTGTCGATTGAAAAGGACGGTTAACTTCACACTTCCCTTTTTGACAAACGCGACGATTTCAATTTCCATATCACGAACTACTCTTTTCTAAGTAGTAATATCCAATTTTCTCTTGCCTATTGCGTTTTCATTTCACACCTTTATGTCATGCCAGGGCATGCTCTTCTTATGAATGCTTTATTCTGAGAACGAGGCACAAGATTACGGTGTTGAACACTTAAGATCGTCGTTTAAGATGTTTTCCACCGAATTTGACCCGTTCATCGAACTAGAAAGGTTTCAATGGAAATAATTTGGGACGGGTGTGGCATGCCAGCAGGGGACGCTGACTCCTTCCGGACGCCTTGTCCTATCCCAATTGTTCTCCATGTTGAGACCATTTGCATATCTAATTTGTCGTGTTCTAGTGGACTTGAGTTTCGACTGTCAATTGTTACTTCTTCGGTTTTACTTATTTGCGATTATTAATGAGCTTAATATTAGTTTGTAATTCATGGGAAAAAGAAATTTATTAGTTACGACTTTGGTTATATATCTGGCTCAAATGGATATTGTTAAAATGCGGCAACTTTTTATCGAAATTTCTACGAAAACCAACTTTCCTCAATTGTTGGGGAGACAACACCTTTTTATATATATATATATATATATATATATATATATATATATATATATATAGGTGTGTGTGTGTTTACATATATATATATATATATATATATATATATATATATATATATATATATATATATATATATATATATATATATATATATATCAAAAACATGATCAAAAAAGTTTCATCAAATAAAACTGATGTTTCACAAAATGAACTAAATTTCAGCTTACCTCGGGCGAAAAAAAATTCCTGTCGTTAACGAGGGGATTTAAAATGAACCCTGGACTTTTGATTGATAAAATGTTATCTTTATATATCTACTAGATGGTTTAAAGGGTACGATATATGCTGAATACATGTGTTATAGATAAAGTTCACTGTGATAAATCACTTCATAAACAGCATTTGTTAAAATAAATGTATATGACAGTGTGTTTAGTAAGAGATGAAATAGATTATATACTAGTAGCCTATGTCATGTGATACAGTTACCAAATTTAGATATGGTATACTTTTTGGCTACCATTTTGGCTATGTAGCTTTACCGAATTTTATAGAATTATGTTGTATGTTTGCTTTTACAGAATTTATGTATGCTTTGAAATATACAGAAAAAACACTGATTCTCTCTTTTCTTTCTCTCAATTTCGCCTTAAACTGATTTATGTAAGTTTAAATTATGCTGATGTTGCATCTGGATACTCTGGAGATATATCTGTGCTTGAATAAGAAGAAATACTTTAATTCCGAATTCTTATTTGGTATGCGATAGACAACCTTTTAATATGTTACTTTTACATGAATAGACCCCATTCATCCGCCTTTAAAGTACAAAATCTAAATTAAGTATCAAGACTTCAGACATAATTATGTCGTGTTTGTCACGAATGACACTCAGTGTGATTAAAGTAAATTTTATGATGATAAGGGTCAAACTATCCTTGCAAAACATACACTTTGCTCATAAAAATATTAATTAGAAGTGTCTTACTAATATTTTCATACTTTATTTGAATATTTATTGACAAATTATAAACTCCGTAGAACGAAATTTACATACTGTGTGAGCAAATAATCAAGCAATTGGATGATGATGATGATGATGATGATGATGATGATGATGATGATGATGATGATGATGATGTGGATGATGATGATGATGATGATGATGATGATGATGATGATGATGATGATAAACAGATATATCTCTGTGTGTGGATAGATAGATAGATAGATAGATAGATAGATAGATAGATAGATAGATAGATAGATAGATAGATAGATATATTTGATTTTGATTTAGTTTGATTTTTTGTTTTACGCCATACTCAACAATCTTTCAGTCATATGAGGGCGTCCAGTTTTCATTGGTGCAGGAGAAACCCCGGTTACCCGGGTAAAGACCACCGACCTTCCGTAAGAAAACTGACAAACTTTCCCACTGAATTTGTAGATAGATAGATAGATAGATAGATAGATAGATAGATAGATAGATAGATTAAATTCATAATCTGTCTTAAATTAATTGATATCAGTTACTTTTATCATGCTTTACATCTCGGTTAAAAAGACTATGAAAATATATAACCAGATAAACTTTTATTGTGATATTTAATTTTCAATATTTCTTAAACGAAAGTAATTAAAGAAAGGTAAATAAAATCATGCTTAATATTTAACCCAGAGTCACCGAAAAGGACATTAAGTTGTCGTCACATAATTTATTGTCACGGATGAGAGTAAAAATATGGTAACGTATGAAAATATATATGTGCATAAAATAAAATATCGAGTGTATATTTCAACTGAAATTTACATGATTTGAAAAGAAAAATTAAAATTTTTCGAATTTGATTTGTGTTTCAAAATAGTTTAAATATTTGTCGAAACATTTTTCATTCACTTTGACTAGAAACGCAAATACATGTATATTAGAATAACCTATGTAAATCATAATCTGATTTGAAAACATTAATTCAAAGAAAATAGTAACAACTGTGGTCAAATAAGGTTTTAATAAATCTATTATTTTGGGGAAATGTCCTTAAGTGACTTTTTAGATTCTCGCTGTAACATACACATAGTATAGGCATTCTCATCGGTTTTATCGCCGTTGTCATAAGCCGATCCTCCTTATTGCATATTTGGTTTGTTCTTATTACTTTTTAGATGGACAGTGTTCCCCCACAGAGTGTTTCATGTGAATAAACATATCTTATTAAGCTGGACAGATTATTATCATCCTGAAAATTAAATATTTAATAGATAATTTGTGTAAACCTTAATCCATACTACTGTAACATTCAGTTTAATGTAATCCCTTTTTCGTCCCATATCTGTTTCTGTCATTGAAATTTGCTACTTGTTTTATATGATCAATTATTTTAGTATTATCAAAAAAGTTTGTTTTTCGCATGCTTTTGTATTTTTCTGCTTTAATTCAAAAAACTAATTATTCATAGCATAAGCCAAAACTATGTGTCACACTGAACCGAAAGCTGGTGACATCTTCATACAATTGATGTAAAACAACAACAACAACAACTACAACAACAAAAACAATCATAATAATAATAATAATAATAATAATTATAATAATAATTATTATTATTATTATTATTATTATTATTATTATTATTATTATTATTATTATTATTCTTATTATTATTATTGTTATTATTATTATTATAAATATTATTATTATTATTATTATTATTATTATTATTATTATTATTATTATTATTATTATTATTGTTGTTGTTGTTATTGTTGTTGTTGTTGTTTTCTTTTGGGTTTTTTTTTTGGGGGGGCGGGGGCTTTTTTTTTTT
The DNA here is from genome assembly GCA_030159075.1 of Atrina japonica. Classification (NCBI taxonomy): domain Eukaryota; kingdom Metazoa; phylum Mollusca; class Bivalvia; order Pterioida; family Pinnidae; genus Atrina; species Atrina japonica. The sequence goes on along the minus strand of BROG01000210.1, from coordinate 325,528 downwards.
TTTTTTTGTATTATTTGTTCTCCTGTGTTATAAACTAGTAGTTATAAATCAATGAATATGTAAGATTGGCATTCATTAAAAACAATTTGGCTGTCATAAATATAGACAATATCAAGCAACCAAGATACATTATGTTTACCTGTCTGGCTCAAACGGTTTTTTATTGATTGATTGGTTGTCTAAAAAGTGAATAAGGAAATCGGAAAATTGAAATACCTCTCATGTATTTTTCATATGTATATGTGATGTTTTCTATCGATCGTTTGTCTAAAATGTAATTAATTAAAACATGGAATTAATAAGTATGGTAATGAAGCTGTGAAAGAGTATAAATATACTAAGAACACTAGGTAAAATCAGACCGACTTTGGGCACCTTTCTTCACAACAGTGAGTATTTTTACCTTCAGTTTTTGCAGTATGTCTTATTGTTAAATATTATGACTTATACCAGCAATACACTGAGTACGCTTTAGTGTTTTATTTGTATAATGTTTTCCATGATATCATGCTTTATCTAGCGCAACAATCCGTCTACAGGGATTTTAACGATAACGATATTTTAATTCAGATATATTCACATTGATATACGATATCTTCAAGTTAAATATTTCACTGAGGGTGAATTCATTGACAGAAAATTGGTTTGGGTTTTGGTTTCTTGATTTTTTAAATAGGGTTTGAAACAACTAATTTCTTTATGTAGTACATGGCAGGTTTGCATTTTATAAATGGCGGTCAAATTTGAATTTGCTGTATACTTTTGTGTAGACTGGGTCTAGTATAAAACGAATATTGTGTCGAGTTTAGCAGTTTTTAAATAGATCTACGCTTTATTAAAAATAGTTTCAATACTTATATATAATATCATGTTCCCACTTTTGGATTTACCAGTGGGAACATGATAATAATACAAATAATATCACACAAAGTTATTGACCTGTTTCCTTACTGTTTCGTTTTTGTCGTAATATCTGTATGCTTTGGACTGCATTTAAACCACTAACAGTACCTCGAAAGGTAGTCTGAAACTGGTAGTGATAAATGAGAAAATCAAAATTAGTTTGGTGAAGTAAATGAAAGCTTTGCGAAACTATTTGTGAACCAGAATTAGTTTATAGACCAAATTCACTCTTAGTTTTACGGAGTCTCTATTTTCCATTATTTAAATGATTTGAGAACACATTAAAAAAAAAAATTTTATTTTTGCAAAGTCTGTGCTATTATGTTTATAGTATTCTGTAATACCAGCTACAACATAAAAAATAATTCAATTCAAAATACAAATAGCCAATACTGATGTTATAACTGATAGTAAAAATCTTAGTTACTACAGTCTGTGAAACTTTCTAAAGCAATCTGAAATATACTCTAAAATGTTGTTTTTTTCTCTAAAAGTCCTTAAAATGAAAAAAAAAAATACATCCTTTTTGTATTTAATCATTAAAATGACTACAAAAAGGCAAAAACCTGAAAGACATAAGCATATGGAGGTGTAGAATATGTATTGAAATGCAAACAAGTCTTCTCGTGTTTTAGCATTCGTTTAGATTCCGGTGTTATATTTGTAGAATCGTTTAATGTAGAATCAATTATCAAATAGATTATCATCATAGACGTCCTGTCAGAGAATATAATAGCCTAAATGTTTTGTGAAATTTTATGATTTCATTGACTGCACATGTATTTTAATTAAAGAGGCATAAGCCATGATTTTTTTAAAAAAAAATCTTTCCATTTTTACTACTTTCATAGATATACAATAACAAAAAAGAGAAATACACCGGCATTAAAAATCTTAAATTCCTTTTAATTTTGGATAGAAATTGCTTGAGAAACCCAGGTTTTTAGCACTTTTTCAGTTGCAATTGATTAACTTAACCTTATCATTTATATAGGAATTCCACAGTGGACTTATTTCTACTTATTAGCCCAACTGATGAAGCCTAATTGATAAAAATGATCGTCTTGGGAATTTGTTTTGACCAGGGTTTTTTTTTCACAAAACTATAAATTTGGCATTATATCTATAATATCTAATGTCACCAAATATTTATTTTGATGTTTAATGATCAGTTGGTTTTTTCCTTTTTTTCAGACAAGAACCACTTCTATCATGATTTCGTTTTTTGGTATTCTGTTGCTATGCATAGCAGGGGTATTAGGAGATGGCTATTATGGTAAAGGTGGAAAAAACGGTCTCGGAAATTTTGGCGGTCGTTATGGATCTTACGGTAAATATGGTAATTATTTTGGTCGTGGAAATTTCCTTGGAGGAATGAATGGTTACGGTAACGGAGGTTACGGATCTTATGGTGGCTCCCCAGGTAGTTACGGAGGATACGGATCCTATGGTGGATTCCCAGGTAGTTACGGAGGATACGGATCCTATGGTGGCTTCCCAGGTAGTTACGGAGGATACGGATCCTATGGTGGCTTCCCAGGTAGTTACGGTGGATACGGATCCTATGGTGGCTTCCCAGGTAGTTACGGAGGATACGGATCTTATGGTGGCTTCCCAGGTAGTTACGGTGGATACGGATCTTATGGTGGCTTCCCAGGTAGTTACGGTGGATACGGATCTTATGGTGGCTTCTCAGGTAGTTACAGTGGATACGGATCTAATGGTGGCTTCCCAGGTAGTTACGGTGGATACGGATCTAATGGTGGTTTTCCAGGAGGGTATGGTTCATATAATAGATACGGAAACATGAGATCCTATGGTCGCTCTGGACATTTTGGAGGTCGTAGATATGGCAAAAAGGTAATACATTGTTTTTTGTTCATTTACATTTATTTGTCTATTTTTATCCATTACTGGTCTGTTCCTCTATACTTCATTTTAATATCTTCCTTTAATATTTTTTTGCTTATAATAAGTGACAAACAAAAAATCCATGTTTAAGTAGTAGTATATTTGCTTTTGTTGATGATGCTATTATTATTATTATTATTATTATTATTATTTTATCTTACAGAGCGGTGTCTACTGATGAGCTCAATTCCTCTGCTGACAAAACATTAACTGAATTTCCTCAATTTACATGTGCGTTAATTTTCATCAAATAAAATAATACTGCATCACTGCCGATTTCTTTTATATCCACATAAAGTATTTCTACGGTCTTGAATTGCTATGCACTTCCCTAGGAAAGAGCATGGCGATTCCGGAGCGTTGTTTTGCGATGATGAAAGAATTAATGATTTGATAATTCATGGATTTATTACTTTGTGATATGATATTTTAAGTGCATATTTATCAAAACAGTGGGTATATATTGTTACATTAGTGGTATAAACATACATCTGTTTGAGCGCCGCCTACCAGGACTGATTTTGCCAATTTCATTTAAAAACAGTTTTTTCAATGTTTATGTCTTTAAATATTAAATAAAAAAACATTTGCCAGGTTTCACGAGTGTAAATGAAATTTCATATTGTTTTTAGGACAAATAGAAATGTTTAATAAAAAAGAAATATAAATTTTACGGTGAACATTTAGAAAATGACTTTGTTCGGTAATTTATATGAAGACTAAAATACAAGCTTTAGTATGAGACTTTAATTGAAAATTTTTACAAAGACATTCATCATCGCTGCAGGTCCGGGTATCTCTATTCTAGAATAGTTAACATATCTATGTCAAATTCTATATATGGTCAAAAATGTGTGTTTAATGCTAAAAGCAGACCAGTGTTTGTTTAAAAAAAACTCAAGAAAATTTCTGAATGAAAAAAAAGACTTTTAATGATAATGGTATTGATCTATAAAAATCTAAAATATAGATATTATACACAAAATACCTAAGTTATAGTTTGTAAAAAAAAAAAGAAGAAGAAGGGGTAGAACAAAAGCTCAAGACGATCGTTACCGTCAATTGGACTTCATCAGTTGAGATGGAAGTTCCGAAACAAAACTGGTATAATACAAAGCTAAATAATAAATGTATTCCTGAATGTCCTGAATGATTAGGGCATCGTGCTTTAGATCACGACTTTCCTCACCGCCAGTGAGTGCGGATAAGTGCCTCGTTGGATCTTGATATGATAATGTCGGGACGTGTCATACTAAAGAGTGATTTAGTACAATACTGTTGGTATAACGCTTTGCTGAAAATACATATGATATCATTCAAGAGATTCACATTCTATTAACATTTTGGTAATTTACCAGTTAAATGTTATTTCACTACATGTTCCAAATGTCTACCATTTCTCTGTAACTAACAATAACTGTCCAGATCACATTTCCTCGTGTATCTAATGGAATCCATACATTTTATCTGTCCGTTTTAAATCATTAATACCATTTGGGCATTTTGAGTTTACTCGAAATAAAATTTAATAACATCGATATTAAGGCTCCTCTTGACATCCATTTTGGTAGTAAAACCAAATAGGGATTTTTATGTTATGAATGAGGTCATAAAAAAACGTGTGACACCAAAGGTTTTGAGTTTAATTAATAAAAATTTTTCAAATAAACACTCTTTCCAGTAGACTTTCAATTCTTCAATTATCATGTGTCTGGGCAAATTTATAGACATTTGAACTGAGAACATGTTTTTGAAACACTCTGTATTCTACGCTTGTGTATATTGATGTATATTTGAATCTATTGAGTAAACTAATGTATAAACGACGTGTAATAACCTAGGGCATAGGTCATCTCTCTTTTCATGTACCTACAATTGATACTAATTTGGAACTTCCATACTTATATTGGATACCTAAACTTCCCAAAACCCATATAAGCAGAGGTAAATAGTAGGACACAGCTAATGTTCTACCAAACCTTTATCTTTATCCCTTATCAAGATACTAACAGCTGTTAAGGAAAATCTTAAAACATATCAAAACACACGACTTCTTTACTCTTTACACAACAGTTCCACATGAAAAATTAAAATAAAGATCTCTTAGAATCATAGACAACTGTTTTTTTCCCTAAAGGTGGTATCCGAAAATTTCAATATCTAGTCATTGGCTATCAATGATACTTATTTTGTCCAACATCACTGATTCTACACGTAAATACACAGAAGTTGATATAAAAAGATGCTGGAATTTCTAATAGACAATATATTTGTAATGTTCGGAGACGTGATATCTCCACAAACTGTCAGCATTCCTATGAGCCCTTCACTGGCTGAACTGCTCCTTTATTCGTACGAAGCAGACATCACACAGAAACTGCTGAATCAAAAGAAGGAAAAGCTAGCGGTTTCCTTTCATGAAAGTTTTCATACATGTCAATGCGATATATCCCAGCGAACAAGAAATTGAAGATACAACAGAATCAAGCACACACGCTTCATACTTAGATAGTTTACTTACTATAGACACAGACGGGAAAATAACAACTAAGCTACACGCTACACGACAAACGCAATGATTTTGGCTTTACCACAGTAAATTTCCCACATATAATAAGTAATAACCCACAATCACCCGCATATTGAGTTTATTTTTCACAAATGATCCGATATGTCAGGGCGTGTTCAAATGAACATTTCATATACAGAAGTAAACTACTCATTGACAAATTATTGCCACAGGGATATCGAAAACCACATCTGATGTCAACTTTTCGCAAATTTTACGGTCGGTATAATAGTCTTTGTGTGAAATGTTGAGTATCCTGTTTGATAGCGGTTGTTGAGACGTCTGTACCAATTGTGACGAGGGTTTGTTTCTCACTTTTCATTTGGATTTGACTGTGGACTCACTACGGGTGTGACCGGTCAACAGGGGATGCTTACTCCTCCATGGCACCTGATCACTTCCCTTGATTTCCAAGGATCCATCTTTGTCCAGTTTTTACCAGATTTGTATCTATATTATGGACATCCTAAAGATTTATACTTTGGTATCTGAAATATATTTAATATACAGCGATTAATAATGCCCAAACATTCTACTTGTGAACATGCAATATATATATATATATATATATATATATAGTGGAACCTCACAATTAAGATCACCTAACTGACTAAAAGTGGTCTGATTAGTGAGGTGGTCTGTTAAGTGAGGTATTATAGTCTTCGATATTTACCAAGAAACTGAAAACTTGTACTCTGGAATGTGAGGTGGTCTCCTAAAATGTTAGTAAATATAAAAGTAATTATCAAACTACTGAAAGTACTAAAATGGGTTGTTATTTTGGCAAAATAGCCATGGGATACAAACTACTTCTAACATTTATGAAATGAAAATAAATCAAATTAATGTAGGTCTAAAAACAAAAACAAAATTCAATTTCCAGCCTCTAAATAAATTCAAAATTAACATTTTAAATTGTATTTGTTGTATCTTCCACATCAACTTTAAACAGAATCTATTCTCTTCCGTGCATTAACATTCATTTCAAAATAAAACGTGAGCATTTATGGAACCTACTAAATTTAAAACAAACATGACACCGTGAACAGGTAAAATAATTTTTTCATAGCGAAAAATGGCTGTGATTTAAAATAAATTTTAGGGCTTGTAATATCGGGCATAAACAATCATATTTAGGGCAATTACCGTGGTACATGAACGTATACTCTGCCTTGACTAAATAAACATTTTCTTTATCTTGTATTAATTAATAAAAATAACTGTATCTGGTGAAAAAGACAGATTACCCAATGTCTATTGTTCAAGAAATAATATGTCATCAACATCATTCAGGCCTAAAGTCGCGATGTAGCAAAACGATTTATCAGCAATTATATATACATCAACGCTTTCGGCGATGGATAAAACTTTGTTTTTTGTTGAAGACATCGTTTCTGTTTGAAATCCATTATGAACAGACTGATTACACAAAAAGTTTAGGTTTATACACCCAATCTTCATAAGTAGTGATAATTGTTGTGTAAACACCCGGCAATGGACATTGTTACCCTTTGCGATATCAATACACACGGTATGCAAGTGACCGTCAGCTGAAATTGAGCAGTCGCTGGTCACGTTATGTAAGACATGTGATCACCATATGGCGTGTGTAGATAAAGGAAATGCGCACGGGTAATCTCATTAAGGCAGGTCAAGTATAGCGATTAGTTGACAAACACGTTAATTTGATGGTTTTAAAAATGGACAGGAACTTATTCATAAAGAATTTAACGCGCTATTTGCATAACAAGCACCTCCTACTCGATGCAATACCCACTATTCGGCCGGTTTTATTTTCATTTTCCATGGACTAGAAAACAAACATATTCTTGAAAGTTCAATAGAAATTGATTTACCACTTTCTCTTTCGAAAATATACATTTTAAATTGGAGCTCAACTGATGACGTCTAATTGACAGAAACGATATAGTCTTTGAACATTATAACTTTGGTTATAATATTAGCTTCATGTTGGCATCAGCGATATGTATTTATTTCTAACTACAATCAATGTAGGTTTGTAGCTGTCAATATTAATATGATGAATGGCGGAGAAATAATACAGTTTCTCAAGGCAGGCTCAACATCACTGGAATTTTATATAGTGGGATTCCATATTTGTAAATAGATTGATGACATAACTACAAATCGTATTGTATAATTCCGAAAGGCAGATGTGGTGTCTCATTTATTGATTATTCAAACTAGATTTTATTTCATTTACCACAAAATATTTGACTTTTCTGTAAAAAGTGAATTCTTGGGTTGGACTTTATTTTAAAAATGCAACCTCCATGACCTCTTCACTGCTAACGGGATAGCCCTCGATGAAAAGTCAAAGTAAACCCATAATAGTTTTATTACAGAACAACCCATAATAATAGTGCATTAGGGAATTTTCATATTCTATTATTAGAAATGATATTCACCAGTTTTTCCTAAAATATGTAGATATATTTTGAGAGGTAAAATACCAGCTTATCCCATCAGAAACTGTTTATTGCTTTTTTTAAATTTATATAATGAATCTCACTGTTAAACTAAAACCACCAGCTAACTTTTCTCTCCATTCATAAGATACTGAATGAAGCCTGCTTCAAATGAATAGTGGAATAGGTTGACAGATAAAGTGGCACAATTGGTTCCCATGGCAATGCCAACAATTTTGCTAAAAGACCTGGACCCGGTTGCACAACGCATCATTAAATTTAACGTACAAATAACCCATTGGTTTAACATGGTTAACTCTACGTTAAATTTAATAACCTGTTGTGCAACTGGGTCCTGGGCATGAAGTCACCAAATGTACTCTGTACTCAAGCTCAACTAATTTTTAATGATTTTAGGGTAAAAACAAAAATTTATACCGTTACTGGTCATGTTTATATATTGATGGCATAAAATTGTAAATTAGCATCAAAGTCATTGCTCATTTCAAGAACCCTCAGAAATACTAAAAAAAATGTTTGAGTACATAGTCAAATTTTGAGTACTGTTCTCAACCTATTTATCACTTTTAATGCTAAAATCATAAGTGTAATGCAAAATTGTATATGTAAATGATGAAAAAATAATAAATATTGTTTCCTAATCACTCAAACCCCAAAGTTTAACAAATGATTACCCTTTACATAGTCAAAATATTGAGTACAGAGTAAATCTCGTAACTCTGGGTGCAGGTCTCCAAAATCTACATGCATACTGTCTATTTGAAATTCCTGCTTCTTTTTATATCAAATTTAGGTGGAAAAAATAAGTATCAATAAATAAAAAACTGCATGCACAAAACAGATAAATAAACAATTATTCTCCACAAATACTTTATTTTCATAGTTTATGAATCTTATGAAGATAAAATGAGCATTAGATGTGAAAGAAAAACGATTCAAAGAAGAAATAACACAGAATATAAGCACATTCTATGATTGAATCGGAATGATACTGCAAAAAGAAACAGAATTTGTGAACCCTGTGTAAAAGATTTATCTCCATAAAAATGAATTTTCAGAACTCAATATACAAATAAAATCTATATTCATACAGTTTTTGTCCAAGCCCATGTAAATAATCATATGATATAAAATGCATACATCTTTATCCCAATGCTTTTTTTGGTGTCTGCAATAATAAAATACAGCATGCACGATAGAAATGAAATTCCATTAACAAAGAAAATTAAACCAAACAACAAAACATTCAAGTAGAACAATAATTAAATGATTAAAATCTTATTGGGAGTATTCAAAGTATCTTTTATATCCAGGAGTTTACTTTAACATTTATTCTATTAATTTACTATTATTTACCCTTGGAATATAAAATCACACTTGGAATAATAAACTGGCAAAAAAGACATGGTAAACAAAAAAAATCAGTCTGAGTAGGCTCAAACATGACTACGACATTTTCACACTTCTAACCACATTATGGTGATGAAAAACTGGAGGATTCTAGTTAAGATTTTCAAGTTTGTATGAAAACAGCAACCACCATCACTGTAGTGTTTGGAGATAACATGAAACATGATGGTTGTTAAACACAGTGTGACAATAATCACTTGATACAATCAACTAATAATATTAATCACTTCATACATTCCAATAATAATGAAAGAAATGTACTGTCATTTCCGGTGTTCCAACATGGTACAACCCTTTCAATAAATATAGTGATACCCATGTACTCCGATTAATCTGGATTTTCACAAAGTCTGGAATTTCTTGTAAATAGGTATCAACAGATATCTAATCATCCTAAATTGTTACAATGATCTTAAATGATGACCTCGTACACACCTTAACAATGCAATTGAAAGAAAAAATAGGCTAAAATGATTAAAATCAAACAAGTTTCTTGGCCTCAAAAAAGCTTTTAAGATGCCTCATTTGCCAAAATCCTGTAATTAGAAGGATTAATGTTTGAGCAATTGACCACCATAACACTCGCTGGTTTGTACTTTCGCTCGTCTGTCGGAAACGTTCTTCACGGTACTGAAATAACAAAACAAGAAAAGTTATTTCAAACTGAGCCTAGCAACGGAAATAACAATAGGTTAACTTGCAAGAACTTGAGATATTTCTGGAAAATAAAAATCAACTTAATGTGTAGTACTGTAAATTACATCTATTTTGTAACAATTTATAAAGTTATTTTTATCAGACTTACTAGTTTGTCTATTGTCTATCTATAGTCATTTATGTATTGTTTACAATCTAATTGATAAATTGTATCCTTTTAATGACATCATAGATTTAATGGTCAACACAGGTAGTGGCGTTCAACTAAACTTAAAGTAACTTTTTCTATTGGATATTAATTTTCACTCTCCTTTCTTTTTGTTTTGAGGCAAAGCATTTTCTCACTTGATTTTGTACAAGAAAGACATATTTTTACGTGACTGATTGACTGTATGTTTAGTTTATGAATTTCAAATCAAGATTATATTTTGTTATATTAATGTAAATTTAATATAAGGCTCACATATATACAATCATAAATGGAGTAAAATCAATTTGGTGTAATACTTATAATTTAGACTCATAATTTAGATTTGTAATCACCACAACTGAAAATTTACTTGATTTAATTATAAATGATAACCATCATATATTCCAATGGATAATATCTTAAAGTAGTTTCATAATTCTTACCACTACATGTAAATAGTGGAATTCAATTTCTATCAAAGATTTATTATAATTCATACAGATATATGTGGTACCACATGTAAGAGAATTTAAGTGTGCCTTATTACACACACAGGTAAATAAAATTTTTGTTAATTACATGTTTCATTAAAATTATCATATATGTTCATTTTTTTATTTCTAATTATATTCAATAATCATGAAATAACATTATATCTTATTTTGTGAATAACAAATTGTATTCAACTTGATTGAAATCTTACTATAGTAGTGTTGAATCTAGAGCAACATAGCATGGCGTGGCGCCATGCCCTTTTTTGGAAACGCCATGCCCTTTTTCATGATGTCAATCGCCAATAACGCCACCCCCCCCCCTAAAAAAAAAATCAATTCTTTGGCGAAATTGCTTGTGAAACCCCCATCCCTATTGTTTACTCTTTAATCTGTTAATTGCCCCAATTACCCGTGTCAAGACTATGTATATTTCACGGTTGATCAGTTTAAATAGCCTCAGGTAATCATCCGAGATAGGGCAGTCAAACGACTCATAGGTGATTGGGAATATCGGCAAACTCACTGAATTTCTGCTATTTTCAAATGGCTAGAAAATTAAATGTATACGTAAAATGTTTGTAAAAATATATGTACAAGCAAATAAAACGATGTTTTATTTCAAAATATCCCATTTAAAAATGTTAACGTGGTTAATTCATCGTTTGAAGCAGGCTCTAGTTCGCGAGTGGGAAAATAGATTGTCTCCACGGACACGTTGATTTTAATAATTCACGCAAATTGCTTGTAGTTGCCTGTCGTACGAAGTACTAATATACATATGTAGGAATTCACCAAGAACTTTTTAAAGCCATAATCGCTGTGAAAATACTGTAAATGGGAATAAACCGCCAAGTCTTCTGCCAAATCCAAAAGCAAATTTATTCTTGGACTTTATCGACTTCGTGTCACACGACTCCCGGAATTCTCGGGACTTTTCCTTTCCTATGTGATATAGTGAGGAAAAATTCAAATAGGCCTAAATCTAACAAATTTGTTGAATATTTAGATATTTAAGCATGACAATCGATTACCAATTTAGGAAATAATTTTTTTTCACATATCAAAGTGTAAATTATGTATCAAATATTTAACTTAAGACATTTACTAGCTTGTATTCTTATATAATATATATATTTCTGGATTGAAAAAAAAAATAATAATAAAAAAAATAAAAATTTCAGGCCAGGGCTAGCCCTTGTGTCCCTTTTTTCCTTGAAAAAATTATTAAATAATTCTTTTTCTAGAAAAACTATCTTTTGTTTTTTTAAATATTTTTAAAGAAAAGTATTTAAAATTTGTTAATGGAGCCCCGAGAATATGCACACGTTCTAGTGCAGGTGCCTTTAAAACCAATTTACGTGTTTAAAGTGCCCTTTCAAACTGAAATTGTGTGCCCTTTCACACTGATTTTGTGTGCCCTTTTCATATCCTAGATTCAACACTACTATAGGTAAAAACTTTGATATGGGAGATAACTCTGTATCTATACTACTCTTTCATATGAGCCGTTGACTTATATATATATATATATATATATATATATATATATATATATATATATATTATATATATATATATATATATATATATCTACAGACTATTTATAAGTTACATATTATTTATCATATGACTTTTTGTCTATATATGATCTAAGATGATACCTATTTGTACCACTGTTTATGAATGTTTTATTAAATGTACAGTTTGCTGAGAGATACAGATGCATATATTCTATTTCTACATGATTAATAAATGATTATAAATGAACCCAGGGTTCTGGAGTTATTCTTTACAAAAATGAGTCCCAATTACATATACAAACCTCAGAAGATTATTTATACAATGATCACTTACAAATGAGAATCTAATAATTTCGCAATTTCATTTGCAGAATCTCTTGTGAGATCAGGGCCCTAAGACTTACTCTTTTCATGCTGAAGTGCAAATGGATGTCATTTTCTAATGGTTATAACAAATATTAGGCTTACAACAATATATGTGAATGATACAGAAGTCAAGCTTAGAGTACAGTCTCAGACAAGATTATAACCTTATGAACTGTGCTGCTCTGATTTACAAAGATCAAGATATAAAACACTCACTCTTTGGTAATTTTGTTCTTTGGTAATCTGTTCTACTTGGTCTAGCAGTTGTCTGATACGTAACTGTAGCTCTGATAACTTATCTTTGGCTTGTATTTGTGAGTAATCCACGGCATGCTCGCCTACTTGGATGTCTAGATGAACTCGCTGTAATTCAACAATGAGGGATAATTTTAAATAAGTCAGTAGCTCAAATTTCATTTATGTTACAGATACATTTAGTTCATATTACTGTATCAATTGCATCAACAATTCATATCTGATGCAAGTGCATGAAATTCACTAAAGATGCCAATATAATCGCCAATCACCAAATATTGTCACCAATTTCTAAAATTTAGAGGCAGATAAAAAAAAAACATATTTGCTTTTAAAAAATGTTTATTTAGATCTTACAAGATTTTGTTATGTCTTAACTTTCAAGTTTGCTTTCATATCATTTTTTTTTTTTTTTTTTTGAGGGGGGCCCTGGTGGTGTTAATTCATTTCTATGGATTTCAAACTCAAGGTATATCATTTTGTTTAAGCACTGATTTTTTATTTTTCCGTTTTACTAGGAAATGACCTGAATGAAGACTGTGCACACTGTGTAATTCGCGAAGTGAATTATGCAAAAGTGTGCAGTCTTCATTCAGGTCATTTCCTAGTGACATGGAGAAAATATTGAATCAATGCTTATAATTAAATTCCAATGAGAAGTCGGTATTTTTTTTAAAACATTCAGTGTTTACTTATTGATTTTCCCAAATAATATAAATAAACAAGTTAATCTGTTGCGCTTTAATTGTGTCATTATGACAACCGCGAACAACACTTGACTGCTACGTCATAGTTAAAATCACAGTTATTGAAAGAGAAATTTGAAATAAGTCCCATGGAGAGAGTATTAATGGTATTCAATGATACTGGAATGTTAATATATCCATTGCTTTGAATCGCCCTTCGCAGGACAAGTATGCCTAACTGCAGAAGTGATACAGTAGGGAAGAGGCCTGACTGTACTTGAATTTAAAACCGATGCTAATGCACTTGAACTTTGGGCTGATTCAAAATTACCAGTTGAAATGGAAGAACAGGGTGTTACTAATAGATTATCTGTTGTGTTGTGTGTTCACGACTGTAACTTATGACCACTTTCACTATGATGACCTGTTTTTATCTTGCGTGACGTTAAACACATTTGTGTATTGCAAATGGCTGACATGTAAACAAAAAGTAGTGCCGTCAGCGGGGCGTAGCTTAATAACCGTTACATCATTGATGAATGACTCAATTGTTTTTTGGATTGTTAACCAATGAAACTGTCAGAAATTCATTAATTTTAATTATTTTCAAATATACTTAAAAGCACTTCACCTTTAAATCAGAAAGAAAGACATTTTGTCAATAACTTAATATTTCATTTCAAACAAGTTTGTAATTTTTTGTATTGAGAAATTGATCTTACCAGCTGTCCACTTGTAAACCAAGCTGTAGAGTTAGAATGAAGACAAAGCATATGTTCCCCGGCATTATGAGATGTAAATGTAAATCTTCCACTGGCAGCATATGTCTGAAATATACACCAATACAATATTGACACATGTACTTCAAGAATTTTGCACATAAAACTTGCATTATGTAAATGTTTAAATGATGCTAGACTCTACTGTAGTACAGGTATATATATATATATGATCAGCCATCAGACAGCTTACCATCACAAAAACACTTTCATTTTAGTGTTCATTATATCACAATCAAATATCCCTAAAATGCCATATAGAACAGACATCATAAATCTATGAACTACCAGTAGTTATATTAAAAAGGGATTGTTCAACATAAGAAAAGTAGGTTATTCTATCTGATAGATTTAAGTCCTTACTGTAGATGGAAATGACAATGTAACAACATAAACATATGATAAATCATTGACAAAAACCATATTTCAAGTCAAATTAATAAAAAAACTTGTATCTCAACATTCCCATTTTCCTGATACATGTATGTCGGTAATGTCACGTAGAAAATCTAAAGAAACCTGCTATGGCATCACAAGCTAATGACTTATTTTAAATGCATTTTTCCCATCATTTATCTATTTTTCATTATCGTCATAGAAACTATAGAAAAAGTCCTGTTCATTGTCTAATTATCAGATATTAAACAAGAGCAAGCGATCATTTGACAATAATTTAAATATATGTACACATTGTTAATATATATATGTACCTCAACATATCATATGTAAGTACTTTGTAGTTGTTAATACCAAACAGACATGTTCTACAGCTAGTACACAAATGATAGAGAAGGTCACACTGACTACATAATTATGTGATGTTAGTATCAAAGTTGTGAAGCACACATACACTGACCACAAACTATGTGTACAAGTGTGGCGTACCCATACACTGACTATAAACTATGTGTACAAG
Source organism: Atrina japonica (assembly GCA_030159075.1). Taxonomy (NCBI): domain Eukaryota; kingdom Metazoa; phylum Mollusca; class Bivalvia; order Pterioida; family Pinnidae; genus Atrina; species Atrina japonica. Next base: position 310,422 of record BROG01000210.1, on the reverse strand, counting down.
TGTGGCGTACCCATACACTGACCACAAACTATGTGTACAAGTGTGGCGTACCCATACACTGACTACAAACTATGTGTACAAGTGTGAAGTACCCATACACTGACCACAAACTATGTGTACAAGTGTGAAGTACACATACATTGACCACAAACTATGTGTACAAGTGTGGCATACCCATACACTGATCACAAACTATGTGTACAAGTGTGGCGTACCCATACACTGACTACAAACTATGTGTACAAGTGTGACGTACACATACACGTACATTGACAACAAACTATGTGTACAAGTGTGGCGTACCCATACACTTGACTACAAAATGTTACAATATGGTGTACCCATACACTGACCTACCACAAATATATGTACAAGTGTGGCATACCCATACACTGAAGTACAAACTATGTGTACAAGTGTGGCGTTATACACTGACTACAAACTATGTGTACAAGCTAGTGTACACAACATGACTAGAGAAACTATGTGTACACTGACTGGCGTACCCATACACTGACCACAAACTATGTGTACAAGTGTGGCGTACCCATACACTGACCACAAACTATGTGTACAAGTGTGGCGTACCCATACACTGACTACAAACTATGTGTACAAGTGTGAAGTACCCATACACTGACTACAAACTATGTGTACAAGTGTGAAGTACACATACACTGACTACAAACTATGTGTACAAGTGTGGCGTACCCATACACTGACTACAAACTATGTGTACAAGTGTGGTGTACCCATACACTGACTACAAACTATGTGTACAAGTGTGACGTACCCATACACTGACAACAAACTATGTGTACAAGTGTGGTGTACCCATACACTGACTACAAACTATGTGTACAAGTGTGGTGTACCCATACACTGACTACAAACTATGTGTACAAGTGTGGTGTACCCATACACTGACTACAAACTATGTGTACAAGTGTGGTGTACCCATACACTGACTACAAACTATGTGTACAAGCTATGTGTACCATACACTGACTACAAACTATGTGTACAAGTGTGGAGTACCCATACACTGACTACAAACTATGTGTACAAGTGTGGTGTACCCATACACTGACCTGACCACAAACTATGTGTACAAGTGTGAAGTATGCACTGACCACAAACTATGTGTACAAGTGTGGCATACCCATACACTGACTACAAACTATGTGTACAAGTGTGAAGTATGCATACATTGACCACAAACTATGTGTACAAGTGTGGCATACCCATACACTGACCACAAACTATGTGTACAAGTGTGAAGTACCCATACACTGATCACAAACTATGTGTACAAGTGTGAAGTATGCATACACTGACCACAAACTATGTGTACAAGTGTGAAGTTCACATACATTGATCACAAACTGTGTACAAGTGCGGAGTACATGTACCCATACACAGACCACAGACTATGTGTACAAGTGTGAAGTACACATACACTGACCACAAACTATGTGTACAAGTGTGAAGTAAGCATACACCGACCACAAACTATGTGTACAAGTGTGAAGTACACATACACTGACAACAAACTATGTGTACAAGTGTGAAGTACATGTACACATACACTGACCAAAAACTATGTGTACAAGTGTGAAGTACACATACACTGACCACAAACTGTGTGTACAAGTGTGAAGTACACATACATTGACCTCAAACTATGTGTACAAGTATGTTAAAATGTGAGAAAATCAGGAGAAAAATTTATACATAATGCAGTAGGCTATATTGAAATGTAAAGAAAAGTCAATGGTGAGTCAGAGCCTGCAATTAATTATATAATTATCAGAGGTGAAGCAACCCTACAAATGCTAGACCAAGTAGAGCAGATTAATGAGATAGTATTATCTTTTTACATTTTACTGTTATTGATCATATCACTAAAATACAAAAATGTTCATGGTTTGCATTTTGAGGGTCCAAATTGAAAAAAGTCCATACCTGAACCAAAGAAAAGATAATTACTTATTAAGTAGGAAATGTTGTCAGTTTCCTTGTGTTAGCTTATTCTTATTCTTTGTACAATTATCAAGACTTTCTCTACTACTAAGCAGAAGTACCCGTTAGCCAACTATAACCTATATTACTGACTGTATCGTTGAAGTACAACTACTTTGACCTGTGATACAGACATATGCACATTGAACATTTGTTAACATGTTTCATCTACTCACTGTGAGTGTGATAGGGTACCTCAGTTTTGTTGGTTTTTGTTTTTTTTAGGGGTATCTCATTCAGAACTTTTATTCATGTTACACACTTGTTAACAGGGCATGTACAGTAAGTCAAATATCTTATACATAGCAAAAACTGGTAACTAAATCCAAGTACATTCACATGTTAGGTGAGTGCCCTTACCATTGATTAAATGTAAGCCATAAAATAATGCAATAAAATCTTGATTGGAAACTGATAATAAATGCAATAGAAAGAAATGTACTGGATATTGTAGTCTACAAGTATACATGTAAATATAAGGTATTCAAAACAAAATGAGACAAGGTTTCTTAAACACCAGTCACCACAGCCAAAAAGAAAAAGTAATATCAATCACCATTCACTCTAAAAGACAAAACCATGAATGTAAACCTTTGAAATAGTAAAATGTAAATACCCATGATGCCAAAACATAAAATTTTATTAATAAAAACCAAAACAAGGTTTAGAATGATAAGTAACACTAGCATAGAAGAGTCTGTTGTCAGGTTTGTGGATGAATCAAGATATAATCAGTGTAATTTTTAGAATTTTTAGGATACCTTTTGCCTATTTATTGTGTTCAAGAGAACAATCAGTAATTATTCAATTCAAAATAATTCTTCTGGAACTCATCATAAATTTAGGAAAATCTTCATTCATACATTTCAGCCTAGTAATATTTATATTCTACTCCAGTTTATAAAGAGAGAAATTCCTCCTATCTTTTAGTATTGTTATGAAATTTCCTATATAGGTCATGTACATAACTACAAAATGTATGGTAAAACAATAATACATGTTTACATGTACATTGTACAAATGTATGTGTATCTTATTTCACATAAAACTGTCAACATGTAGTAAATGAACATAGAAAACCAGGATCAGTTATAAAAATACCAATAATGAATATCACTTGAATAATATGACAATTGAATTTATTAATCATCCAATCACCTCATTTAAATAAAAAGATATAATTTATAAGCTAGGACTTTAACCGATAATACTACTCTCATAATCTGAACTTAAATGTGCCACACCATAAGGGAAAACAAATAAATAAAAAACATTAGAAGCAGGGAGCAAAAATGTTACATCTGAGTGGGGATGTCCCGGACTCACCCTGGACAAGATTAATTCATTTTCAGGGTCCTTAACCTCCACTAACATGCCTAATCCTGGAGCAGATGGCATGTAGTCTCTGATAGAATGGTCGTAAACCTGAACCTTGTAATTACCTGTAAATATATCAAGATGTAACTAGTCAAATCCTGCTTGATGTTGTACATATATCTAAGACAAATACACCTGTGTACATGTAGTTAGGCTACACCACTGAGGCTGCAATCAACAAGATCGGCATCTTCAGCATTATCAAACCCAACCTTTCCTTGAAAACACCAAGACAATCAAATGTGAACTGTCATTTTCTACAAAGACTAACTTTAAAACTTTTATTTAAATTTTTAGTATTATGATTTTTTCTGCAAACATTGATCCTACGGTATGTTGACTTTTAATATATGTAACCACTCTGAATATGTACATGTTTGTAATGATACCCACACTAGCAAAATACAGTTACATTTGAATGTCTTGATGTTTTAACTACATGGCTTCATGTATTTTCAATACTCATTCTTACCCTGGACATGACAGTTTTATCTTCAGCATCACGAACCTCTACATGCATACCCAGTCCATAGACTGTAGGTACATAGTCATTGACATTTCTGTCAAACATTTCAACTTTGTAATGTCCTGAAATAACAGTAAAATTGTCAGAAAAAAATGTATGAATATAAATACATTTATATTATAAACTCAAGTATGTGATGATAAATGTGAACAAGGCTAATTAAAATAATAAATGGTCCCCCACTGGGCCATATCATCTACTACCTACATGTACATGTAGATATAAATAAATCACCAAACATAAATCTACTTACCTAAGATGTACATGTACAATCTATAAAACTAACGGTACACCAAATATGGGGAGATTAAATGTAAGTGAAGAAGTGACTTGGATATGACCATGATGACCTGGACAAATGATGGATTTACATGTGAATTATGATCGAATTAACGTAGACTATAGAATCTGACATTATTTCTGCTTTTATATTTCAAACAAGAGGTACATGGGCCTTAACACTTGCATGATTTGCAATAGGTAACATGTCTGAGCTTTTCATAGGCTTGAGCAGCATTTATAGTAGCAGCAGATGATAGGGACTTCATGAGGATAATTTGTAGTGAGTTAGAAATCAAATGCACTAGATGTCTGGATAAAAAGTTCAATATTACTAAGGTAAAGAGAATTAAGCAATGATGGTAATGTTGGAATGAATATGATCTGTGTAAACAATGACATTTCTTGTTAATGTTATGCTGATCAGAAGGCTTGGTGTTTATTGTGAATTTTCATATTTTCAAGACAATCTGATAGTGACATTATAGCAAAGGGCCATAACTCTGCAAACAAGGGTTTGCAGACCACAGATTGTGGACACTGCACATTGTAATGTGATCAATACTGAATTACAAAAGTTTATGATGTTACCTCAAAGAGAGGCCATCACAAAACTTTAACAAAAGGTTATAATTGGGTAAATAAGGGGTTCTACATCTTGAAGTTCATCCAGGACATCATAAGGAACATTTGTACCAAGTTGGAAGGCAATTGGTTCAGTTACTGTGGTTCTAAAGAAGTTTAAAATGTAAATGTTTAATGGGCGACAACGGACAAAGAACGATTGCAATATAGCTCACATGAGCAATCATGTGAGCTAATAACAACAGTATCTCAACTGCTCACCTGAGAACCATCTACAAAAAATATGGAAAGAAGACCAAGAAGAATAATCATATGTACATGTACATGTACATGTAGGCTGATCTGGCCATAAAACATAAATATTGTCGTTATAAGAAATTCATAAAAAGTTCTAGAAATTAAATTTTGGCAAAATTCTTGCACAAAAACATATCTTCACCTAATTGCATGTACGACACATTAAATGAATGCATCAATGTAAATTCAAAGGGAAATAATTGAGATCATGTAAAAATGAACGAAAATGACAAAGTCTGTAAAGACCTAAAAAATATGTCAAAAATTAATACCGTATTCTGATTTCTATGAAAAATGCAAACTTGAATCATACATCCATGTAGATCACTTAGAAACAATCTGGTTTTCAATTCATGCAGCGGTTCTGGAGAAGATTTTTAAAGAGGGGTACCTTTCGGGACATGTTCTGCCCAGCCCTGGATCCACCCCAGGGCCAATCTGGCTGAAAACTACAAATTTATTAAAGGACCTTGAGTACTTGCTTCCTGTCAAGTTTCGTCAAAAAATACCTTCAGTGGTTTCAGAAAAAAAGTTGAAAATCTGAAAAGTTTTCAGACGGAGAGTGATAGGCTCAAGTGAGCTAAAAAGGAATCAAATTAAGATAAAAATAAACTAAAATGATCCTGCTTTATATTTTCTATATTCACACTATAATAAATAAGCTTTCATGTCAGTAATTATGGGTGAACATTTTGTGTGAATGCCTAAATTGTAACATCCAGACACCCAAACAATGAATGAAAAACCCTTGTTTATGGGGAGCTTAGTTGTAGAAAATACATGTAGCATACATAGTGTAGAAAAGCAAAAGCATTACCGGTAATGGACAGACGGGAGGATGGACAAAATGTAAAATTATAAATCCCCCTAACTAGTGGGCCTGGGGGACTACATGTAATAGTAATGAGCAATGGGCCTTAACAGTCACCTGAGAACAGTAAAAATTACACTGAGACAAATCAAATTTTTTATAAAGTGACAAAAACTTAGTCCACTGTTTTCCCATGACAATTTTGTCAAAAATGTATATAATCTTTGACAAAAAAAAAGGCAATAAAAAATTCAATTGCATAGTTACTTGTTTATGGATAGAATTCATTTTCGTGCCTTTGTGTGACCTTTACACAATTTGAAAGTTTATCATTGGTTCAATGACCTTAAAGATGTAATTTTTTGTCAAAATTTTTGCAAAAATCCCTAGGTTATTCCTTATGGAAACTTTTCATCGTTTATATATCTTTGCATACAAAAAGTTTATCACTTTGGAGTTATTAGGCAATAAAAAATTGCAATTGCCATTATACCTGTCAAATCCCTAGTTTACACAAGCGCTTGTCTTATCCTTACATGGATAGACTGCAATTGTCATTTTCGTTCGCAAAACCCAACTTGTAGATATTGACTTTCAATATGTATACACAATTTGAAAGTCATTTGATCATTGGTTTCAAGAATCTCAAGATAACTTGAAAGACTTTTCACTTGAATGAGTGTAACAAGTCACATTTTTTGGTCCTTTTAGGCCCCTAGATTATCCCCGATTTTGGGGATACTCTATTTTTTTTAAAGATAAGTCGATGCGGCGAATAGGTCCAACATTGGAGAAAAAAAAATAGACCCCGTTTTTATTCGCAAACTTTATGCAGCCCTTCGCAAACTTTATGCAGATTCACATGGGAATTCTATATGCCAAGTTTGGTTAAGATTGGCCCACTAGTTCTTGAGAAGAAGTTGAAAATGTGAAAGTGTTAATAACGCACGACAGACAAAGACAATCGCAATGAGTCACCATGAGCTTTTGGCTCAGGTGACCTACAAAGCCTCAACAATCACCATAGTCTTATATGTTACAATGTATGCAATATGTAACAATTTTGGGGAGAAGACTTATTTCAAAGTACTGTATACTTTTTTAAATCATTGATGTGACAAGTTGAATTTGGCTCAGTTTCAGATGGTGCCTTTTGACAGTTTGTAAAAGCTGAAAGAAAATTCAAAATAGTTAAACATAAAATTCTTCTTCCTTGCTGCTGTACCTTGGCCTTCACATTTGACTCAAGTCAATATTCTGTAACTGTAGAATTGAGCTAAATGTATGAAAAATAATTGGAATTCAGCATTTCACTCCTTTTCTGCACATTTTTACTTTGTTGTATGAAGTTAAAACAGGATTAAGATCTACATGTTGCTGTTACAAGCACACAACATACATGTACCCAGTGTTATAACTTATATATGCATCTTTAAGTGGAAACAGAGTACAACACTCAACATTTTAGTACTCTCCTGTCTCGTAAAATTTTCTCATGATGAGAAATATTAGAGAGCGCAGCTCGAACGGCCATTCACAAAGTGATTAGAAATTACCCAAAATGCAATACTATAATAATATAGTTTCATTTACTTTCTCCACGAACACTTAAAGTCAAATTAATCCCTGAAAAAATGTTTGGCAACAAGGTACTTAACTACTGTACTAGCAAATGTTATGCAGGATAAGTTCATGGTAATACTGGAACTGCTAACTAAATTCTAAATTTCCTATATCTAATGCAACGCATAGTTTAAGTCAATTGAACAGGCAATTTAGAATTTAATTTACAATGCAATTGGTTGTAATATTTCAAAAAAATGTGCTGATATCAATAGAAAACAAAAAAGTATATCCTATATCTTTTCTACATACTTTTTCTTAGTGACGACTTTTCAGCTTTTGAAAATACTTTTCCTATGGAAATCTGTGTTAGCCATGCGATGTCAATAAATTGGGCTATGTGGGTAATCGTTAATATCAAAAGACTGCCAAAATAGTGATTTGAAGGGGATTAATTCCCAATGTGTTACAATGACGTAATAAAATGAATACACATAATACTATAATAGTCGGAATGTTCCTAAAACATGACTTTCAGTCCCTTTCTTTTACTTCGCTCTCCAGCATGTCCAACTTCAACTGCAGACTTATGTAAAATTCACGTAAGGATAATTTGAGTGCAAATAACTAGAACAAAATGAATTAATTTTTATTTGTCATGGCCATGGATAAAATTAAATTACTCAGAATACCTAGAAGCGAGTTTCAACCATTTTATTTAATCAGCCAAAACTAGTGGACACAATTAATGACAATGATGTGACTTATAGTCTGTCCCATATTAGGTCAAGAATTTCAAAATGAATTTGTAAAGCAACCAATCGTCAAAATAAAAATATTTAACTGATATAATTAAAAAAGAAAAAAGTTTATCCTATATCTTTTCTACATACTTTTTTCTTTGTTTGGTCACTTCAGTTTTTCAAAATACTCTTCCTATTGGAATCTCTGTGTTATCCATGTGATGTCAAATAATCGGGTCATGTGAGTAATCATTAATATTCTCGTGCCTCTCTTGACAAGAGTTATATTAAGGGGAATAACTCCCAATATATATTATTGTCATGAGGAATCAATGATTTGTGTATTAACAGATCTGTGAGCCAGGCTAAATCAGTATGACCAATAAACGTTCCCTTTCTTTTACTTCCGCTCTGAAACTTCGAAAGATGGCCGCCATTACATACGTAAAAATCCCATGGGATAATTTTAGTGCGTATACCTAGTACAAAACAGATTAATTATTTGTCATGGACATGGATAATTATTGGAGTATGTATAGGATACCACTACGTTAAATTTAAGTGGTAGACATCAACCATTTTACTTTAATCAGCCAAAATCAATGGACAAAAATGACTTGGGACAAACTATAGTATAGACTATAACGTGATTGTCCAATCATGTTTAGTAAATTCATGTGTGGCCATCACTGAAATTGTCATTGCATACTGCAGTATCGTAAATTAAACTTTGAGGAAAGTCTACTGTAACTTTAAGTATAAGTGTAAGAAAGTAAAATCAAATACAAAATCTAGATCGCCACTGAACACTTTGTCTTAAAGAGTTAGAGGAGAAACAACGAGATGTGTTTGTGTGTATAAAACCGATTGTTTGGATTTCAAGACTCTGTGATTTAATTGTAACAACACAGGGAAAGGATGCGGCACTGGAACTAAGCAACATGTTTGCATAAACCGGTAAATGGTAATCCCCCCCCCTTTCAAATACGATATCTGGCATAGTGTGCGACTTTGAACTTGAAATTTTATCAACATACCGACAACCATTGTCTCATCGGGTATCTCTTCTATAAAGCATTTTTTCTCCGTCTCGCCGATGTGAAAATAAAGACAAAATGCACTAGAAATCAGTGAAAATAACACCGCCGTAGCTAAAATTCGGTATCCCATCTTGTTGCGATGCTTCTATAGGAAATGACACGTCGTACATGCGCACATATCAGCCACGTAAAACATCTAGGTCAATTAGATGCTTTAAAATATATTCTGGGTGAAAGTAATGTTTCTTTAATTTTTATGATTACAAATAGCTATATTATCGAATTTTCTATCCGATTTTATGATTAAATTGCAATTTTCTACAAATAATTTACCACTTGGCCTCGGTTTGAATTTTGAATTTAAAAGTATCGAGTAATCCCTTTGGGGGCTAGTGTTTAAACCTAAGGTTTTGCAAGAAAAAAACCTTGATATTTGATCCACTTTCAAGAACTTTTGACCGACCTATATATCTTTAAAACTGGAAAGGTAAGGGCTGTGATTTTTCACATAAAGATTCCTTATGGTAAGACATTTTATTTAGGGCAGAACCATATATATGTTTCCGTTTAGGGTCATAACTTTTGATCTAGTGATTTTTAAACTAGACTTTGACCCACTTTTCAAAAACTTTAACCTGACATTTATCTTTTAAAACACAGAAATTTTGAATTTTGTTTTATGCCACATCCAACAAATTTCGGTTATATGGTGACGGCCGGTTCATTGGAGGAGAGATCCCGGTTATAATGTTGGCCTGCCCGGGAAGAGACTGGCCTTCCGCAAGTAAACTGACAAACTTTCTCACAAAAATCAGCTTAGGTTACAGTGAGGCTGATCAGAAGTGAGAGACTTCATATGTTTCAAAGCACGATGCTCTAACCACTCAGCTCCTAACACACAAGTGAAAGGGCTTTGATATTTGACCTAGTTATCGTGACCTAAGATTTTGACCAACTTTTGATTAACGTCGGCTCATGTAGGTGTCATAACGAAATCCCATTTAGATATTTTCTGCTATTTTAACTATGTTCATTTACAATATTGGCTTGGATATATACAAACAGCATCCATTCATTCCACGGGCACTTATTTCCATCAAGGCGATTCATTCTGAAGGAATCAAACTATTTTCCGTACTTTGACAACTGCTGTGAGTAAAAATTTACACCCATTTCCGGCTAGCTTTGTTGTCTTCAAACAACTCTTGTTAATTTTCATAATGGGGTCGTAATCAATTTATCATTGTGATAGTTTAAATGGGCATGTAGACAACTTCAGCGTGTTGAATCACAGGAACCTGAAATTCTGTCCGTAGCCTATATTGATATATAGGCCTACATTTGGAGGTACTTCCTCATTACAGAGTGCAAGCTATGTAAATGATTATCACAGGAACCTAAAATTCTGTCCGTAGCCTATATTGATATATAGGCCTACATTTGGAGGTACCTCCTCATTACAGAGGACAAGCTATGTAAATGATTTGCATATCAATATACGGACAGAATTTCAGGTTTCTGTGGTTGAATCTGTATCAGCTTAGACCGAACTTTCAGCCCCGAATGTTAGCAAGACAAGAAAAAAGAAAACGCTTAAAATCGGGACAGAAAGTTCGGCTTAGTATATCAGCTAGGACTTCTAAAATAATTCAAAATCCCTACAGGCTAACACGTAACATTTGGCTTATGTCTGCTGCATTTCTTTTCGTTATTGATCAGTCAGTCGATGTGATTTTAAGGGTAAAAATGTCCTCAAAAGACTTGTAGAATAAAAAATGTCCTGACACGGGAGCATATAATGTTCGCCTTACCCCCGGACCGGCTCCTATTTGACTCTTATATATGACCGGCTTTTATGTTTGTGGAACCAACTTCCTTTGTGAGATCTGAAAGGGGGTTGGATAATGAATTGTCAGCCAGAAAATGGCCTCTCAGAGATTTTAAAATGAAAATATTTTCTAGTCTGAATCCAGAAAAAGACTTCGCAGATCTTTTAAAAATAGAAAAAAAATTATGGACTCCACTTGAATTGCTCTTGTAACATGTGTTCCTAGAAACTAAATCTGTCAATTTAATGCATTATTTGGGATAATAACGAGTCGCAAATGTGAAAATTAACTCTCTTTGCATTTCTGGGGAAATGCCATGGACCACGGGCAAACGTAATCCTATAACATAGGACATCAGGTGGCGATATTTACATCTCTATTTTCTTTTTTATTTACATTGTTATACTATTTTTACTATCAAACTGCTGCATTTCAAGAAAAATTTAAAATGTAAATACCAGCATAAAAACATGAAATAATAAAAATACAACGTGGTGGACTTGGAGAAAACGGTTTTGTGTCTGAAAGCTAGAAAATACCTCGTCGGGCTTACAAGTAATTGGATTATTCAAAATTTTACCTCAGGAGTTTACTTCCGAACCCGTCACTAAAATTCCACTTCAATTTCAGGTGAAATTAATCTATCAATGAAAAGTTTTTAAGGATAAAGAGGTCATAGTTCAGTGTCTAGAGGCTATTACTAGTTAGGCCGAAATTATGTCCCAAATTTAAGTTACAGTTTTGCTAAATCAACCTTCTTTTGAGAAGGATAATCAGCTAGATTTATTAGTGGAATCCAGACATATTTTCCGCCTGGAAGCAGAAAAATGCGTCTACGGACCTACAAATGTCAAATATTTTCTATAAGATGTTTAAAACCCAACTCCATTCCTATCCAACACTTAGTATTATGTGTAATGACCGGGATAGGATTCAGGTTGCAGCACAACGAAAAAATAGACGTAAAACCGATTTTTGAATTAAAAACCGGAAAATTAATAACAAATTTCCAGAAATTTCTACATCTGCGACCATCAAAGCATGGGAACTTCTAGTTAGATCGTATCTGGAAAGCTTCCAACCATTATTTTATTAAATAACTACATTTCCCTATAATCTCAAATGAATTATTGCTTCACAATTTATCACCAATTTGTAAAACAAACATGTTTAATAAAGCTTGTATTATGACAGTCTAGTATAATTCTGTTACCCTCACCCCTGAACAAATTCTCGATCCGCATCCTAGGGCACTGTGAAGACCAAAAGCACGCCCCTCTAACCTAAAATATGGCAAGAGAAAATCAATGGTGTGAGCAAAGCACAGAGTATTCTGAGTTAAATGGCTATTGTATAACTCTGACTTTAAATTTCTCAGTTTGATGGTTATGTATTGTAAAACTTTACACATGTAAACAACGTTGTGAATACCATTGTAAATTATTTTGTAAATGAAATAAAGAATATGTATACACCGACTGTTATTCCCTTCATTGCAAGTATACAGACCGGTTGCGTTGTATATTCAGTACTTGACACATTTTTTCAATTATATAGAATGTATTTCGTATCCAGTTGACTACAGATTCACAGAAAATGGTAATACATGTATATATTATAAATAGGGAGTTGGGGTATCTGTAGCCCGCATAGTGCTGTTGTACATACTCTCCATTCATAGAATTCCATACAGATACTTCTGGAGTTTGCTCTGGGTTCCACTGGTTAGGGGAGGCTGCCAACCATGGTCCAGTTGCTGAGGCTGCTGGATATGAGGCTGTTGTTTTTGGATCTGAGGCTGCTGCTGCTTCTGCTGAATCTGAGACTGTTTTTACTGCTGGAGTTGTCGAGCCTCAATCTTGGCAGATTTAGTGCGGGCAAAAATATCGTCGACCAGGCTGTCGTAAACCGACTCGAGCAGCTGGACCAGAACGTTTGTGAACCATTGGCCAAAGGAGATATGTTCGTTGACACCTCCCCCGATGGCCACAGTCTCCATTATGTCGTTGGACTCCTGGAAGAGATCGGTGGTTCGGTCGTGGATCTTCAAGAGCAGATCATCCTGAGCGGCGGCAGCAGAGACAGAAGTCTTCTTCCTCGACGTTCTTGGTGTAGGCTGGGTAGGATGAGTTGGAGGACTGACTGGTCTAGTAGGCTCTGATGAAGGACCAGGGACTGGGTCGTTGATGTCAGGCATGGGACCAGGGTAGTCATCATCTAAGTGATCATCAAGGTCAAGAGGTGCCTCGATAGATGCCTGGCTGCTGGAAGACTCAACTGATCTGTTGGCTGCCTCAGTTGGTCTGCTGGCCGCAATCTCCTTCAGAGAAACAGCATTCCGGTGGAACACCTGGACTATGTGTGGTCACAGGAAGTCAAAGACGCGGGGAATCCATCTGAAGCACACATTTGGAACATATATCAATCAAATTCATCATTATACAAGTTGTTTAGGAAAAGACAGCAGAGAAATAAAAAGACAAATTATAAATCTTTCAGCTTACCTATCTCTGTCTGTGACTTTAAGTGCCCGAACTTGGTCTTCTTTAAGCGTCTGAACCTGGTCCTCATAGAGTGGAACCAGCTGCTGACGTGACATCAAACATCCCTGTTGAGCCACTGCTTGTTTGCCTTGTCATACAGGTTTGTGTTCTCCTGTATGAGGCCAGCCAGCTGATCCTCCTGGTCATCTGTCAGCTTCAAATGTAGCATCTGCTTCTTTCTGACTTTGACAGACTCCTCCTGTGTGTCCTCATCTTCTCAGAGTCCTGTATAGGGGATTGGTCCCGTGGTGAAGCAGGCTTCTTCTTTTTGAGGTCGACTGCCTTGGTTTTTCTTCTCTTTGGCATTGTCGAAGTAGATCAGTGAAGTAGGTTGTAGATGGCGGCGAAGTATGTTGTATCTGGTATCTGGTCGACGTTGTAGAGAACGATGCTATGTGTCCTGGCCGAGAGGTGAATGTTGCTTGGTTTGCGCACTATTTATATAATATTCAGAAGGCGAAGGTAAGTCGCAACTTTAGAGTTGGTCGATCTTTATTGGTTGAAGCTTAATTGCACATAGGTCGAATCTTAATCCTCTCTAAAATCCAATCGTGCTCATGGGAAGAATAGGGAGTGTACGGGTCTAGGAAAAGTCTGGGACAGGTTGCACAGCTTGATCGCAAAAGAGTAAATCTAGATCGCACAGATCTGTTTTCCAGGATTGACAGCTACTCCTTTTCCGACCCCCACAACTCTTACCTACGGCGAAAAATAGAGACGCAGAATTTAAAAACCTGTACGTCCGGTTATCACTAAGGTTTTAAAGAGAAATGAATTGAGGGCGTGAAATTTTTCAATTTTAAAAGCTCCGAATGGCTTCCAAACACATCACTTATTTAAATGCATGATCTTTTGTTAACATAAAATTACCAGTTCTCCAAATACTTAAGGAGCACTTGAATGAATATTTTCCAAAGTCAAGGTTTTCCGATGCAATCTGTATGTTTGAGGAACGTCGTGGATCAGAAAACTTTGAATTGAGAGATTTTATATAGTTCACAATACCCATAACTTTCCAAATGCAAATAATTTTGTAGGCTGAATTTCTACCCCGATTTTAAGTTACTTTTTTTTTTTAGTAAATCCTGATTTTACCCAAAAAGTTACCTAATATCGGGGAAGAAATTTGGCCTAATGTAACAATATGAGGTACGGGAGATAAATCTTTTAGGAAATTATATACGTGATAAATTGGTGTGACTTGAAATAATATTGATGTATATTATATGTATTTGGGAAAATACGGGCAGCTAAAATTACATAAATTCGGCCAAGTAAAATATGTTGACAAGGTTAATTTAGATATGAAATTTCCAAATTCATAATGACTCAGCATTATTACTCAGCATTATTACAATATACTGTTTCGGATAAACAACTTGTCAACACCTTTACAAATTCAGCAGCAATTAAAGCTGCAGGTTAAAAGGTCAAATATCTGTCATCATCAGTTTTGGTAAACAAGGTTTGATGTTAATGTTAATTAATATAAAGTACTGAAGTTGTACTAAGAATGATGGTGTAAAAAGGTTACTAAAGGTTGCATTATGACAGATTTTGATGATGCTGGCGTCCGTATTCTTCCAATTGTAGATGCATTTAACTCTCTAGAAGTTTCTAGAACTTTAGTGTTTTGCGTTGGTCAGAATTGACAAACATATAAAAGCACTGGAGTTCTGGAGACGAGAGAGACCAGCGGGGAACCGCCTTGAGAGAACGCCACCATACTCTCTGATTGTTGAAACATTGTTACCATTGCTGCACTCTGCTGAATTAAAATCATCTATACGATCACAGACCAGACTTTTGTTATTGATATTTGGTTGGTTTACACTAATAATTTCGGTCCAGTGGGTTTTTTCCAAATTCTGTTGCCAAACAATGATTTCCATTACTTACAAACCTACTCCTCTTCGCCCATAGGTGGTCAAAGACCCTTCATCACGGTCCACCAGTCGTCTCTGTCTTTTGCCCTTCTCTTTGCTTCACCCGATGGTACTCTAGCAGTCCGCAGCTCGGAGTCTAAGGTTTTCCATGTAAGTGCTAGTCAGCCTCATTTGTGTTTGCCTTGGGGGTTGAATCAAGAGCTTGGGGTGATGTTTGTGTAGTCACTTCGCAGGATGTGTCCCAGTCATCGCCATTTTCTCTTTAGCGCAGAGTATGATTGGCTTTTGTTTGGTCTTCATCCATAACTAGTACTCTTCATTTGAAATCCCCACAGCAATCGTATCAGTTGTTGATGAAGACTTGGAGCTTGTTTTCGATGCTCTTGGAGTGCTTCCATGTCTCAGATCATTATAAGCATTATAACTTAGTAGTATGTAGTATGTTTATACTATCCAAAAAGCAAGATTGACTTCACATTTTTATCGCTTGTTTAGCCGAATGATTGTGTTATTCCAGATCTTGTATAGGGAGCTAACAACACCTCTTGCTTTTTCAATCTTGATCTTGACATTTTCATCAGAAACCACTTTCTTGCTCACCAAACTGCCAAGATATGTGAATCTTCTCATCTAATCAATCGGCCAATTGTTCAGCATAACCTGATGGTCACTAGTGTTGTTGATTATCATGCTCTTCGTCTTTTTATGTTGATGTGAAGCCCTGTCTGTTTGACTGATTGGTCCAATATCTTTGTCTTTTTCTGGATGTGTTGATGAGTATCGGACAAGACAGCAATGTTATTCTCTACTAAATGTGATGTGTATTTTTCATGATAATTTCAAGTCTTGATAGTTTTTTATCCAATCCTTAATGGAATATTAAAAACTTTTCAAGTTTATATCCAAGTGGGCAACATAGCTGGTTTATTTACAGGTTTTCTAATGTGTGATGTTACAGAGTAAGGTCAAATTGATTTAAAGTAAGTATTGAAATTTGAATAAGAAACATTTTTGCGATTTCCTGATTGTATATTAGGCAATAGAACAATTTTACCAAACATTTCATTTAACAAATTTTCATTTGTTTGAACCCATTTTTTTACTGTCTACTTTCCATATATTTCATGTTATCCAACACTCGCTCAATCACATACATTGTAACAAATTGGCAATAAAAACACATTTTGAACAAAAATTTACTTTTCTTAAATTTTATCAGTTTGATAATCTTTCATGTTGTAAATAAATACCACATTAATATATATTTGTAAATTGAATATACAGATATTTTGTCAATGTTATAAACAAGTTTGTTGTTGAATTTTGTCGCTGTTACAGGGCAGATTGTACACAAAGACCGTGTTAATAAATATATTGTACAATGTACAGAATTTGTAAATTGAAAATGGCAATGTTTTATGTTCGTCCTTGACTTCTTTTGCTGTTCCTCAAAGACCATATTCATACATATATTGTCAATGTTATAAAAAAAACGTTTGACCCCAATATGACTGACTGTACACAAAGATCACATTAATAATACGTTGTACAATGTATATAATTTGTAAATTGAAAATGTCAATGTTTTCAATAGGTTTGTCCTTGACATGACACTGTTTCAGGACAGATTGTACACAAAGACAACATTAATATATTTTATGTTGTACACAAAGATACACAAAAAGCAAGTAAAGAATCTAATATAATCACCTGTTTATCACGCCTTTTCATTTACTGCAGGCAATTATATGCTGAGTTACTTCCCTTAAAATAATGACTTTTTATACAAGAAATTGCTATTTATGGACAATTACATTTTTGAGGATTCCATAGTTTGAAGTGAATATTTAAAGACGGCACTCATCCCCCAAAATATGATGATGATGATGACAATAGAATAAATAATAATAATGACTATCTTATTTGTTTAACAATATCAATACATCTGCAAACTAATGTAATAAAGTATTAAAGGGAGATAATTCTGTTCTGTATCAGTCAGCAATTCTTTTACTTTATGAAAACCTACATGTTTCTTCATGTTGTTTTGTATCGCATTAGATGTTTGTTCCAAATTCTCAGAAGTAAATACATGGAGCAAATTACCCTCAATGTATTCAATGGCACTAAATGGTTTATTATCTGTCTCCATCATGGAATTATAGACTGTGCGAGAAATGAAATCTGAAGTTCCGTAAATTTCACTGCCACCTCTTGCAGGAGCAGAGCCTATAAAATAATTAAAAAAATGATTTATTAAAACAAACAGATGGTTTAATATGTTTTTACAAAACTAAATTTCAATATCAAGCACAAAAAGCATTTATTACCCTATACAGAAACTTTACATGTGTCCAATTTATATTGTATAAATATCCATGTTTTAGAAATGTTTATACAAAACTAAATTTCAATATCAAGCATAAAAAACATTTAATAACCTATACAGAAACTTTAAATGTGTCCAATTTACACTGTATATACACATTAATGAGAAGCATAAGAAAAGAAACATTGTCTATTATTAATTATTTAAAAATGAGAAATCAAGAAAGATTAGCAATCTCTATAACTTATTTTGTAGAATAGTAAGTTATCTATCTTAAAACTGAACTACAAAGATAAAAAGCTTTTGAACTTTTTTATCTGCTTCTTACCGTCATTCAGCCATTGAGCCATGTTAGTTCTTTCAGAACACCTTACTGTTTACCAGAAGAACAAACATGGCTCAATGGCCAAATGACAGTAAGAAGCAGATCGCTTTGTTTATGTTTTGGAAGGGGCCTGATCTTTGGAAAAATGGAATAACTTCAGGGCTTTCTATGGATGAACTAACCATATTGTTACTGTTTGTATGTTGCTGAAAACTTCACTGGATGCACAGATGTATATTCCTTATTAAACGTTTGAAGACACGGTATACACAAAAGTTCAGGTAAGATTCGATGAGTTTTGTTCAGTCTCTGAGACTTCGCACATTTCGCATTGCTGACCAATATAACTATACCTGCTGTGGGACTTGATTTTCCAGAGAAACAATTACAATATGTCTACTCTATGGGGATATGAAGTGGGAATGTAAGATGTCAAATATAAAGTAAAATGTTCAAGTAGTCTTTCCACAATGGTGCTAAACAATATTGTTGACACAAACAAACAAACATTGTCATTAACCAGATTTTGTTTCAAAATCTGGCCCCCGAAATTAATTTCAATGAAACATCATTTTCATGTACCAGTACTTACCTGTGGCATTTCTTTTCTCATCATTTTCTTCACAGTTTATGCATACATTCTTGACTGGCATGACAGGATTATAAACACTATAGGTAGTAGATATGATTTTGTCCCTTTTTGTTGCACTGTCATTTGCTTTTTGGCAGTCCTCAATATTCCCTGTAGAAAATGCCCTCTGAATTTGAACTTCATTTGGTTTTTCTTTCTGTTTGGTCATCACAACGGTATCATATGAACTTGATCTCCTTAATACTCTTTCAATTTCTTTTCTTTGTGGTCCAAATTGAAATTTGCCCTTCTTCCCAGCATTTAACTTGTTAGCAATATTTCTAGATTGGCCATCTTGTTGGTCAATATATATATTTGGAATACCTTCAGGTTTACAATTTTCTGACTCATTTGGTTCCAGCCACAGAGATAATACTTGTTCAGCTGGGTAGAAAACTTCCTCATTATCAGAGGAAATATTAATGCAATCATTGTAAATATGAAATGATCCCCCACTTTCCTGTTTCTCTGTAGACTTAACCAGTGTGATTTCATTTTCTGATCCTACTGGTTGTGGTCTAGGTTCTAAGCTTTTACGTCTAGGAATGCCACTTTTCCTTTTTTCTTTACTATGTTTTGGTTCCAGACTTCTCCTCTTGGAAATTTTGTCAATTTCACCATTCTCCATTCTAACTTCAGTACCACAACTTGAATGTCTTCTATTTTCTTTTTCATTTGTTGTGTTAGGTTCTAGACTTCTTCTTCCTGTGGGTGGTTTTTTGGCCTCTAAATCACCATTTGAGATCTTTTTACCCTGTTTTTGTATTAATATGTCAATATTTTGTTTGTTTCTCATGGACTGTGGTTCTGATACCACCCTTGGACGGTTACTTAGCTTAGAGGTGGGAATCTTATGGTCCTGCTTCAGGTCACCTTTAACACTGTTTCCATCTCCTCTTTGTGGCCTTGGCTCAGATATTGTTCTTTGAGGTTTACTGTATAATGAAGTTCTTGGAATCTGAAATTGACAATTAAGAACTAGAAATTAGGCAAAACAATTTGGCCTGTTTAGTGTTTAACTATAATCAGAATCTTTTTCAGTGATCCCTAATTAACTGTTTTTCTACTATCTGCAAAATATAAAGTAATTACCACCAATGAGGCAAATTTGTGAATTGTCTCCCCTTAGCAGACATATACATATTTTATCATCCTTTTTCAATTTTGTTTTGCCACATACTCAACAATCTTTAGTTATACAGTTGCAGCTGGTTTTCAATGGTAGAGGAGAAAACATATGTACAATGTTCTATTGGCTTTCTGCAAGTAAATTAGCAAATATCTTCACATGGTTAGCTTAGGCTTTGCTCTGGCTCAAACCTGCATTGACTAGAGGTAAAAGTGTGTATAACAATTAGGACTGCAATACTTCATCTTTGAATTTTGAAAATAAAGAAAAACAGAAAGAAAGAGAGAAACATAATATTTACTTTCTTTTATGATAAAATCAAACATTTTGTGATTTTTGCTAGGCTTGTTTTGGGCTAGGGGGGTCTTAGCCCCCCCAATTTTTTTTGCAAAGATAGGCATAGGTGTTGAAAATTGGGGCTTAGCCCCCCCAGACGTTTCTGGCGTGTGTGTTTTAAGTTGGTTTAGCTCCCCCCCCACTTTCAATTTGCTTCCGACGCCTATGTATTATATATATAAAGTTCTATACAAAATGTACATAATCACCTTCTTCCCATCTTTGATCATTTGGTCACTTTCAGATGAGTGGGACTGCTTCTGCCGAGCAACAACTTTGCTGATTTTTGGAGTTGCCATGGACAAATGACGGAATTTAGGATTTTTTATGATGTAGGTCCTGCCGACTTCTTTTGGATCAATCTGTAACAAAACATATATAATTACTTACATCAGACATTACACATACACTGTCTGATTGATTACATCTCTGTCAATTTATTTTCTGCAGATCATATTTACAAAACTGATATTAATAATCTCCTAATCCAACAAATAACCAAATTCAGTTTGATTGTTTAAGAATCATTAACACACAGTTAAATTATACAGAGTTTTCCACCACACTGCCAATAACACAAAATGCATTTTTTTCGGGTGGCTCCAAATCTTTGTACATGCAACAAAATTTGGTAAACCTTAATGACAATTTTTAGGGGCACCAAGATTTCTTCAGTCAGAGCAATTCCTTTCCAATATTGATAGACTTGGGTCTATTATACTTACATTCTCCTTATCAATGTTTTGAAATCGTTTCTTGTCTTGCTTTGCACCGTCTCTGTCTACACTTCCTTTCTTTGTAACTACTTTTTGCTCCTTCACACTTGTGCGACTTTCTGATTTCTGTCTCTGAGTTAGACCAGACCGACTCCTGTTCTGGTTTCGCTGTACATAGACCTTCAAGGATGACATTCCTAGTACTGCACTTGCACTGGGTCTCCTGTCTGGGTCTTTATCCAGAAGTTTGGTAACAATGAACCCCAAAGTTGACCCAAGATGTCTGTACGCAAAAGAATAGATATGGATAATAAAAGCCTCAATGTTAGGCCTATAGTGCTCAGAGGTACATAATTACTGATAAAGTCGACCAGTAAAACAACCAAATAAAAATATCAATGATAAAAGTACCTTAAGAATATAACTAATCAAATGAAAAAAATAAATTGATGATATATTGCAGATGCTCAGAAAACCAAACTAACTGTTATAATAACCTAATAAAAATAAACAATATTGATGTGTTACATGAACAGTAACTCAACAAGAGAGCATTAGAAGACAACAAAACTTGTCAGAAATGTTTTGAGCTAATTTTAACAAAACAGATAAATGAATAACCAATTGTTAATGGTTTTGAAAAGCCGGTCAAAGACTAAGGTCAAGGTCACCAGGTCAAAAGGTATTACCCTAAATGAATGCTCTGCTCATAAGGTATCTATGTGTGAAATATCCATTGTGGTTCAAAAGATAAAGACTAGGCTTAAGTTTATTAAATGTAAGTCAAAGTTCAAGGTTAAGGTTACTACTTGAGGAATCTTTATGTGAAATATATTGCATTTCAAAAGATATAGGCCAATTTAAAGTTTTTGAAAAGTGGATGGGTCAAAGTACAAATTAATAAGTATTGGTAGCATACGAAAGTTCTGAACATAAGGAATATACATACACACACACACATATATTATATAATATATATATATATATATATATATGTATGTGAAACTTAGAAGCCCTTTTCCTTTGTGGTTATAATGTCCAAGTCATCCTCACTTCATCCAAAGTAAAGTTACTAAATGAAACCTCTGGGTCATAAGAAATCTATATATGAAATACCAAATACCTTTGCAGTTAAAAAGATATAGGCCAAGTTTTGTCTACAGATACCAACAAGCTAAAAAGAATTACATTGCAATAATTGATATAATAACCAAATGGACCTTGACAGTCACCTGAGATGTGTGGTGCACAGACGTGGAGAATATTTTGTAAGACTAAGTGTATAATCACTGTATAGTTAAGTGTATAATCACTTTATAGCTAAGTGTATAATCACTTCATAGCTAAGTGTTTAATCAGTATATAGCTAAGTGTATAATCACTATATAGCTAAGTGTATAATCCCTATATAGTTAAGTGTATAATCACTATATAGCTAAGTGTATAATCACTATATAGCTAAGTGTATAATCACTATATAGCTAAGTGTATAATCACTATATAGCTAAGTGATTAATCACTATATAGCTACGTGTTTAATCACTATATAGCGAAGTGTATAATCACTTCATAGCTAAGTGTATAATCACTATATAGCTAAGTGTATAATCACTATATAGTCATGTGTATAATCACTATACAGCTAAATACCATATATTACTATATAGCTAAGTGTATAATCACTATATAGCTAAGTGATTAATCACTATATAGCTACGTGATTAATCACTATATAGCTAAGTGTATATTCACTATATAGCTAAGTGTATAATCACTATATAGTTATGTGTTTATGTGTATAATCACTATATAGCTAAGTGTATAATCACTATATAGTTATGTGTATAATCACTATATAGCTAAGTGTATAATCACTATATAGTTATGTGTTTATGTGTATAATCACTATATAGCTAAGTGTATAATCACTATATAGTTATGTGTATAATCACTATATAGTTCTGTGTATAATCACTATATAGCTAAGTGTATATTCACTATATAGCTAAGTGTATAATCACTATATAGTTATGTGTTTATGTGTATAATCACTATATAGTTATGTGTATAATCACTATATAGTTATGTGTATAATCACTATATAGCTAAGTGTATAATCACTATATAGTTATGTGTATAATCACTATAAAGTTAAGTGTATAATCACTATATAGTTCTGTGTATAATCACTATATAGTTATGTGTATAATCACTATATAGCTAAGTGTATAATCACTATATAGTTATGTGTATAATCACTATATAGTTCTGTGTATAATCACTATATAGTTATGTGTATAATCACTATATAGCTAAGTGTATAATGTCTATATAGCTAAGTGTATAATCACTATAAAGTTAAGTGTATAATCACTATAAGCTAAGTGTATAATCACTATATAGCTAAGTGTATAATCACTATATAGCTAAGTGTATAATCATTACATTGCTAGGTGATAATCACTAAGTGTATAATCATTACATAGCTATATAATAATCACTATATAGCTATGTGTATAACCATTATGTAGTTAAATTGCACCACCCAAAACTCTGAACCCTCAGAGTAACAAGTTTCACAAATATTAATAGAGCTTTATTTTTTTTCTAAAATTGAATTCGGTTTTTCTTTACAATTCATAGATGCAGAGAAGATCTTCTAACACAATGAATACCATCACTTAATGGCTATATTTGCCCCACCCCAGGGGCCCATTTTACAAAAGGTCTTAAGTCTTAAATCCTAACTTTTAGTCCTAACTACCATGGCAATGCACCGCTGATTGTAAACAGGCCCCAGACTCTAAACCCTGCTGCAAGATAATAAATTTTAAAAATAAGTAAAAGGCTTTTTACTCTTTCTAAATTGTATTCATAGTCTTCTTTACAATTCATAAATGCAGAGACAATTTTCTAAGACCAAGTATATCATCACTATATTGCTGAGTTTGAGTCCAGCAGGCAGCAGGTTGGTATCCTGTCCTTTGGATGAGACAGTAAAACTCGAGGTCCCATGTCGCAGTTGGTGTCAGCACATTAAAGAACCCTATTTGCTCAATGGCCATAAGTGCCAAGCATAGGCCAAAATTTCACCGGCATTTGGTGACGTCTCCATATGAATGAATATGAGTGGGATGTTAAACAACAATAAACAAACAAACAAACAGCAGATATTTGTATGTAGAAAGAGTTATTTTTTAATGGAATTGTAATGAATCCGAGTAAATTTAAAACTGGACAAAATCATTTGCATCTGTAGTAGGCAAACTAACATGGGACGAAAATAACTCTGTATAAGGAACCTATATACATGTACTAACAAAATTTTTTACCTAGGAATTGGGTCATACTTCTCTTGAAGAATTTTCTGAACAAGTCCTTGAAAGTCCGGAGCATCAAATGGTACATGTAAACAGCACATTTCATACAGTACACAACCAAGAGCCCACATATCACTTTTGTGATTATATCTATAACAGTGTCAAAGAAATCGGCAAATTATCTAGTATCACTTTTGTGATTATATCTATAACAGTGTCAAAGAAATCGGCATATTATCTAGTATCACTTTTGTGATTATATCTATAACATTGGTAAAGAAATCGGCATATTATCTAGTATCACTTTTGTGGTTACATCTATAACAGTGTCAAAGACATCGGCATATTATCTAGTATCACTTTTGTGATTACATCTATAACAGTGATGAAGTAATTGGCATATTATCTAGTATCACTTTTGTGATTACATCTATAACAGTGAAGAAGAAATCGGCATATTATCTAGTATCACTTTCGTGATTACATCTATAACAGTGTCAAAGAAATCGGCATATTTTGTGATTACCTCTATAACATTGGTAAAGAAATCAGCATATTATCTAGTATCACTTTTGTGATTATATCTATAACAATGTCAAAGACATCGGCATATTATCCAGTATCACTTTTGTGATTATATCTATAACATTGGTAAAGAAATCGGCATATTATCTAGTATCACTTTTGTGATTATATCTATAACAATGTCAAAGACATCGGCATATTATCTAGTATCACTTTTGTGATTATATCTATAACATTGAAGAAGAAATCGGCATATTATCTAGTATCACTTATGTGATTACATCTATAACAGTGTCAAAGACATCAGCATATTATCTAGTATCCATTGGTCTATCTTGTCCAATTCATTTGTAATTAGCATGTTACAAAGATCTAAAATTGTAAAAAAAATAATAAAATTTATGAATTGTTCCTTTCAGTGTATATATCTATAGTAATGTGAATTTAAGTTTTGGTTTTTGTTGTTGTGTTTATTTTAATTCTGAAGTGTTTTATGCCACACTCAACAATTTTACAGTTATATGGTGGTGGCTAGTTTTAGTTTCTTTAGGTAGGACAAAAACGGAATGACATGAAAAAGGATACGGCTTTTTTTGACAAATTTCAGGACTAAGGTAAAATGGTGTTCCAATGGTTGTTTGGGCATGATCTGCACTATCACGCAGAACCCGTGCTATGCCAAAGTCTCCAACTTTCACCATGTTCTGTGATGTAAGAAAAATATTCTGTGATTTCAGATCTGAAATTGACAAAAATCAAATTGGTAAAATAAATATACTTGTTTCTATGTTACGCTTCAATTACAGATATTTGACTCTGGGCTGTGAATTATGGTTCCAAAGTGTATCACAATATATCATGATAGATGAAAAGCATATTACCATGTATCACGATATATTATATTGTTAGAAATACTCAGTGTAACACTGGAAATAGTTGTGTGAACACAAAAACAGTGATTGTAGGACCACTAATTATTCATCATACATCTTGTACATTGGTAACTTATTTTAGGCAAAGGAGATAATTTGTTGATATAGCACTTATGTGACACCATCAGACCACTTAAATACTAATAATTAAGGAACAAACATAATTCCATAATTTTCCTCCTATTAATATCAATATTTTTTTTCATATCAGCAGAAATAAAATCACAATATATTGCTGTATCGATATATTGTTACACCACTATTTGACACACCTTTGATGTGGTCCAACACAAAAATAAATTAATACACATTTTGAGAAAAATTTTAAACTTTTGATGTAGTTAGTCCAACACAAATAATAAATTCATACACAGTTTGAGTAAAAACGGTTTATTCTTGTGTTTTGACTCACCTCTGTGTAAAATGTTCTGACCATGTATGTATTGTAAAACCAGGCAGATCTGAACAAACCAATCCAGTACAACCTGTAATACATTCAATTATGTGAGTTAATTATGCAAAGTCACAGTGTGTTAGCAGTAATAAGAAGTTCAAAATGAGAAATCTATTACATCTATATAAACACTGCTAAATTAAACATTAAAGCAGTTTTTGACACCTGAGATGAAATAATAGATTTCTATCAAAAAAACAGAAATTTTCTCCTGAATGTAAAACTAATCATAATTACAAAAATATGTACAAAATGTTTTAAGTGATCACAACATATTTTATCATCATTTAATTAAAAAAAAATTACCTCCCTTCCAAAATGAATTCCTTTCTGATTTGAAATTTTCTTGTGCAGATCTCCTGTACAATATAAATAATAAGTTACTAGACCTACAGCCTCAATTTTTTCAACTTTACAAAATGTTTACATGTACATACAATAAATTTGCCTCTGCTCAAAAACAAGACTCAAGATTGAATCTTCACTTAATTACAGAGAAAACATATAAAACAAATACATCAGTCATTACAACTTACAAGGGGAGATAATCAACAAAATCATACAAAAATGAAAGTTGATATGACAGTCTGAAAAGTAGACCTCAAAACGGTATAAAAATTTTATTATCCAATTTCTACAAAACACACACTTGAATGATAGGTTACATCCATGTAGATCACTCAAGTATGTAATCCATTTTTCAAGTCACGCAGTGGTTCTGGAGGAGACGATTTTCAAGGTGGGATACCTTTTAGGATCTATTTGCCCCATCCTGAATCCACCCCTCAGCTGATCTAGTCCCAAAATACAAACTTGGTATGGAACTTAAGTACATGCTTCTTGTAAAATTTCATCAAAATCCCTGCAATGGTTTTTTTTAATATAAACTGATAGTTTAAAAAAAAAAAGTGTAAAAAATTTCTGCAAAATTAATGCACAAAAATATTTCTTCAACAAAATACAGATAAAACACATACAACCATGAAATGAATGCATCATAATGAATACAATGGGAGATAATCAATGAAATAACATAAAAATGATAGGAAATGACAATCTTTGAAAATACCTCAAATACATGTCATGAATTTATCATCCGATTTCTACAAAACACACACTGGAATCATACATCCATGAAGATAACTTTGATACAATCTGTTTTTCAATTCATGCTGTGGTTCTTGAAAAAAAAATTCAAAGAGGGGTACCCTCTGAGACCTACTGTGTGTGTACATAAATTAGCACACTCATATTTTAGTGCTCTCAGGGGGTATAGACTTGAATTCGTGCAATTTATTTCATTGGTTTTGCCCTGTATACAGAATGACAGGCTGTAGAAATTTTAGCGCTGCCCTTGAATTAACACAATGACTTGAGCACAAAAGGCAGAATACCACTAAAATAAGTACACATATAGTATTTTATCCAACCCTGGTTTCAACTCTCAGCAAATCTGACTGAAAAATACAAACTTGGTAGAAGACCCAGAGTTCTTGTTTCATAAGTTTCAGCAAAATCCTTTCAATGGTTTCAGAGAAGAAGTAAAAAATATGAAAAGTTTGCAGAAGGACAACAGACGTGTAGTGATCACAACTCCATTTCAGAACAAAAAGTTATGGAACACTCTACCGAATTTATGGGAGTTTTAAGCAATTTCATGGACTTGTCAAGTCAGAACGTAATTTCTGTGGAAACGCTGGGTAAAGCCAGAGGATTTAAAAAAAAAAAAAACCCTTGGTTTTACCCAGTGTTTCCACAGAAATTAAGTAAAACGTATTGTACGCATGTTCCTTCACAATTTATTACACTCAAGTCGGGAGCCGACCAGTCGGTGGTACTCCACTCTTGATCGTGAGTTTGAGTCCAGCTGGCGGCAGGTTGGTTTCCTGTCCTTCGGATCAACAGAATGTCCAGGACATAGATACAAATCTGGTAAAAATGGACAAATGCGGACCTCTGGAAACCAAGAGGTGGGATCAGGTGCCATGGAGTAGTAAGCATCCCCTGTCGACCGGTCACACCAGCCATGAGTCCACAGTCAAGTCCAATGAAATATGTGAGGTGTGTATCCTCCTCACAATTGGTACAGATGTCTCAGCAACAGCCAATGAAAAGGCAACTCAACATTTCACCTAGTGAAACAGAGTAATCGCAAACAAGACTATTATACCGACCGTAAAATTTGCGGAACGTTGACATTAAACGCAGTTTTCGATATCCCTGTGTCAATAATTTGTCAGTGAGTAGTTTTTTATGAAATCTTCATATGTTGTACACGCGCTGGCATATTGGATCATTTGTGAAATATAGACTCCATATGCGGGTGACTGAGGGATATTACTACTTAAATGTGGAAATTTCACGATGGGAAAACCGAAATCATCGTGTTTGTCGTATAGCTTAATTGCTAATTTCCCGTCTGTGTCTATATTAAGTAAAATGTCTAAGTTATAACCGAGGTCCCGTGTCACAGTAGGTGTCGGCACGTTAAAGAACCCTCACTGCTTAATGGCCAAAATATGAAGCCCTTCACTGTCAATTCGTGACGTCTTCATATGAGTGAAAGATTCTAGAGTGGGACGTTAAACACTCAAGTCGAACACATCCACAAATGTGTGCCTGTGTAGGATATTCGATTTTCATTACGTCATTCGTGTCCACTAAACTGATGGAATCGCTGATTACTGTGGGTTTCACTGTTTCAATCTCTCTTAGCAATAAAATTACCAAAATAATCATACCTCCAGCAGCGTATTCCATTGCGATATTGAGAGAGCCATCATCGACATATGCATCTAAATACTGAATGATGTTCGGATGGTTCATCCTGGCGAGTATGGACACCTCTGTTAATGACTGATCAAGTTCTTTTTCTGACAATTTCAATATCTTTATCACCTTCACGACACATTTTCTGCCATCAGCTACCGATTTTGCAATCCATGCTTCACCGAATGTTCCCGTACCAATTAGAGTTAATAATTCAAACTTTCCGGCCATCTTTCATAACCAGCATGAAAAAAAATCCAAATGATATGCTATTTTCAGTTCTTCAATAAATGTCTCTTCACTTCCTATTTACAGTTTTCCAGTGTGTTTCACCGACTCTACCTAACGACTTAATCAGTGACGTGTTGGAGACCAATTTTCCATGAGCTGTTCTCAGTTCCAAATTTCCCGCACTACTGTCACGGTGTAATGGGGAAAACCTAGAGGATAAACGAATGTTTTTTGGAGAATAAGGAAATGAAACGTCAAACCAAATACATGTAGGCTCTATATTTAATCCGAATTCAAATCCGCCCATGGAATATGTTTAAAATATCCCCGGTTACCGATTCCATACCACATACCTTGTATATTTGGGGATATGACTAACTGAGTCAAATATAGGCCGAATATTCTGTCCCGATTTCAAGCGATTTTTGGTAATTACCCCCCCCACCACCAAATCGGGCAGAAAAGTCGGTCTTAGAAGTGAAATAGGGCTGATCAAACAGTTAAACACGTTAACGATGATAGAGAAGACGATGATAGAATTAGGAAAGACGATGACATGAAGTTACTAGACCTCTCTATTATATAAATTCTATATAACGCTTGTATGAAAGTGTCGATAACAAATCACAGAAGACAAATGTAAAAATGATTAAGATATCATTATGCTGGCAATATAAATTGCAGTAGGA
Organism: Atrina japonica; assembly: GCA_030159075.1. Taxonomy (NCBI): domain Eukaryota; kingdom Metazoa; phylum Mollusca; class Bivalvia; order Pterioida; family Pinnidae; genus Atrina; species Atrina japonica. The sequence goes on along the minus strand of BROG01000210.1, from coordinate 280,535 downwards.
ACTTGAAATAAGGTATGTTCTAAATATCAAAGTAGAAAGTGTTCGATTGGATCGTGCTGAACATAAAACCAGCGAGTTATAAATGTTTATCCACCCAGAAATGCATTTGGAAATTCAAACTATAGTTGTTGAGTTGTGGCATTTAATAAGAATTAGGATTACTCCATGAATTTTATTTTGTATTTCATTAAAATAATGAAGAAAAACCATTTAACTGAAAATAAGAAAATAAACGATATAGGAATTTAAAATTGTAATAATTAGATATATTCCCATATGAAGTATAATAGTGTTTTATAAAAGCCCAATTTGGCTTTATATATTGCTGATTTAATTAATAAAGAAATAAAAAGATATACAAATTTAAAAGAAAGTCTTGTTATTAAATAAAATTATCTTTCCAAATGGTGACAAGCCCAGACTACACGGCTGTCCGAGTAAAGATCCCCAAGATATTTGAACTTTGTGAAAAAGGATAAATGATGTTTTATTGATATATTTCAAGCATTACATCACAGTTAACCGACCGACATCAAGGCAGTTGTAGGAGTTTTCTGACTGAGATTATTTAATCATATCCTGTATTCATAAACCCTTCGACCCCAATTAACTAGATGGTATGCTCTTTTCTATTGTTTAGCCCAGTCTGTTGTGGCCTGTAGGGGTGAAAGGGTTAAAGGTCATATTTATGTAATAGGATACCGGTAGGTACCTAACTGGCAATGAATAAATTTTACTAGACTATATTGAAAAAAAAAATCACAAATCAGTATAGATCTCTAATCAATTTATTTTTATTCGAAATCTTTTTTTCTTTTTTTTAGACACAGAATGACTAAATACTGCAAAAAATTAAATATAATGATGACTATGCGCCGTTTTAGGGACAGTATATTCAGTAAGACTACGATGTTTTCTGGCACTTTTTGGTAAAATCCCTAGTAAATCAAAAAGTGGGAACATTAGGAATAATATTCTAAGAGACATAAACAAAATCTCGGAACTTTTTTCGCAGCTGAGATTTTTCTCAAAGTAGTTGAAAAATGTTTAGATATGCCGATTTTGAGGAAAACCCAGGTGAGGAAGTATCAGGCTTCCAGCTTCATACAGATATGATAAAGCCCTATTTTGGCCTAAGATATGCCCCAAATAAAAAGAATTATCATTTATAAAACTGTTATACCATAGCTCTGTTTCCTACACAAGAAAATCCTGAAAATATATGCTTTTGAGATTTAACAACAACAAAAATTACCATATTTAACCCTCCTCATTTGAGACGTTTTATAGAACAACAATGCAAGCGAGACCAAGGCTCGAAATCACAAAATTTACTCCGTACTCAAGATGAACTTTAACTTCATCATTTTGACTATATAATCGTTGGTAAAACTTTTGGGTTTGAGTGATTAGCAAACATATTATTGTTTTTCATAATTCGCATATAAATTTTTGCGTCACATTTATGATTTTCCTGTAAAAAATAAATGTGTTGAGTACGGTACTCAAAATTTGAGTACGTACTCAAATAAATTTTTAATATTTTGAAAGTTTTCTTCAAATGAGCAATCATTTTCATCATTATTTACAATTGTATATTTTCAATATACACAAATGTCCAGTTATAGAATAAATTTTGTCTGAATTTACCTGAAAATCGTGAAAAGTTAGTTGAGCTCGAGTACTGAGTACCCAGGGCCCGTAGTCACCAAATGACAACACTCAAGATAAACATTTATTATTTAGTCGTTTGTAAAAATTCTGGATTTGACTGAATAGGGAACATATTATTTTTCATTCTTCGCATTAACATTTTTGCGCCATACTTAAGATTTTCTAGTAAGAAATGAATAAATACGTTTGGTCCGGTGTTAAAAAATTAGTATGTCCTCAAAGAATTTTCCAATATTTCTGAATTATTCTCCAAATGAGCAATAACTTTCACCTTTTTACAACTGTATGCATTCATTGTACAAACGGCATGTTCAGTTACATAATAAATTTGGCGTGTTTTGGTTTAAAATCACGTAATGTCAGTTGAGCTTGAGAACTGAGTAAATTTGGAGTCTTCGGACCAGATCTCGAAAAACTTGTAAGGCATCAAAATGAAAAAATGAAGACATACCAATTTCTTCTGGAGGGACACATATAAAAAATTACGAAAAAGAGAAATTGAAAGAGATTACTTAGCTTTGGTAGAGCTACATAACATTATACAAAATGTTATGATTTTTTTTTCATATTCCTTCTATCACCCCCTTTCGCGGTCTATGAGAATCATGACGATCACAGTTTGGGAGTCTAATTTGTTTAACCGATAATTTACTAAACATCTCGCTTAGCCTTCATAAAATAAATGTTTCCCATATAAAATACTCTGTAGGTGTGTTGCTTTGCTTACAATTTATACTGACCACTTTGAAAGTGAATAAACAACTTTCAGTGCGTGAGACCCCACTTAAATTTTCCCACTCTTATTACTGGCAAACAAAGGAACATTCTTGTCTATAAATCAATATAGAATCTGCAAAGGGGGCATTTATGTAATCTGTCAAATATGCTAATTGGTGATGTCACCATATCAGCAAGTACAGTTTCAAATAAAATGATGGTAAGCGGAACATGCTCCTATGTATTGATTTTGATGACATTAAAGTTAAATTTCTCCTATCATCATCTCTTACATGATAAAGTTTTTACAATACTATCTACAGTGGAACCTCACTGTTAAGACCACCTAACTGACTCAAAGTGATCCAATTAGTTGAGGTAGTCTCTTAAGTGATGTTCTTTATTTATTAGATATTTATCAAAAGACTGAAAACTGTGAGGTGTTCTTTAGACAAGGTTCTATTTTATTTACCTTTGTAATTCTATTTATATTGTGTGTTAAATCAGTATTTCAATAATGTATGTCACCGCTTATCTGACATTTATAGAAATAGTGAATATTTAGGTCTACTGATTGAAGTTGTTAACAGGAGATTCTATTTTCATACCACCAGGCTAGGTGTGATATTTTAAAAAACCCAGAAGAGCAACGATGAACATAATCTTAGCTATACTTATAATAACTCTTAAGGTTTTACCAAACATTTTATTTCCAATCTGTAGATGATAACAAAACATTACTTATTTTTGTTGTCTTAACAAATACATAGAAGACGTCTCTGTTACACATATCAATTAACAACAATACCTTTCAATGATAGTTCTCTCCAAAACCATATGGTTCCAACTGCTACAACAAACAAATTATCATTGGTTCAAGCACAAAATAAGTGTTTTATTGCTGGTAATTAAAAATTATTAGGTGTCATGATTCCTGTGATAAATGCCATGAAACTAAACTATTCTAATCTGATAGAGCCCACATCTATATAATCTTCATGTAGGATCACTAAAATCAGACAGAAAACTTGCAAAATAGGAAGCATGCCTGATTTAAATAACTGTCAATATACCCTACCCAGAGGTCTGAGATATGATTGTCAGAAATCAGATACAAGGTAGTGTTCAATATCATTGTTAAAATTTAGACTCCAGGTAGCATCAGACTTCAATCAACATCAGCATTCAGAACTAAGGTACAATGACTTACACCACCATCAGAAATTAGACACCAGGTAGAATCAGACATTAATGTCGGCATTCTAACACCATGTAATTTGATTGAAAATCACTCTGTTGACATTCAGACACCATGTACTGTAACATCACTGGCAACATTAGTATTTGACCATTACCATCATCTGAAGTAAGTTTTGTACCCAAATTTGGTACATGGTCATCATATTAACCCAAATTATGTCTTGTACCTAAATCTAGTAATGGCTACCATGTCAAACTCAGATGTACGTCTTGTACCTAAATCTAGTAATGGCTACCATGTCAAACTCAGATGTACGTCTTGTACCTAAATCTAGTAATGGCTACCATGTCAAACTCAGATGTACGTCTTGTACCTAAATCTAGTAATGGCTACCATGTCAAACTCAGATGTACGTCTTGTACCTAAATCTAGTAATGGCTACCATGTCAAACTCAGATGTACGTCTTGTACCTAAATCTAGTAATGGCTACCATGTCAAACTCAGATGTATGTCTTGTACCCAAATCTGGTACATGGTTACCATGTTAAACTTTGATATAAAAAGTCTTTTACCCAAACAATCAGCAGTCCTTTCAATAGTTATTGGAGTAGACAAAAGGTTATGCATAAATTAGATTTAGATTTCACAACTTATTGTGTAAATAAAAATCAACAATACTTTTAATACAAGAAAAAGTACTCAACAACTGGCACTGCTTTTCATGAAAATAGCCGACAGACTCCGTAAACTGTGGACTTCTATTGAAAGGGCTGGATGAAAAACAATCATTAAGAGAGTTGTTAAACAAGAACAGAAAATAAAGAAACATTCCCCAAAACCAAAACAATTATCACAATATTAAAAAAAAACCTGATGTATCATTTAAACTGAAAACAAAATATGTGTCATTTCAATAATTACTAATTCTGGAAATAAAAAATGAGAATAAAACAACAAATTCATACATATATCAATTTTCAACATAAATCAGCTTTCTGCAAGTAAACTAGAACTCTTACTGACACACTGGGCACGGGCTTCAGCAAAGCGTGTAACTCTAGGTCTACCAAGGTAAATTGGCACATGTTTACAAACACAATGAGTCTAAATCATAACAGGGGTGACAAGCTACTTGTTGTCACAGAAGTTTTACCTGTACAGCCTATTTTTGGAAAGTAGACCATATAGTTTTGGTTTCTGACTAAACCAGGATATGCCATTTTACCTTGGTAGACCTATACACTGACTAGGCTAGAGTCAGTACAAGTGGGACATTGTGATTTAAATGCTGAATATTTCTTTTTATTCACATTAAAAGTCTTCAAAAAAATCATTGGCCACTGTGGTCACCAAAATTAAAATTACTGAATAATGCTGATTTATAAAAGAGAAAAATTCAACTGCTCCATCATGTCACTACTTCCTGACATGATAAATATGAACGCTAATACCATACACAGGGGAGTGAAGTGAATTAACTATACTGGAGAGATCAAAACTGGCATTAACTCTGCTGGAGAGATGATAAGTGAATTAACTCTACTGGAGAGATGATAACTGGCATTAACTCTGCTGGAGAGATGATAAGTGAATTAACTCTACTGGAGAGATGATAACTGGCATTAACTCTGCTGGAGAGATGATAAGTGAATTAACTCTACTGGAGAGATGATAACTGGCATTAACTCTGCTGGGGAGATGATAAGTGAATTAACTCTACTGGAGAGATGATAACTGGCATTAACTCTGCTAGGGAGATGATAAGTGAATTAACTCTACTGGAGAGATGATAACTGGCATTAACTCTGCTGGGGAGATGATAAGTGAATTAACTCTACTGGAGAGATGATAACTGGCATTAACTCTGCTAGGGAGATGATAAGTGAATTAACTATACTGGAGAGATGATAACTGGCATTAACTCTGCTGGGGAGATGATAAGTGAATTAACTATACTGGAGAGATGATAACTGGCATTGACTCTGCTGGGGAGATAATAAGTGAATTAACTATACTGGAGAGATGATAACTGGCATTAACTCTGTTGGGGAGATGATAAGTAAATGAACTCTAATGGAGAGGTGATAAGTCAATTAATTATACATGGGAGATGATAAGTAAATTAACTCTACTGCAGAGATGATAACTGGCATTAACTCTGCTGGGGAGATGATAAGTAAATTAACTATACTGGAGAGATGATAACTGGCATTAACTCTGCTGGGGAGATAATAAGTGAATTAACTATACTGGAGAGATGATAACTGGCATTAACTCTGCTGGGGAGATGATAAGTAAATGAACTCTAATGGAGAGGAATTATACATGGGAGATGATAAGTAAATTAACTCTACTGCAGAGATGATAAGTGGCATTAACTACACTGGGGAGATGATAAGTGAATTAACTATACTGGGGAAATTATAAGTGGCATCAACTCTACTGTTGTTGTGATAGTGGGCACTGTCATAAATTTTACATAATGAGAATGATTAGAGGTATTAGCTTTACTAGAGAGATAAGTGATGATAAGGGAGAGGAGTAACTGTAAGTGGAAGAAACTGTGGGTGAAATGATCAGTGCAAGTACCTCAAGGGGAGATAAGTGGAAAGAACAGCTGGGGAAGATGATAAGTGGAAGTAAATCTATAGTGGGGATCAATGAGTGGGAGTATTTCTAAGGGAGGGGAGTTGGGGAAACTATGGGGAGATGAGTTTAAATGGGGGAGATTATAAATGTAAGTAATTAAGGGGAGCATGATACGTAGAATGAACTGTTGGTGGAAAGTGTTAAATGGAAATAACTGTTGGAGAGATGAACAATTGGTGAAGATGAAAAGTTCAAGTAATTATGTGGAGGTGATGAAGAGTTGGAGTAACTCTATGGGAAATGTTTATTGGAAAAAAAACCTGTGGTGGAATGACAATTGAAAGTAACTATGTTGAGGAGATGATGAGTGGAAGTAACTATGGGGAGAAGGTATGCGGAAATAACTGTGGAGGAGATAGTGATTGAAGTAATTCTGTATGGGGGAGTGGAAATATCTGTTGGCCAGGAGATGATTTGTGTAAGTAACTGTAGGGATATGATAATTTGAAGTAACAATGGAGAGTTGAAGAGTGAAAGTAACTAGGGAGATGATAAGTGAAAGTAACTTGGGAGATGATAAGTGAAAGTAACTAGGGAGATGATAAGTGGAGTTGGGGAGATAAGTGAAAGGATTTGGTGAGATAAGTGAAAGTAACTGGTGAGACGATAAGTGAAAGTAACTGGGGAGATGATAAGTGAAAGTAACTGGGGAGATGATAAGTGGAAATAACTGCGGAGATGATAAGTGGAAGTAACTGGGGAGATGATAAGTGAAAGTAACTAGGGAGATGATAAGTGAAAGTAACTAGGGAGATGATAAGTGGAAGTAACTGGTGAGATGATAAGTGGAAGTAACTGGGGAGATGATAAGTGGAAGTAACATTATGGGGTAGATGATAAGTAAGTGGATCTTACTTTATGTATGGAAGAGTTGATGAGTGGAATTAAATTCTGTGGGGGGAGGAGAAAAAAATGCTAAAATAAGTGTGGGTGAGATTATGAGTGGAAGTAACTATGGGGAGATTATGAGTGGAAGTAACTCAGACAGGGAGATGATAAGTGCATTTAAATCTATTAGGTAGGTGATATGGAAATCCATGAGCCACAAATTTCACAGAAATTCTTGTATTGGTAACATGATGGTCTTAAATATCTCTACGTGCCTTTCACTTGTAGAGCAATTCTTTAAAATGAATACCTTTAGTGTAAACATCAAGAGAATTTCTTATCATGTTTCAATAGTCTTTGGACGGATATATATCATTTGAATGAATGAGAAAGTGTACAAAATGATTTCTAGATTTACTGTTTCAATTTTAGTCTTTGACAGGACCTCCTAATTTGTTTTGTTTTCACTATTTTAACACTCTCAAACACTGTTCCTGTGATCACTAGAGTTCATCTTTTGATGTTTACTACTTCTGTTGATGCTAATAGAGCCTCGTCTTCAGGCGACCTTTAGATGTTCTCTGCATTCAAGAAGTGTCTGTCATTTTTTTTCTCTCCACAGCTTTTGTTTTCTCCGAATCAAATCCACATTTTGTTTTAAATCCAATAGACGTTTTGAAATATCAGGACAGTTTTCATTTCTGCGTTTTGGGGTATGAGACATTCTTGCCATTTTGTTCTTCATTTTGTGATGATCACTGTGACGTTCAAGATCCCTTTTTCTACAAAACGCGAGTCCGCAAGCATCACATCTGACCAACAGCACAGTTAAATTGTGTCGCTGAATTAAATTTTCTTTCTTTGACAGGATGCAAGTATGCGTCAGATTGTGTAAGTCTAACTCTAACTTCCTGCAATACCCTCTACCACATGTGGTGCACTGGTGGAGCATATCTGTAATGTGGTGGCCCCTTCTCTCAGGAATGGTTGTTATGACAACTGGAGAGGTAAAATCTATATTCTCTTTATTTCCATGATGATGATTTTGACCAGAATGAAATTCATTTGTGTTTTCTGTATTTTTTGTGTTGCTAGCTTCAGTTTCTTTTTCATCATCTTCATCAGTAAATTTACCATTCTTGTAGTATGATATTGTACGTCGCTCTCGCAAATTATACATGGTGATTTCTGATTTATCAACCACCTGATCCATCCTGGATTGGAATCTGTAAAATAGGCAAAGCAAATCATGTTAACTGATTTAGGCAGACACTAACCTTGGAAACATTCATGGTGATTAATCAAGTCTTTTGTGACTTTTTACCATCTCATATGCATGAGCTAGATAACAGTTTAAAAAGTGCTTAAGGACTTGAACTTAAAGGTCATCAGAATTCCATGCACCAAATTTGAGTTCCTTTGTAGGCCAGCCCATTTTGTTTACAACAATGAAGCCCTACTCCATGGAGGTACTCCCTACCAAATTTGGTTAAAATGAACCAAATGCTTTTTTGGTATTAATGTGGAAAGTTAATGGAGAGTGATAGCTCATGCGATCTTGAAAACAAAACACAAACTTGTCTTTGTGCAGGAGATTAATATGAGAATCAACCCATACCTTGAGGGTATGAACAAAGGAATCTCAATCTTAGGGCAAGATTCTTGAATGACAATTCCGATGCTTGCTGCTTGCGGTTTTCATTCAAGAATCTTATCCTGAGGATTGAGATTCCTTCACTGTCATACCCTCAAGGTTGGGGCTTATCATTTTTCTCCATGTCTTAAATACATGTCTATGTAGATCTACGCAGATCTATGTCAAGTCTGACATAAAAACTTGTCTATGTAGCTACTGCACTCTAGATGCTACAGAAACTCTACGTCATAAATTGTATTGTGACGTCATATCATGTGTAGCTTGTCTACACCCAAGGGGACAAGGAAATCATTTCCCTAACAAGAGACCCCTGGTTTTAAGAAATTCATAAATTCATAAAAATATCTAAAAATTACATTTCAGCAAAAATTCTTACACAAAAACATTTTATCACCTAAATACAAGTAAAACACATTAGAAGAATGCATCAGAGTGAATACAAGGAGAGATAATCTAGGAAACCATGCAAAAATGAATGAAAATAACAAAATCTGAAAAGACAAAAAATTGCATCAAAAATTTAAATTCAGATTTCTATGAAGAATGCATACTTGAATTGCACATCCATGTAGATCAATCAGAAACAACAAAAAAATAATTTTCCAATTCATTCAGCAGTTCTGGAGAAGAAGATTTTTAAAGAGGGGTACCTTTTGGGACTTATTCTGCCCAACCCTGGTTCCATCCCTGGGCCAATCTGGCTGAAAACTACAAACTTGGTAAAGGACCTTAAGCACTTGCTTCCTGTCAAGTTTCGTCATAATCCCTTCAGTTTTTCAGAGAGGAAGATGAAAATATGAAAAGTTTACAGATGGACGTTTTATACATTTATAAAACACTTACCATGCTCATGAAGGGCCTATCATGTATACACAAAACATTTATCATGCTTATGGTGGGCCTATCATGTATACACAAATCATTTATCATGCTTATGGTGGGCCTATTATGGATGCACAATACATTATCATGCTTACGAAGGGCCTATAATGTATACACAAACATGGTGGGCCTATCATGTATTACACACAACACATTTAACATGCTCATTGTGGGCCTATCATGTATACACTAAACATTTAACATGCTCATGAAGGGCCTGTCATGGATACACAAAACATTTAACATACTCGTGGTGGGCCTATCTTGGCTCATGAATAGAAGGACCTATCAGTGATACACAATACATTCATGCTCATGGTGGGCTTATCATGTATTACACACAACACATTTAACATGCTCATTGTGGGCCTATCATGTATACACAAAACATTTAACATGCTCATGGTGGGCCTATCTTGGCTCATGAACAGAAGGACCTATCAGTGATACACAATACATTCATCATGTCCGTGGTGGGCCTATCATTGCTCAGGAACAAAAGGACCTGTCAGTGATACACAATACATTCATCATGTTCATGGTGGGCTTATAATGGCTCAGGAACAGAAGGACCTATCAGTGATACACAATACATTCATCATGTTCATTGTGGGCCTATCGACATAGATCTACATGATATATCTATAGACTGAAATTATGGCCCAATATTAAGTTACTTTTTTTAGAAAAATCAGGCAGGAATCCACCCCCTGATTGATAGAAACAAGTGGCAATTTCCTTCTAAGTAAGACTTTTAGGCCAATAATATGACTTTTAGCAGTAATCTGAATCATGTAGCTGCTAAAATGCTGTGTCATACAATACATCTAGAGAAAAAATGTCACAATTTAAATGTTGAATAACTAACATCTAATACATTACGTAATGTTGATCTGTACAAATATATTTGATATCTATATTGTAATTTGTAGTTATAATAAGCAAGTAACTTGTTTTGCACAATGTCTTTTTTGTGAGGGAGGCCTAAAATCTAGAGTCAGTCTTGAAAATTCGGGAAAAAATCAGGATTGTCAAAAATCAGGAAAGTCAGGAGTTGTTGGACGGACTGTGTTTTTGTCTAGACTCTATAGCAGACCTAACGAAAGTATTGAACCAAATCAAAATGCTTTATTTCCATAAAGAAACTAGCCTACAAAACTTTGATATAGAGCTAGATCTAGTCCAACAGGGTTTCTTGTCATCACATGATCATGTCCCATTGACACCGTGTCAGTAATTTTCTACAGGTCACTTTGACACCAATTTTAGTTCATTTCAAGTTCCCCGTAAGAAATAAATAACCTATAAAAGTCTTAGGTTAATACATTAGTGATTACGTGAAGTAGTCTTACCCTTCTGGTTTTGCAGTGCTACAGACTAAGAATTACGTGTCGACTGTTAGGCTTGGCCTTGCCTATGTCCGAGTGCTGTTTTTGTATACCTCGTGTAGGTCAAGGTCGAGAGATGTATTCTTGTGGATTACTGGAATGTTCCCTGAATCATTTCAATTATTTTGTGACAGGACGGATGAATTAGTACTTTTCACACAATTATTATGACAAACAATACAATCTTAAGAAATTTCTTAGTTCCTTTTACGTTTGACGGTATAAAAGGGAAAACTTAGGTCTAGACCTACAGCCACTTACCAAAAGTTTACAGACATTATCATTTTCACCGTTGAACAGATAATGTTTCCAAGTTTCATTGATTATTTCGATGTAGTTTTCTAATATGTAATTTTTAAAATTTGGCATTTTAAACAAAATGTCAAAATTAGATATCACAATTTTACTTACACGAAGAAGGAATTTCCATTACAAAAGTTACTTGAGCGGGCCTACTCCTTGTCGTCTATAGTAGACTATATTTAAAGCCTACTTTATCGTGAACTACAGTAAATAAATATAATCAGTGTCAATGAATCTAGACAGTACTATGCAATGGAACTACATGTATATTCATAACAAAATTGAAATTGAATATTAGACCTGGAGGGAACTTTTGTTACACACAGTGACGCACGCAAACACGCACAACAGTGGCGAATCTATAGGCTACATGTTGAAAGGGTAAATAAAATAGCATATTATTTGATACAGATCTATTTGAATTTTACACGATTTATACTTATATATTAAAAATTCTAAATTTGAAACATTTTTAATGCGTGGGACATTTTCCTAATTTTTTTTACTGCGAATAAGATATTGTTTTAAATAATTGATTTTGGTTTGGTTTATTTCATCTATTTGATTCTAATTTACCCAAGAAAATATTTCGAACACACCCATCGTTTAAATAGTATTAAAAAGGTCTACCAAGGTAAATTGGCACATGTTTACAAACACCTCGAGTCTAAATCAAACCATAACAGAGGTGACAAGCTACTTGTCATCACAAAGTACTAGAGATTCAATAATGCATGGAGTCCGTGCAAGACAACATCTTTTACCTGTACAACCTATTTTTGTTAAGTAGACCGTATTGTTTTGGTTTCTGACCGAACCAGGATGTGCTACTTTACCTTGGTAGATTTTTACTATAATGTAGACAACACAAACGTCAGGTATCCGTTGGTTCATGGTCGTTTAAAAGGTACTCTATAATGTAGACAACACAAACGTCAGATATCCGTGGGTTCATGGTCGTTTAAAAGGTACTCTATAATGCAGACAACACAAACGTCAGATATCCGTGGGTTCATGGTCGTTTAAAAGGTTCTCTATAATGTAGACAACACAAACGTCAGATATCCGTGGGTTTATTGTCGTTTAAAGGGTACTCTATGTAGACAACACAAACGTCAGATATCCGTGGGTTCATGGTCGTTTAAAAGGTACTCTATAATGTAGACAATACAGATGTCAGGTGCCTGCGAAATCGTGTTCGTTTTTAAGATAGTACATTACAATATTGAAAACATAATAATGTAGACAATACAGATGTTTGGTGCCCGCGAATTAGTATTCGTTTTTTATATATTACATTGTAATGTAGACAACAAAGACGTTTGGTGCCCTTGAGATCGCGTTCGCTTAAATAGTACACTATAATGTAGACAATACGGACGTTAGGTGCCCGCGAAATGTTACATTGTAATGTAGACAACAAAGACGTGTGGTGCCCTTTACATCGTGTTCGCTAAAATAGTACACTAAGAGATCGTGTTCGCTTAAATAGTACACTGTAATGTTCGCTTAAATAGTACACAATACGGACGTTAGGTGCCCGCGAAATCGTGTTCGTTTCTAAATAGTACATACAGTGGACAAACCGTTTGCGCGTTCTTATTTATGTGAGACGTTTGGTGTCCTCAAGCGAGGTTCTGTACTTAATGAAGACAATTTAAGTATTTATCAAGAGACTGAAAACATGTGGTCTGAAATGCGAGCTTGTCTCTTAAGCGATGTTCCACTGTAGTACCTTATAATGTAGAAAACATAGACGTCAGGTGTCCGTGACATCGTGGTCGTTTAAATAGTACTCTATGATGTAGACAATACAGACGCCACTTCCGCGAAATCGTGGTCGTTTTTAAAGAAGTACATTGTAATATAGACAATACAGAGCCGGCCTGGCTCGGTCGATAGTGCGCTCAACTCTTAACCGTGAGTTCTAGTCCAGCTGGCGGCAGGTCGGTTCCCTGTCCTTCGGATGAGACAGTAAAAACCGAGGTCCCGTGTCACCCACATATCCCGTGTCACAGTGGATAGATATATTCCGATGGACGTTTGCAGAATCTCTTTGCCATTCAATTTTGTACGTAACATTTTCATTGGTCGAACATTATACACCTACGAGATGTCACCCGCACGTGACCCCATAGTTGATTGCGTTGAAAAGCAGCCCATAGACAATCAATTTTATTGTCAACAATATTGAAAATATTTAATTTTGACAATATTACTGATAGTTAAGGAACAATACTGATAATTAACACAATATATTGAAGACACAAAAAATTAGATATTTATTGACAATTCATCAGTATTTTAATAACTGCTAATTTGCATCATGTTTTATTGGGCAATATCATTGTGCTTTTGTGATGGAGCTAAATTCCCCCAATAATACTGTGTCAATATTATTGACAATAAAATTGATCGTCTATCCCCTACGCGACATATATCAGAAAAGGAGAGCGATGAGAGATCGGTTTTTAATTTGATTGTTTGACCTCAAGATTATTTCCTGGACCCAGATCTTTTGACTAAAAAATTGTTTCCTGAAGCCAGATCATTTGACCCTAAGATTGTTTTCTTGGACTTGGATCTTTTGACCCTGAAATTGCTTCTTGGACCCAGATTTGTTTTACTCCAAGGTTATTTCCTGGACCCCGATATTTTGACCTCAATATTGTTTCTTTGACCCCGATATTTTGACAACAAGATTATTTCCATGACCCCGATGTTTTGATATCGAGATTATTTCCTGTACCCAGATCTTTTGACCTTTATATCATTCCATGGACTCAAATCTTTTGACAAGATTGTTTCCTTGACCCAGGACCAAGATTTTTGACCTTGAGATTATTTCCTGGACCCAGATCTTTTGACTCTGAAACTGCTTCCTTTAATGCAGATCTTTAACCTTCATATTTTTCCTGGACCCAAATCTTTAGATCTCTTGAACAACTAGCTCTAGTTATTTATCTTTTAACCTATGGAGTCATATTTGATATAATTTAGAGTGCTAAAGATGTTTTCCAGTTTAAAAGATATTTCACAAATTTCATAAAAATGTATATCTTATCAAGTTCAAAACATATCTTATCCTTGAATGTAGAGAATATGATATATTAAACACTGCTCTATATCCTGCCAAGAAATAAAGAGATCATCTGCTGTAAGCGAAATGATTAAAATTTTTGCGTGTCCAGATATGATGCTCATGCAGTAAGGATTCTTGAACCTGTCACAGGAACTTACCCAGTTCTACTTGTATTACAAATACAGAGTTACTTTTTGTGTCCTAGTCATACTAATGTTTCTGCCCAAAAATCTCATGTGAGTCAAAGGTTCTACATTAGACTACTGCAAACAGTTAATCATATGTATAAGTACATTTTATGAAATCAATAATTGAGAAAATTAAAAGACAATAAGATTTTCAAATATTTATTCAGATTTCATACTCATGATATCCTTTTTGTCACAAACAAATTCCTAAATGACTTATGTACTTTAGTTTACCCATTTTGGAGAATAATATGGTACTCAAAAATGGAAGTATGTGCATGAGAGAAAAAAATGTGATGAAGTAGAAGAGATGTAAAATTAAAATGAAATTTTAATTGACAATCTGCCAACCACGAATCTTGACCAATATGTACCTACTTCAACTTTGTCAGAAATATACATGCTAAACATATATATGTATAAGTTTGCTTAATCAGCACACACACACACACTTTATCTAACAATCTGAATATTAGCATTGTTGAAGATAAAATTATTGATTAAATAAAACATCAGATAAAAAATAAAAATTATTGATTAAATAAAACATCAGATAAAAAATAACAAGCCAGTATCATAAACATATGATCATTGACACAAGTGTTTAGTAGATATATGTATCATGTAACAAATGATTTAGTGGGTATGTATCATGTGACAAATGATTTAGTGGGTATGTATCATGTGACAAATGATTTAGTGGGTATGTATCATGTGACAAATGATTTAGTGGGTATGTATCATGTGACACAAGTGCTTTAGTGTGTTTGTATTGTACCATGTGACATATGCATCATGTGACACGTATATATGCATCATGTGACACAAGTGCTTTAGTATGTTTGCATTGTATGTTGGTGCATCTCTTGATTCAAGTGTTAAACAGGTTTGTGTATCTCTTGAACTTAATGGTGTATCTCTTAAATCAAGTGTTAAACAGGTTGGTGTATCTCTTGAACTTAATGGTGTATCTCTTGAATCAAGTGTTAAACAGGTTGGTGTAGCTCTTGTTAAAGTGATTCACTATGGTGTCTACAGTGTGTCATAAGTGATTTCACTATGGTGTCTACAATGTGTCATAAGTGATTTCACTATGGTGTCTACAGTATGTCATAAGTGATTTCACTATGGTGTCTACAGTCTGTCATAAGTGATTTCACTATGGTGTCTACAGTGTATCATAAGTGATTTCACTATGGTGCCTACAGTATGTCATAAGTGATTTCACTATGGTGTCTACAGTGTGTCATAAGTGATTTCACTATGGTGTCTACAGTGTGTGATTAGTGATTTCACTATGGTGTCTACAGTGTGTCATAAGTGATTTCGTTATGGTGTCTACAGTATGTCATAAGTGATTTCACTATGGTGTCTACAGTATGTCATAAGTGATTTCACTATGGTGTCTACAGTATGTCATAAGTGATTTCACTATGGTGTCTACAGTGTGTCATAAGTGATTTCACTATGGTGTCTACATTGTGTCATAAGTGATTTCACTATGGTGTCTACAGTGTGTCATAAGTGATTTCACTATGGTGTCTACAGTGTGTCATAAGTGATTTCACTATGGTGTCTACATTGTGTCATAAGTGATTTCACTATGGTGTCTACAGTGTGTCATAAGTGATTTCACTATGGTGTCTACAGTATGTCATAAGTGATTTCACTATGGTGTCTACAGTGTGTCATAAGTGATTTCACTATGGTGTCTACAGTGTGTCATAAGTGATTTCACTATGGTGTCTACAGTGTATCATACGTGATTTCACTATGGTGTCTACAGTATGTCATAAGTGATTTCACTATGGTGCCTACAGTATGTCATAAGTGATTTCACTATGGTGTCTACATTGTGTCATAAGTGATTTCACTATGGTGTCTACAGTGTGTGATTAGTGATTTCACTATGGTGTCTACAGTGTGTCATAAGTGATTTCGTTATGGTGTCTACAGTGTGTCATAAGTGATTTCACTATGGTGTCTACAGCATGTGATTAGTGATTTCACTATGGTGTCTACAGTGTGTCATAAGTGATTTCGTTATGGTGTCTACAGTGTGTCATAAGTGATTTCACTATGGTGTCTACAGTGTGTCATAAGTGATTTCACTATGGTGTCTACAGTGTGTCATAAGTGATTTCACTATGGTGTCTACAGTGTGTCATAAGTGATTTCACTATGGTGTCTACAGTGTGTCATAAGTGATTTCACTATGGTGTCTACAGTGTGTCATAAGTGATTTCACTATGGTGTCTACAGTGTGTCATAAGTGATTTCACTATGGTGTCTACAGTATGTCATAAGTGATTTCACTATGGTGTCTACAGTGTGCCATAAGTGATTTCACTATGGTGTCTACAGTGTGTCATAAGTGATTTCACTATGGTGTCTACAGTGTATCATAGGTGACAGAAGAGATTTTGTCATATGTTATCAAATGTTGGTAAGCAGGTGTATCATGTAACAAGTGATTTAGTAGATAAGTGTATAAGGAATTCAGTTTTAGCAGGTATGTGTATAGGTAGATTGTTGTATCATGTGACACAAGTACTTCAGTAGGTTGCTATGTCATGTGACACAAGTATTTCAGTAGGTTGCTGTATCATGTGACACTAGTACTTCAGTAGGTTGCTGTATCATGTGACACAAGTACTGTATCATGTGACACAAGTAGTAGGTTGCTGTATCATGTGACACAAGTACTTCAGTAGGTTGCTGTACCATGTGACACAAGTACTTCAGTAGGTTGCTGTATCATGTGACACAAGTACTTCAGTAGGTTGCTGTATCGTGTGATACAAGAACTTCAGTAGGTTGCTGTATCATGTGATACAAGAACTTCAGTAGGTTGTTGTATAATGTGACACAACTATTTCAGTAGGTTGTTGTATCATGTGACACAAGTATTTCAGTTGATAATTGTATCATGTGACACAAGTACTTCAGTAGGTTGCTGTATCATGTGACACAAGTACTTCAGTAGGTTACTGTATCATGTGACACAAGTACTTCAGTAGGTTGCTGTCATGTGACACAAGTACTTCAGTAGGTTGCTGTATCATGTGACACAAGTACTTCAGTAGGTTGCTGTATCATGTGACACAAGTACTTCAGTAGGTTACTGTATCATGTGACACAAGTACTTCAGTAGGTTGCTGTATCATGTGACACAAATGATTAAGTATGGTGTATATCATGTGAAAACTGTTACATGTGTATACATGTTGACAATGTTGAACAAGTATTGTGTGGGTGTTTTTGGGTATCATATCAAAGTCTTGTAAATATGCCAACACGATGCCCAGAATACCTGCTGAACAGGGTGAGGAAATAGATGCCCAGAATACCTGCTGAACAGGGTGAGGAAATAAATCCTATGTTTGAACAAAAATTCATTCCTATATATTCACATGTATGATATACAATACTTTTCAGGTAAAATTAGCTCCACAATCATTGCACAAGGATAACTCATCATTATACTTATATTCTAGTAATATACAAACTTTTGAATACTTTCAACATGAGATGAGTAAATTGAATAAAATGTTTGTAATTTGGATCATGATTTTGAAATGTAAAACTAGAATATATATAAATAAAATCAGAATCTTCATTTCAGGGACACATACACATTATGCTGTAAACCATGATTTCATGAACTCATAAAGTCTGAAGAAATGACTAAATCACAAGCACTACTAAAGTTCAAAATAGTTTTTATAAAATTTCGAAACTCTCGATGCAGCGATTGATCTGCCTTGGTATTGCGTTCATACTTTTTGCTGTGAATCAACTTGTCTGCAACATAATGTAGCCACATTACATTGGTTCTAGGTTGAAATGGCTCCCAGTTATTTCTGAAAATGATAAAAGAAAAAGGTTAATGAAAAGAAAATGATGCCCAAGGGCATTGAGGAGCTCACCTGACAGACTTGGGTTATTATGCAACGAATATTTTCTGTTTCCTTAGGTGTCCATGACCATTAACCCTATGACTTTGAAAATTTGTCACACTGATCCCTTAGATAACTCTTAATATCTCTCTCTCATGTATCTTTATATTTGAAAAGTAAATCAGTTTTGAGTTAATATGCCATTTGCATAATGTTATATACCCTCTCATTTCAAGTGCTCTCTTGTGACTTGTTTATGTACAGATTTTGCTTTCATTAATTTAATTTTTGTAAATATTGACTTAACAATCATGCATACCAAATCTGAGAGACATCTGATCATTGGTTCAAAAGAAG
Organism: Atrina japonica; assembly: GCA_030159075.1. Taxonomy (NCBI): domain Eukaryota; kingdom Metazoa; phylum Mollusca; class Bivalvia; order Pterioida; family Pinnidae; genus Atrina; species Atrina japonica. The sequence goes on along the minus strand of BROG01000210.1, from coordinate 261,709 downwards.
ATTTTTCATCTCTTAAGTTTACTTCCGGTTGGGAAATACTAAAGACCTGATTTTATCCTGAATTGACCTGACTGCATTTTATCAGAAAAAAAGAAAACTAAAGTTGTGATTTTATGAAACTTCAGGATAAGAACTACACATATATCCAATAATTTGTACGATTGTTTTTTTTTTAAGTACCACAACTTTAATATACATGTATTAGTTTTCTGTTAAATGCACATAAAACCCTATCAGGTCAATTCAGGATAAAATCAGGTCTTTAGTATCTCCCAACCTGTAGTAAACTCTTCCAGAAGAGATTGTAACTAGAAACATTGTAAACATCATGGGTCCCTCATTGAAAAAACAAAAAAATTTAGGTTTGTACTTGTTTAATAATCGCAAAAACCATGTACAGATAGAATAATCACTATTTAAGCTGTACCAATTGTTCGTTTGGTGAAAAAAAACAGAAACTACAGTCTAGGTCGGTAGTGTTGCACTCCTTTCGGTTGTTTACCTCCTCATTACAGAGGGCAGCTATGTAAATGATTTGTATATCAATATACGGACAGAATTTCAGGTTCCTGTGGAAGGACGGAGAATAGGTCACCATGAGTCAAAGGCTCAGGTGACCTAAAAATGTATTTAATTTTTCTGTAGATTCAAAATGTAGAGAATATTTACTTTGACTAAGTGCTCAACTATATGTCATAGGGCCAGGGCCAGGATTTTACATGTTGGAGAGGTTTTATGCTCTCATGTTACCAGATGTAGAGGAATTTGTTTGAACCCGTCGCGGAACCCTAACTGATCCCAGATTGAATATGCTCTTTTCTCAAACTGTAATGGTGTTTTACCTTTATATATTCATATATTTGCATTAAAGAATAAATCAAAAAAAAAAAATATAAATATTAAAATAAAATAAATAATAATAAAAAAAAAAAATAATAATAAAATTAAAATATAAAAAATCCCAATCCAAAAAAAATAATTTATAATTAAAAAATAAAAAAATAATTCAAAAAAATCAAAAAATTAAAAAATAACTAAATCAAAAAAAAAATAAATAAAAAAAAACAAATATTTAAAAAAAAAAAAATATAAAAAAAAAAAAAATTCCCAATAAAAAAAAAAAAAACAAAATCCCTAAATTAAAAAAAAATAAAAAAAAAAAAAACAAAATATATTAATCTTCAAAAAATCTTAAATTAAAAATAAAAAAAAAAATAGTTTTAAATTTCTCTAATTATAATCTAATATAAGATATAATAAATTAAAAATAAAATACATAAAAAATTAATAAATAAAAAAAAAAAAATCCAATAAATTAATACAAAAATCAATAATTAATATAAAAATTAAAAAAATAAAAAAATCCCCCAAAAATGTAAATAATAATAAATAAATAAAATTCTTCAAAAGCCAAAAATCATAAAATTATAAAAAAAAAAAAAAATAAAAAATAAAAATAAAAATAAAAAAATATAAGTTAGAAATCTAATCCAGATCAATATAAATTCTAAAATATAGAAAAATCCCCAAAAAAAAAATTAATAAAAAATCTCAAAAAAATATATAAAAGAATAAAAAATAAATAATAAAAATATAAAAATCTTCCAAAAATAATAAAAAAAAAAAATAAAACAACAACAATTATATTTAAAAAAAAGAAAAAAAAAAATCAAAAATAATAATAATTAATTCAAAAATAGAGAATATTTACTGTGACTAGGGGGGAGGGGGGGGGGTGGGGGGGGGGGGGGGGGGGGGGGGGGGGGGGGGGGGGGTGGGGGGGTGTATCATCCATAAATTAAAAATAAATCTAAGAAAAAAAAAAATAATGGTCATATTGGCCCAGCATAAAAATGATGCAAAAAAAAAATGAAAAAAAAAATAAATAAATAAAAAAAAATCATAAAAAAAAAAAAAAAAAAATTCATCCAAAACAAAAATAAAATATAAAGAAGATTATAAATAAGCCCCCCAAACCCTTAAAAAAATATTTGATAAAAAAAAAAAATATAATAATTCCTAAAAATATCAATATAATATCTAATTAATATATAAAATAATAAATATATAAAATAAAAAAAATAAAAAAAAAAAATGAATGCAGTCCAGGATCAAAAAAAAATTAAAAAAATTTTAAAAACAATGTTGATAGCATCCCAAAAAAATAACAGTTAAATTTATAGCTCACCAAAAAATAAATAAATAAAAAAATAAAAAATCAAAAAAAAATTATAAAAATTATAATAAAAATTTAAAAATGTTTTTTCAATAAAATATGAATAAAATAAAAAAAAAAATTACAATCAAAAATGGACAGAATGTAGAGGAGATATAAAAAAATAATCAATAAAAATAAAAAAAAAGGGCAGCTATGTAAATGATTTGTATATCAATATACGGACAGAATTTCAGGTTCCTGTGGAAGGACGGAGAATAGGTCACCATGAGTCAAAGGCTCAGGTGACCTAAAAATGTATTAATTTTTTCTGTAGAATTCATAAATGTAGAGAATATTTACTGTGACTAAGTGTATCATCACTATATGGTCATATGGGCCCAGCCCCAAACCCTGAATGCAGGTCCAGGATTTTACAATGTTGATAGGTTTTATGCTCTTAATAAAAATGTTTTTTCTTTACAATTGACAGATGTAGAGGAGATTTTTTGAGACCCGTCTCGGACCCTAAGCTCCTGATCCCAGGATGATATTATGCTCTTTCTCAAACTGTATTGTGTTTACCTTTATTATTCATATATTTGCATTATCACTATATGGCCATAATTGTCCCACACAAGGGACCCTTGCCACATGGCTCATAAATTTCACAATTTTGGTAGAGATCTTTTAACCATGTATTCTGTGTTTCTTCTTCATGTGCAAAGGTAAAAAGGTTTTTAAAATATTGGGCTATGTTTTGTCCCAACCCACAGGACCTATGGTGTAAAAGAATCACAAATTCTCTATTTGTATTCCCTTAAGCCTAAAAGAAGAAGAAAATGATGTCTGCAATGTAACACCTTGTATTAACAATTTCAATAACCAGTACATTTCCAATATCAACCTACCCATTCTCTTTCTTCATATTTCTGTAAATATCAAACTGATAATCACTGCTTCCTTCAAACAGACTGTCATCAGTGGAGAGATCTATATAAACTGTACATTCATCTACAATCAACAGAAATCTAAATTTTTAGGTGTAAACTAAACAATTCCAAAACAGCATAGTACAGAGTAATATTGCAGCTGAATATAACATGTACTGGAACACAGGGCTTTTATCATTATTGTAAGTGTGTAACAAATGGCAAAGTCATCAAAAATTTTATTGACTTTTTCTTAAATTTTTGCAGATAAAAAGGTCATCAACCACTTTACTGATCATCGTATTACAGCAATGCATTATTTAGAAGATAAATAAACACACTTCACAAACTAAAAATCATACATATTCATGAGAGTTGAATAGAAACTGATTTAGTTACATGTCGATATCAGCAATATATAATGATTTCTATTTACATTACTGTATTCTTGTAGCTGTCGATATCAATACACAATGAATTGTGGTGTAATACTGCATCTGCAGTTTGTTGGGTTTCTCTATTACAACCTCAATGTCACTAGAATCTATATTTAGTTGGGTTTCTATGGACATAAATAGATTGATTACTTTTTGTTGAAACTAGTACAAAGTCTTGTATAATTTCAAAAGGCAAAAGTAATAATCAAACTAGATTTAATTTCATTTTCACCAAAATATTTAACTTTTCTGTAAAATTTGAATCCTTCAGTTGAACTATATTTATCAGGAAGTGTGAATGCTGCCTTTTCACTGCTAACAGGATAGCCCTCAATGAAAAGTCAAAGTAAACCCATAATAGGTTATTATGTAATAATAAGGGATAGTCCCTTGATGATGAAAGAGTATTAGGCTCACCTGCCAAAATATTTTACTTGAGAGTGAAAATATTTTATCTGGTGGCCGCCAGATAATTAAGGAGAGAGAGAGAGAGAGCAAGAGATCTGTCGTTTTGTTCAGCTGAAACTTTTTATACTGTTCTTTTAATTTCTTTTAAAAGTGATTGTACAAAATATATAACTATTTATATTACAGCCAATTGTTTATCTGGCCCTTATTTATCGGTATTTTTAGATATGAGTACAGAGTGCTGTAGGCTATTCCCTTCAACACAATGTTTGGCTGTGAACAGCCTCACAACAGGGATTCATGAATGTTCTTTTCAAAGTTCCTGTAGGCCTACCGCTATTTCAGATATATCTTAATGACATATTTACACTGAAATACAAATTATGTTGACAGTCAGCAAAGTATCTTGAGGAAGGCTAATTTTCAGTTGCATAGACAGTTTATGTAGGCATACTCCGTAATCTTCATGCACAGGAATTTCCATTGAGGGACGCAAGCCATAATTATAACATAGAAATTAAAAATGTATATTTTTATCGTTGATATTTGTCTATTTACCAGTAGAATTTTAAATATATAATAAAAACAACAAAACAAGACAAAATCTGTATCGCATGACATATCAATTCTCAGCCTTCGGGCTGATATTGGAGTCTTGGGTTGATATGGCATGTGATACAGATTTTGCCATGTATTATTCTTTATGTATTTTCACCCACTGCGTGTCATAGAGTGTGGTTATTTCAAGCATTATCACCTGCTGCGCATAATAGAGTGTGATTAGCTAGGTCTATCCGATCTCTAAACGTGTGTAAGGTTTGGTATTGCCACAATGATTATTTCATTATTAAAGTTTCAAGTTTAGACTAAAATAGTCAGCTCAGGGCCCGAGATCATGAAGTGATCTCAGCCTCAATCAGACTTCAATTAAAAGTGGTGGCCGCCTGATAATTATCTGGTGGCCGCCAGGTGAAATATTGTCACTCTCAAGAAAAATATTGTGGTAGGTGAGCCTAATACGCTTCCATACTCAATAGAGATGCCAAAGGGTTAAAACAAAATGACAACAGATGACGTTGATGAGTTTTGTAAAACCCCTGCATCAAGTGAGACGTTAAAATAAAGAAATATAAACTTCGATCTTATGAATAATGAAATTGCATCTGGGGATAAGGCAGGTCTTTAGGTGCTTTTTCTCAGAGAAAATCAATAATCATAATAACAAGGACATCTTTTGCGTAAATTTGAATCTTGACCCCCACAGATATACTACATGCTGTATAGCAATGCATATTATCCTGCACTATCAAACAAAACCTGTTTTGTATATCACATTTTAAGTACTTTGCACACCCAGTTACTGTTTTTACCCCTTAAGGAATAGAGTTGAGCATATCGTGGGTGTATTTGTGACAGAGACCATCACAGTATGTCCCCAAACAATGGGGAAGACGCTCACCTGCACCTGCCCATTAGTACTCCTATAAAACAATAAACAAGTTCTATTTGTGACAGAGACCATTACAGTAAGTCCCCAAACAAAGGAGCAGACACTCATCTACACCTGCCATTAGTACTCTTATGAAGTTTGATAAATATGTCAGACACAAATTACAACCAATTAGAAGACTTGGGTGTTTTTGTGAAAAATATCTGACAGAACTCTGAAGAAGAAAGAATAACAATAATAATAAGAAATTGCTACAAATGACAAGTAAAACAATCACAAATGCTCCAGTGCTCCGTGATTGGTCATATATGTACCAAACACTAAATCTAAACTGTGAAAAAAAACATTTCCAGCTGTCTGAATATTAATAATGACAAAATCTAAAATACTGCATATAAATTGTAGAGATCAGAAGAATATTGGTGCTCTTTCTTTAACTTGATCAAGGTATTTATCATATACTACTGGCACTTTCATAAAATTTGTATAAATTCCATAGATAAATGTTGGATAGAAAGTGCTAATAAGAAGTTGATAGGGAAAAACAAAGTCAAGGCAGTTTCTCCCACAAAAATTATCCTACAGCCTTAACATTTGTTGACAGATACATGGATGGACAGACACATGCAGTGAAAGCTATAGGGTCCCGCATTATACGATGCACGACCCTAATTGAATAATTTTACAGTTTGTAACACTCACCTTTTGTTAATCTAGACAACGTAAAATCTATGATGTTAACACATATGCGATGAGATTCTATCTCATAGGTTTTTCCAAGCAGCTGAAACATCTGATACTTTCTATTTGTTTTTTTAACTAAAATATTTCCCCAATGTAAGTCCCGATGTTCAAAGTGCAGACCTTGTTCTGCCACAGCTAAAGAGAAGGCAACTTGTAGAAATACACTCTTGGCCTCATGTACATTGTTAAACTGCAAAAGAAGTGTACATTTGTAAATCCAAACAAACTGTAGTGAATTAACCTGAATTAGTTAGGTTGTCAGGTTAAGACTTACAATATTAATTAAATTGATTTTCTTTGAAAGAATAATGACAAAATAATTGTCCCCTGAATATGTTTCATTTTTAGTCAGAACAGTGACAAATTAGCTAAACAATATCTTGTGTCCAGAGGTATTCTCTACACTAGATTTCCAAAATGAATATTACATAAAGGATATTAATGGACCATGCTACTAGTGGAGTTTTTATAGTATTTCATTTGCATGGCATCAGATATGTAAACATGTTAATTATACCTTGTATGATTCTAAGTCTTTTCCACCATCAGCAAATTCAAAAACAATAAATAACTGGCTGTCTCCAAAAACATCTGTAAACGAAAATAAAAGGACAAGTTAATAGCAGTGCTCATCTGACGATATAGACTATGTATGTAGCATATATCGTGTAAGCAGAAATTTTAGCGATGATTCAAATTCAATTTTGGCATTATAGGCAAGGTTGTTGAGATAGCTAAAATTGAATATCACTAACAATTCATTCCTCATCGTAGGTAACAGTTATCTTTTTTAATCATAAAAATGCTGAAAATAATTCTTGTTAATATTAGGCCATGTAAAAAAATATATTCTGGTTCTCAGACAGTTAGCCTTCCAATATGGGCAAAGTAGGTAGGTATTTTATATTTATTTTTTATTTCCAAATTATTGTTTATATACCTTGAAGGCAAGAAAATAAGAAGACTTTATGTAACCAACAAATGTCTTTTATTGAGACCTTCAATAAATTGTAACAAAAAATTGTGTGATTGTCTTGTTTACTTGGTTTTAAAACTGAAATATCAACAAAAATATAAAATAGCTAAAAGATTATATATTAATCAAATCATAAAAATGTTTTGAAACTACAAGAAAATTAATTGTAAATGCATCATTATAATTATTATCAATCATTATCATTACTATTTTACAAAGCTGTACAAAATGTAACTACTATGTGTCTAAAAATCAATGCAAATTCCAAAAGTTTCATTTTTGAAAACAATAGCTATCCATTTCTATGTACAGTAAAACCTGTATATAGGGGCCACCCAAGGGACCAGAGAATATTGACCTTTATGTGCAGGTGACCCTTATACACAGGTTTAATTTAGTTGAAGTATGCAGTCAAGGGACTTTTCAAAACTGGCCTTTATAGACAAGTGATCCTTATATAGAGGTGGCCACCATAGCAGGTTTTACTGTATTTCATTAAAATTTTATTTACAGTAACTAATTTTACTTTTATCATTCACCTACATTTAATTCAGATTTTAAAATTTTTATACACTATATAGTGTTACATGTATCATCATTTTAACACATCCTGAAATTCAGTTCCGTTTGGTATAGATTCTTTCATTTAAAACCCAACTTCCACTTCCTCCATAAACTGTAAGCAACAGCAGAAAACACATGATGTGTTCTGTGACATTTTCGGGCATGAAGTAAAGATTTACTTTTATTTTAGTTTCTAATTGGGTTTTAGAGGTGAATTTTGAACTACAAATAGAAGGAAATGGATTATTTTTTAAACTTAAGCCTTTTGAAATGACTGGCATTTTTACTTGCCGCGTGGCGGTGATTTTTTTATGACATATGAATAAAATAGTTTCATATGCGATTTCTTTTTCTGCATGGCGGTGTCTGAAAACCAGAAGTATTTTATTACTTGGCCTTAGATACCATATTTTAAAGACAAAATGCTAAATTTTTGTCTTGCTAAAATGTCCACTTATACGGTACATAAATTAAATTAAGTCTTTATTCTAATGCATTTTATTTGTTCTGCTATATTTCATTGGTTGGTGAAATTGAAAACTCACACAGGATTCAACTTTCATTGCTATTTTTTAAACGACATCACAGTTTTTACCTAGTTTGATGTACTTGCTTAACTTTACTTTTTTCTATCTTTCTTTGAATGTTGTTTTATGACACACTCAAAATTTTTTCGGTCATTTGGTGGCAGCCAGTTTTCAACAGTGGAGATGAGAACCCAGTTACAAGGTACTCTGGAAGAGATCAGCCCGATGACCTCTGTTTAACCCCTGTTTACACAATTTGATAAGATATCGAAATGGTTTACAATGTCCAGAATCAATTGCTTCATATACAAAACATTCAATATATTGTTTGACTACTTATAGCAATAAATTGGTATGAAAATTCTTAAATTTGTATAATAATTCAGTAACTAACTTTTTAATAACAGTAATAAACTGGCCATTGATACAGGTGATGTCTAGTATTAGCTTTTGTCTTCTAGGCATGTCTGCCATTAATATGCTATTTCTAATTGTTCAGGCATTAGGAAAGTGTAACTCATGACTCTTTTACATAAACTGACAAGGTATCAGTGATTTTCCAGTTAGAAATGACGTTTTGTGTCAGGTGCTATTTGCAACTGAACTTGATCAATATTTGACCTTTGTCAACCTAGATGTGCTGTATAACTAAACATATATATATATTTCACAACATCTAATCGGAAAACTATATACAGCATCAGATAAGAAAAGCTGAATGTGGAATACAGTATATAAATCTAAATAAAGCAGCACAGGACCAGATGATAACATTTGAGTGTTGAATTAGTTCAAATACAGTCTATATGTAGCATGAGCTCAGATAAGAAAGTTGAGTGTTCAAATTCAGTCTATTAGCCTATATATAGCACAAGATCAGAGGAGAAAGTTGAGTGTTGAACTAGTTCAAATACAGTCTATATACAGCAGAAGATCAGTGGAGAAAGATTGAGTGTTGAACTAGTTCAAATACAGTCTATATACAGCAGAAGATCAGTGGAGAAAGATTGAGTGTTGAACTAGTTCAAATACAGTCTATATACAGCAGAAGATCAGTGGAGAAAGATTGAGTGTTGAACTAGTTCAAATACAGTCTTTATATAGCAAAAGATCAGTGGAGAAAGGTTGAGTGCTGAACTAGTTCAAATACAGTCTATATATAGGATAAGATCAGTGGAGAAAGTTGAGTGTTGAACTAGTTCAAATACAGTCTATATATAGGATAAGATCAGTGGAGAAAGTTGAGTGTTGAACTAGTTCAAATACAGTCTTTATATAGCAAAAGATCAGTGGAGAAAGGTTGAGTGCTGAACTAGTTCAAATACAGTCTATATATAGGATAAGATCAGAGGAGAAAGGTTGAGTGTTGAACTAGTTCAAATACATAGCATAGGATCTGTGCGAAGTGTTGGATGTTGAACTAGTTCTGCTGCAATACAACAATCCCACCAGTAATACCCATCCCTTTTAACCTAAAGTTTTATCATCTTTGTCCATAGATGAACTAGATCTATACTAAACCATTGATATCTGAAGGTTTGTTACAGTCTGTAGAGCCAGATTTGGAACTTCTTACCTGGTCTATCATTTTCGGATTCTCTTGCATCATGAAACTCATCCCACTGTTCTAATAACTTGTCTGGATAACATCCTCTTACACAGGACACACTGTAATACAGTATATAGAAATACATTGGTCATTTGATGAGTGAAACAGATAACTCATTGTAAATACAGTAACACTTTGATGAGTCAAAGTTCAAGGGACCATATAGTAAAGTTCAAAATACTCTACATTGACTCATTAATGGTAACCCAGAGCCATACAGCTTTTAGTTTCAGGGGTTATATAAGGTGTATATGACTGCTTTAAACCATGTAAGACATATATATCCATGATATTTAATCATCAGTGCTAAAATGACCTTTATATTAATGAAATCAAAACACTGAGTGTTTATGAGGAGAAAAATTGCCATGTGTACTGAGTTTGTTTAATGGAGGAAATACATGTAGATGCATTTCAATGTTTAAAATCAATTTAGTATTATCCTTACAAAATAAACCTTCAGTTATAAATTTTCAATATGCATACCAGCCCCACATGCTCAAATGACAATGAATTTCAATTCGTCAATAGAATAAACTGATCAAGATAGAGAATGCAATTAGCACTTACAGAACATTGATTTGACATGCATGCAGTTTGATTGAGTTATACGACAGAACCTGCCTTCAGAGACCACTAAAATACCACCTGTCTTCTGATACGTTTTGAAAACCACTGACTTAAGTAATCATTTAAATAAAAGTTTTTATTTAAATAAAAGTTTTTATTAAAGACCACCTGTCTTGTAGGATCACATTTCTTTGATTGAGTGGGTGGTTTCTCAAGACAGATTCCACTGTATCAAGGAATTATTTTGAAAAATATAATCTTGGACAAACATTTTATATTTGTTTCTCTGGATATATGTTAAGAAAGTTTGGTTACATCAAATTTCAATTTGAATTAAGTCAATATCACATTGTATTCTCATAGTTAAAATAAAAATGTGTGTTGCTTCTAATTAGAATTTAGATTATGCCAGCTTTCTTGCAATCATTCACCAAATTCACATTTTGTAAGTCTTTTCAAAATTTTGCAAAGGAAATTCTCTTTTGGGGAAATCGTTGGCAAATGTAAGTTTGGAATGAAACCAAATATACTTTTTTCCAGTCTGTCGGTGTACACTTAATCCTGGAGTTCATTTCATACCTGTGTGCACTGTTTTGAAAAGACACCAGCTTCTGGCAATTTGTGCGATATGTAAACTGCTATAATTGCTACACCTAATAAGGCATACCTGCAATTTGTACTATCTCTTATGATACCCAAATCAGTACCCATGGCAGTAAATAATTCCTGATAATCATTTAATCAGATTTAAAACTCAGAAAATTTCACCACGTTCCATTTGCAGCCAAAAAGTGACCTTTCAAATGGGGTGGCCTCTTAAAGAAACTAATCAAAAGGGCCGAATTCAAAATAACTCATTGCCTGACATCTAACCGAGTTGTGTACAGTTGTACATGTATAGATTCTACATAATGTAATTTTAAGATGTGATAAAAATCAGTTCAACTGCTATGCCACAACTGGAGATTTTTAATATTTTAGTTTATTTGGTCTCAAAACTGGAGTTTTATAATAGATGTTTTATTGACGTTTTGTTGTCATTTATCTTTTTCTTTTCTTTTTTTTTGTGCATGTTATAACATCTGATTGATTTCCTTGTTTTGTTATATTACGTAGACAACTGAATGTCTTTTAAATATTACTGCATGAATTTTGCAAGTTTATACATGTACCAATTAAATAAAAAGATAACAAATTTGTTTTTAATCTAAAAAAAAAATTAAGTTTCCAGAATTTAAATACCAGTCTGGTCCGTTTCTTATATTACTTCCGGAAGTACATCTACCATTACACGTGCTTTGTGACAATTTAGACCTTGATGCAAATGCTTTGCATGCTTGATTATAAATGAAATGATGAATTTTTTGGTAATTTTTGTTGTTGAAGTACATTACAAATATCTTTTGAGACCGTAATATGTTATAATAACTAATTCTGATCTTGAAATTTTGGATGACAGAAGATTCTGATTTTATGGAAATTTTCATGGCCGTTCAGGTTACCATTGGCCGTTTCAATTATTTTGGCTAACCCGTTATAAACTTCAGTGTCAAATTTGACTACTTTCGTTTTATCGGACTTTAACATTTCGGCCGTTTTAAATGGGAAAAGCTAAACTTTTAACAATAAAACCATTACTGTTTATCTCATATTAACAAAAATTAATCTTTCAGATCCCAAATACACTTTTCAACATTTTTTTATGACAATATGCTTGATATCAAAATCCTGCGATAGCAGAATAAACACATGCAAACAAACCTTTAAATTGCAGAAACAATTTCTGTATAGATTTTTTCATTACCCCTCAACAGACTGATGATAGACATTTTTGTAGGTTAAATGAACAGAACAATAACATGAAAACAAACCTTCGAACTTCACAAAAATTTTCAGTATAGGTTTCTTCATTTTCCCTCAACAGACTAAGCTCCCTAAAAAGAAAAATACACAAGATATAATCTAGATACATTTGTACATTTAATTTTCCTTCATTGTACATGTACATTTAATTTTTCTTCATGTATACATATGTCACTGTTATTTGACGAACATGACCCCAGATGAGCATTAACAGCCAGCTGAGTTAATCATTGCCAGTTTTAGCCCCTTTTGAAACCCTATTGGACCAGCCCTTTCCATTCAAAACATTATGTGACTTGACATGGGTATAAATCCTGCAACATTTAGTTAAAATTTAACAAACCAATCTTCAGAAAAAGTAAAAATTGTCTAAAAATTAAAAAAAAACCCTGATATTTTCAGTTCTTCTGGATTTTTAATTTATTGGCCAAATCTGTAATTTATCAGCTGGATATAAATATATATATACTGGTGTGTGTGTGTATATGTATTATATATATATATATATATATATATATATATATATATATATATATATAAATAAATATATATTATACACACCCACATATATATCTATAAACATAAATACATACTCACACACACACACACAGAGTATTTATTTATGTATTTATCATTATGCAGAACTTCAGTTCATAAATTATTTCTTTTTAATACTAATTCATTGATACTTCATTTTTTACTGACAGTATACACATCATGCACATGTACTTAAGGATTTTTTTTAGTTCTAGCAGATTTAGAATCTTTTTTTTCACTGAGGTGATTTTCCTATATTGTGATCATACTCATTTCTAGTTTTCTGTGATATGCATGGATAATATACTTTTAATATATTTCCTGGATATTAGAAAATATAATAAACTAAATTTTTATATGAAATTGAATCTTGGAAACCATCAGTGCCATATTTTATGGCCTATAGGCTGATATTTTTTTCTCTAAAGTTGTGATCTCGAACTATTCACCACATCGACTTATCTTAGTGAAATATTTAACTTGTATCTGCATTTCCCCACTTTAACATCGCGTACTCCAAACACCAATTTGTATTTACATGTAATAGAACTATTAATTGTGATCTTGTGTATGCGTAATGCACTGTGTTCATAATCAATTGACAAAATAATTATCTTTCGTGTTATAATATCATTGGAATTCAGGACTGTGTCAAAAACTGCATAATAAAAATACATCATTTACATTATACTTATATCGTACAGTTTATACTTTTGAATGATTCCTTATCTCAACACCCTGCTCTTCATTCCGACTTTCAGGACACTACAACCTGTGTTCACTGGAATGTAACCTTCAACTGATAAGGATCATGTGACAGTCTTTGAAGTTGGGAAAGTTTTGGAACAAGGGTTACATAAATTAATTGACACTCAACCTTGAGTATTTAATTGTTTGACAATTGCAGCTACATAATAATTTAGGCCAATGTAAGGATAAGACAACGATTGAGGTCGCTTGTGTTAATGGCAAAAAGAATTTAATGATGATTTGACAGGTAACATAATAGCTATGCATGTAGGGGCAGTGATTTTCTATTTCAGATTTGCTTCAATTCTGTTTTAAGTTTTGGTGAATTCTGTTTTTTCTGTTTTCATAAAAAAAAAGAACTAAAAACATACTTTAGATGAATAATATTTAACAATACAGACTAAATATTCATACTTTCAATATTCTGCCACACCAAATTAATGATAGATTTAAACCAATTTCATGATAGATTTAAATAGGGAATTAAATAAAACATATACATGTATATGCAACACTGTATGTTTTTATGATTTTAAAATATTTGATAGATAATTTGATAGTCTGTAGAACTATACTCATATACATGTAGGTAACAAGTTTTGTTGGAAATTGTACAGGTAATTTCTAATTACTTATTTTTGCTTGAATTTATCACCTAACTTAGAACGAGTCTGTGATGTTTTATTTGGTGTTTTTTTTACTTTAAATAAACTTATAAAGTAAATCTACATGTACATATCATGTCATATATTTAATCTTTAGTCTTTTAACTTATTGTATCAACAACACTAGCGTAATCTATACTATGCTGACAGACCATCTTCATAAAGATTCCATGGAAACTATCAAACCTTGCTGATGTGTTTATTTTTTAAATGGGAGGAAGTCTCCTCTTTTTACATACATGTGTCTTCAGCCATCGTAGCTCGCTATCAAAAACGTCAAGGTGTGACCACGTGTTTGTGTTGGTATCAAAAACCGACTGTCAATCAAGCGGTATGTCGTAAAAAGTCAGGATGGATTGTACATTGTGAAATTTTACTATAAATTATAAAAATTGGTATATACAGTGAACCCTCTTTACAACGACCACATTTGTTCCCATGTAGGAATGACTTTATATCGAATTTGTCACTGTAATGAATTTGATGTGTAGGGCATTTCATAGTTAGCTCCCTTGAGTATCATTTACGCATATATTTGTATATGTAAATATATAAACTTGAAACAATATTAAAATCTCTATGAAAATATATAAATAAAGTTTATGAAAGTTAATCTTGTTAACATAGATGCACAATTATTTATTCATTAAATCGGTCATAAATCGGTGATGTCGTAAAATGCATGAATCATGTAAAAATGCCTGAATGTAATAGTATATCTCCAGATTCCGATTTAGACACTTTAATGCTAAAATAAAAAATGCAGAGATTTCTGATACAATTCTCATAAAAATGCGTTTCATAAATAAAGTTTTCGTAAAATGTCTACTGCTATCGCAAGCACTAAAATAATTTAAAGATCCGCCATTATAACCACATCGGAACGAACATGTAGCCTAACGGAACTTGTCAACTATGTGTATTTTTTATTCTTTATTTATCAATCTTATTTTTTCAATTTGTACCCAGCTTGTATTTCACTTCCTGTCGGTTCAGTTGAAACGAAACCTACTGATAGTTTATAAACATTAGGCCTACTGACGTACAGGTAAGAGTGATTTAAGCGCTAATTGTTGACACATAGGCCATCACCTATCAGTGGAGATTAGAAAACAATTGACGGTGTAATTGTTTTATTGGCAATTATTTTTACCTATGAACTCAACCGTGAAGAAAATCAAGAATGATAACAATAGCCAGATCAGCTGGTGGGTTCTATGTTACATCATTGTAAAGAGTTTATTTACACTGAGTTTTGTTTATTTGTTCCCGGAATCTAATGTCAGAGTCGGATACCGAATATTCCGTTGTAATGAGTACTTTTTGTGTACATGTACGTCTGTTCCCGAGCAATTCTTGTCGGATACCGAATATTCCGTTATAATGAATGCCGTTGTAAAGCGGGTTCACTGTATATTGAAATTAACATTATGAAAACCTAATTCAAGATATCAAATTAAAGATATTTTTGTTTTAGAAGACACTAGATCGGCAGATGTCAGTCAGTACTGATATTACAACAATGGAAAAGATTGCCCTTATCTTTTGATGTGTAAATGTAGGCTAATAGATCTACGGGACAAAATAGTAAATTTATGTGATGAAATATTTTAAATAAACAAAGATTTGAAGTTTACGACTCACAGAAATAGCACACTAGTTCACAATCTAATAAATTCTATCTCATGTTGGAATTTTTAAAGATTTTATAAAAACACAAATTCCATTTCAGATTGCCGATTCCGCGATTCTGTCCGCGATTACGGAAAATCACTGGCCATATGTATGTATACTTAATCAGTACAAAAATCGGCCATTTAACCTTATCTCCCACATTGACCTTTAGACCATAAAATATGTAGATATCTGATGGACTGAGAAATCATTTTAATTAGTGCCTCTATTGTTATTTCCAGTGCTATAAAAACACTGACATACACAAGCTTTATCCTCAGTGTTTTACAGATCAGGGTCATTCTTTATATTGAAAAGTTTTTGAAATGCAGAAATTATTAGCATTCACAACATTTTTCACCATATCATATATCTATGCACCAAAATAGAAAAATAATTGCAAAATGCAGAAAAATCAATGTGTATACAAACATTTGTCAAATGTTTAAATGTAACTTCTTCTCTTGATCTTTTTCAAAAATCATGTATTTAAAGACTCTCTCTTGAAGGGAAAGCTAAAAATGTAGATAAACAAAATCTTTATTCATCCATCTTCAAACCTGAAATCAGAAGTTGACTTGACTTATTCAATGAACAAGTGTTAACTAAATAATACAGAATTGTGGGAAACTTGATGAAAAAAAAGGACTAAGCTCAGTTACTTATAGTTTGTTTACTTACTTGGAAATTACGATTTCAGGAAGTATTTCTCCAAAAGATTTTTGTTTTTCATCATTCACTAAAAAGTCTCCCTCAATAGGAATAACCTGTCAAAATAATATTAATAGAAAAGTAAATGTATACTAAGCATAATGACAGGAAATGATACTTTTATGTTTGAAGTGAAGACTGGGATAAGTTTTATGTGGCATATAACATGTGTAAAGACAATAAGATCATTACATGTAATATACATAAAAAAAACTATCCAGAATTTTTGTCTTTATATCCAAAAGACTCAGGAGTTCTATTACCAAGCAATCTGTAAGTGAAGTCATGATCTGTTAAAAAGTTCTGTTTGCCCAGAATTTTATCTTGAAATCAACTTGTTAAGTAAAGACTCTACTAGTGACCGAGCTATTCGGAAACTTAGGAAACAGAATTCAAAATGAACTAATGCCAGTTACTTTCCAAAACTCTTTAGAGAATATAGTTAGCAGTAAACATTAAACTATTTAAAAATATAGAAATAAATTCAAAAGTGTCAAGTCAATATCCTGTTCTGTGATAAAAGCCACTTTTACATTTGACAGAATGACATGTAAATTAAATGCCAAAGAAATAAAATATCTATTACTGTTGAAAAGATGAACTAAAGGAAATAATCTTTTAAAGTTATAAATTCTAAACTTCAATTGGCATATTACCTTTAATGCAACAGATTGTCTTTGATTTTTGGTGGTAAAAACCTCGCCATAGACTCCTTCTCCAACCTTCTTACACTTATTCATCATGCTAAAACAAATGAAACGGTTTTATATCATTCCTTGTTTTGCAGTCTAAAATTGTGATTTACAAACACTTTATACACACTCCGATTTAACTCTTTTTGTTCAGTTTACATATATAACACACAAATAAAATGTCTGTTATGGAACACTGGCAGAATGTTGTAAAAAAATGTTAAAATTTCATGATTTTTTTTGTTTTGTTGTCTGTATTGGGTATATTCCATACTACTGTGGTTTTAAAGAATTAACACAGTACCATAAACACTAATGCATTTCATTGTGTGTAACAATGTTTTTACAGAAACATTTTTAACAGATTATCAATAAATGTTTGGTTTACTATTTTTGATTATAAACCAATTATCAATTATGATTCTGAAACAATTACCTATCACTACCCGAGACACAGCCTTGGAAACATAAGAAATACCACACTTTTTGTGTTGGGTATACATTCGGATACTTGATACATTGTTAAGAAAGTATAAAAGATATCTTTATAAATAGGAATTTTACCTGTTAGGTATACAGTCCAGAAATGTGATGGGTGCAGTCTGATGACAAACCTGTAAAACTTTAGACTGTGGAGACAGTATGTCCATACAATTCTTTTTTTTCTTTGGGGTGATCATGTCCTATGGAAAAAACAAATCTAAAAATGAGAATAATTTATATATTTTGTAAAATCAAAACTCTGTTTATATAGAGCTAAATGTATATTCTTTTAGTCTCGGTGCCACTTTTATCAGTATACATGTACATATAAAAATAAAGTCAGTGGTCCACTGTCAACCACTTTTGAATTTTTGTTCAGGAGTCTCAGTGGTAGGCTGCTTAAAACATTGACATCGTATGCCTTGAAAAGACTTGCCTCTAACCTCTAGTCAGTGAAAGCTTGAGACCAGCTTAATGCTGGACAGACTACATGTAGATGGGCACATTGGCCAGATCATGTGCAGATGATTAATACTATATTTCTGTGTTATATTGTTGTTCTGGGTTTTGTCTATTTATGCATGTCATACATCTAAAGTAATTAGATCAATCAACTTTGTACAAGATGGATTACCTTGATTGAGATGCCACAGCAAAACATTGGATAGTCATTAAACAATTACACTGAGAAAATAGAATAAAAAACTATAGGCATATTTGGGTAAAATCGTCTTAATTACCTTTGATACATGTATTACAGATATCTTATATTACAAATTTCACCCACTTTGAGCTGTCACAAGCTATATTTGTGACTCACTTTTTATGTGGAGTTGTCACAAGCTATATTTGTGACTCACTTTTTATGTGGAGTTGTCACAAGCTATATTTGTGACCCACTTTCTATGCAGATTTGTTACAAGCTATATTTGTGACTCACTTTCTATGTGGATTTGTTACAAGCTATATTTGTGACCCACTTTCCATGTGGATTTGTTACAAGATGTATTTGTGATTCACTGTTTTATGTGGAGTTGTCACAAGCCATATTTGTGACTCACTTTCCATGCAGATTTGTGTGACCCATTCTTTTATGTGGAGTTGTCACAAGCTATATTTGTGACCCACTTTCTATGTGGATTTGTTACAAGATGTATTTGTGATTCACTGTTTTATGTGGAGTTGTCACAAGCCATATTTGTGACTCACTTTCCATGCAGATTTGTTACAAGATGTTTTTTGTGACCCATTCTTTTATGTGGAGTTGTCACAAGCTATATTTGTGATCCACTTTCTATGTGGATTTGTTACAAGATGTATTTGTGATTCACTGTTTTATGTGGAGTTGTCACAAGCCATATTTGTGACTCACTTTCCATGCAGATTTGTTACAAGATGTTTTTGTGACCCATTCTTTTATGTGGAGTTGTCACAAGCCATATTTGTGACTGTCAATTTTTAAGCAGAGCAGTCACAAGCTACAATTGAAAACCAGACAGTAATTTTTCTTGATGGAATTTATAGCCAATTATAGGCTGTTTCCCCTTGCAAAATAGGTCTTACATCCCCCAAAAAATATTTCCTAAATCTGGCGAAAAATATATGATGTATTGGAATTTTCCAGATTTAGATGGATGGGGCAATTGTGAGTATAGTCATGAAAAATCAGAGTTAGAAGTACTGATATAACATGTAATTAGTTTACATTAAAGTAGTAATTTTACTTACAAAAACAGATTTATTGTGTAGACTATGTGATGAATGTACAGATCGGTTTGTGATGTCATTATCATCACTTTCCTCCCCAGACTCAGCAGTACAATAAAATGACTGCTCCCCATTACTGCTATCTTCATTGAGTGATGGATCCCCTAACATATAACGTGTCTCTTCAGCAGAACTCTGCTGCCCACTGTTCACACTAGGGCAGTTTTCTTCCTCTTCCATCTCATCCTCTTCGTTTATGTCACTGAGATCAGTGTCACTACAGCTGTCATCATCACTATCATTGTCAGTATCATCTAAATGTTCCTGTTCGTCCTCTGTATTACTGTCTTTGCCACAATCCGGTGTTAAATACTGGCTAACATCGGAGTCAGAAGTCATATTAGCACTGCTGAAGAGGCTATCTGATTGGTTGATATTTTTGTGATTAGGTTTGGATATATGCACCAAGTGAAAACTCTTTTGTATTTTTTCTAGCTGTTCCAGACATTTGTCTATTGGACTATTATCTCTCTTTTCACTGGATTTTCTCGTACTACTATCCGTCATGTCCGTTTTGTCCTTTTGAACAATGTCTATAAATGGACTATGTGCAATACTAGATAAACCTAGTTTGTCCAGATCAGCTGATGTCTCACTACAGTGAGGTGAGTTGTGCTCTGAGTGCAGAAATGGTGAGGACAGACTATTTTCAATACATTCAATATAGGAAATTTCACCTTTCATAGCCTCTGATAAAGGCTGACATGATCGAGTTCTTTTTGAGCAGGGAGTGCTGGTCTCCATGGCTTGCTCTTTGTTAGATCGCAGCAGACGTGGAGAAAATAGGCCATTTTTTTCTCTATCTGAACCTTTTGTCCCCTCTTTCACAGGTGATCCAGAAACCACCAAACTATAATCATCAAACTCACTAAAGTTATAAGAATTAGTTTCACTTGATTTGGGTGTGACGTCACACTTCTTTGCTGGCACTCGCTTCCTTTTCCCTGTATTGTTTTCTTTATTTGTACCTAGTGGACTTTCTTTATAGTTTTTATCTTTTAGTGGACGGCATTGTCTGGTTGGTTTAAACATGCTTTCACTCCCTGTGCTAGAACAGCTTTCCTGCTGATACAAAAACAAGAAAAACATAAAACTTAAACAAATGTAATTTATGTATATCTATATATACATATATATATATATATCTATATATATATATATATATATATATATATATATATATCTATCTATATATATATATATCTATCTCTCTCTCTCTCTCTCTCTCTATATATATATATATATATATATATATATATATATATCTATATCTATATATATCTATATATATATATATATATATATATATATATATATATATATATATATATATATATATATATATATATATATATAGATATATATATGTACTCCTCAAAAACAAGGTTGAAAATGCATTGCTGAGTGCAGTTAATTAATACAAAAGTTGATACCCTGGTATAAGACTATCAATTCCTAGGATGCAACAAATAAAATATAACCTAACACAAACAGTTTCTGGGGAAAAAATTAAAACAAAGAAAGCACATCCAGAGGTACAGTACAAACATGGTGTTTATTCTGTCAAACGCTCTACACCGTGAAAATGATTACAAAAAAAACAACAAAAAACATTGTGATTCTCTTTCTAACTGTAGTGTTATCATACATAAAATTTCACTCTACACTATGGCGGCATATTACTTTGACATTAAGAAACTATGTGTGACAAGGTCAGCTGAAGCGTTTTGAATTAAACTTCTCAATGGGGTGCCTACATTAATTAACTATCACTTCAGCCTCGCACCCTACAGGTAATAAACAAGATGTAAATCCATGTCTTGTTAGACAGAATATCACAGTCGCTTCGGTGATGTCAAGTTCGGTTGTACCCATGCATATAAATAAACTCTGCCCTTCAATATTTGTTGTTAATTGTACTGCTACTGAAATTATGACATGAAACATTGAAAATTACAACAACTTCTTTTCCTAGAGCTTTGAAATTGATTTGCTAAATTATGCCAAGCAGACCAAATACGCTTGATGTGCTGATCATCGTTGGCTGCATGCCAAACTTTGACCTTGATAGTAACTGTTGATCCTCTTGAAAAAGAATATGTCAGAAAAACTTTACTTACATTTGATTTCCGACAGAAATTACACAATTATCCTGTATTTCATAGGTGTCACAGTGGTGTAGTAAAACGTAAATCTCTCTCTCTCTCTCTCTCTCTCTCTCTCTCTCACACACACACAAAATCGAAAATGTTGACAAATATCTATTTTCAACTGTTAACTTCAGCTAGATTTTATGATGTTTATTTTATTCAAAATATGACTGACAAAAACATGACTCAAAAACTTTCAGTGCTCACCTGAAATTGACACCAGTCCCGTATGACCGTGTACATGTAATAAATTGTTTTAAAAAGGAACACAGTCCAGCATTTCAGACCTACTATTTTATCAAACATTAAAAAGAAATAGTAACACTGTATAATTGTGGTGATAGTTGATTCATATACATGCGTATCTTCGAGTTTGTGGCTGAATACTTGAGTGCAAAAGAAGTATACAAGTTATCTCCCTCAATTTCATACGAGGGATATAAAATCAGGTGTGAAATGTTGCATCTCCCTTTTAAAAAGATTTTTTAAATTTATGTAACCACATCAGTAAAGATGCATATCTGCCCTTATTTTTATTTTCAAAAGTCAATAATTTTTAAGTAAATGATTTTAAGACATTCGAAAATGACAAAAAAAAAAAAAGGAATTGACATGGATCACCTTTAAATTGCGTCAGTGCTATTCAACTGGTCGTCGACCTGTCTCCATCTAAAAATTCATGATTAAAGAATACTCCTGGCTTGCTACTATGGTATGGACATTTAGAAATGACATATTCTATGTTTGCCAATTACATAATTAGTGTTCTTGGATTTCGTCATTACTTACACTGGAAAGTACTAGTAGGCAAAGGCCTACTTAATTTTCCATTACGGCATTTATTTACTATTTAATTCACACGTAGACTGAACTAGTAATGTGTTCCGTGATTGTTATACAATATACATGTAGCGATAAATTTTTCATTTTAGTCAAGTATTACAGAATCTCAAAATAATAAATCTACTATTTATACTTTATATACAAATGTAGAGTATATGTAGAGTATATGATTTTAATTGCATATTGAAGTGTCAAGTCATTCATTTTGAGAGATAATCCTTTACACTATTTTTCACAGAGTGATAGTGTTTTTCTAGTGTTGCACCCCAAAAATCACCGTACTGTACCGTGTTTCTCTCTACACCAAGTAGAGTGTTTGACAGAATAAACACCACGTTCATACTGTAGATATATCATGTATACAGACCAACAATATATTAAATATACACACCAAGGAATAAGGCTTACTGTTTTTATACAGTAGCCATCCGGGCTACTGAAGATTAAAAACTGGTAGCCCACCTAGAAAAGCATTAGCCCAACATTTCTTGAGGATGGTGAAAGCAGTCAAAATATGCTAGGGGGTTTAGAGGCATGCCCCCTCCCCAAGAAGATTTTGTACTTTTAAAACCTAATCCTGCATTTTAGAGATCTTTTGAAAGAAATAACACAGTTCGAAAACATATTTTTCCCACAAATATTATAAGTTTTGATAATTTTTGTTATTTGAAAAAACTAGCACATTTTTCAAATTTTGAAGAGAGCGAAGAACAAAAAAAAATGTACAACAACGTTGCTCGTTGGAACTGGCCAAACTAATATTTCTTGGTTTCACAATTAGAAATAGATATTTTAGAATAAGTTTCTAATTGGTTTTTAGAAATGGATTTTGAACTGCAAATAATAAACTTTTACCTAAAATCTTTGCATGAAATACTTGAACCAATGTCTATAACATCATTGCTTAGACTCTGATACGATAACTTTTAACACTCGCCAGCTGGGCGATGCTAATGACTATCTGATGTTAACCAGCACAACTTTTACTCGCATTGGCGACTGGACAACCGCTAATCTTATTCCCTGCACACAATGATTCACAACAGCCTAGACTGGATCTAAATTATCTACACAACAGATAACAGCATAAAATGATAATTACCCCATCTGATCCATAATTGGATCTTAACATCATTCTCTTTGTGCATATTTTACCAAGATTTTCTTTATTCCGAGTCTTCTTTGCATTTTGTGTATTCCTCCTACAAAATATCAGTTTGTCACATAGTTCAAAATATTTCATAACAGATGAGAGAAGCACTTTTCAAAGTTATTAAGGGCATAAGTCTAGAATGGGAAATGATTCAATGCCCAAATTGGAACTCTGTCTGCATGTTGTGGTCCTAACCACTAAGTGACTTCATCAATGTACAAAAGTTACTTTGCACTGAGCACATGCTTGTATTTTAAAACCACACATATTCATCTTATTTGTTGTATCATAATCATATTTTACTTATACATTTACTTCAAAGTTTTAAATCACTTTAATTTTAGTACCATTACAGTGCTCAAGATAACTTTTTGAGTACTTGGGTATAACACCCATCATTTCCAAATCCATTGGGTATTTTTACCCACAAAATTTCTGTCAAGTGGGTATTTTCCAATTCCGTTGCCATATTACGATTGCCATTGATTTTATTACAAAGGTTTGGTTGCTAAAATACCATTAATTAATCTGTATTTAACTGTCTGTACAATGTAAATCCACAATTTAAACATCTGGGTTGGGGTCAACAACACTGCATTATTACTACAGAACTTTAACACACATTATGACCAAGATAAATTCAGAACAGGTGAAGTCAATATTTTATCTCTCAGCAGGTTTCAGATCCAATGTGTTTAATTTTACAATTCAGTTTTGATTTGCATTGGGTATCTTACACATGGATTTTAATTTTCCTGCATAACCCTTGATTTTTTATACGTAAAATATGCAGCTTATCTGGAGCACTGTCATTATCATTTTTATAATGTCAATTTTTATAATTCAAATGTCAGTCTTGTTCAGTATAGTTTCTTGTATAGCAATTTATATCGGCTCTGGAAATACAAAAACTGTAAGTACAGAAAAACCTGACAGTGATTGAACTCCAAAAATAAGGCATGTTTGAGAACCACAATTCCTCCCAGAACTTAATTATCCAGGATGATTTTAAATTCCCAAAACTCTGGCAAATATTACTGTATATATCATTATATGTTGCTAATGATCTTGCAACAGACAAATTGATAAGAAGATGGGTAATAAAAATGAGAACTCTAACTGCTGTTTTAGAGTTCTGTAATCCACTCTAAAAGATTTAAAGAATTTTGATATTGATACATTTTAAAATTCTTTCAATACACCTTGTCTGTATATCACATTTACATGTTCTACATCATTTACCCTTTAGCTCTTGTCACTCGAGAATCAAATACCAAATCAGATGTACTGTTATTAGTTAGGTCAAATGAAGAGTCCATGCTAGAACTGGTACTGAACACATGCTGTTTTTCCTCTGAACTCCATATATTATCAGAGGAAACAACTCGCTGACGATGGCGTCCATATGTTTTGACTGTATTTCTACCTCTACCCATCCTCCATCTGCTGTAAAAACAAAAATGCAGAGTTAAATATTGTATGTTAGTAATAAATCATATTGATGTTACTGATCACCGGTTAATCCTTATCATAAAGAAATGCACAACCCTCCCCTTTCCTGTAATTTTCAAGCATAAGTTTAACAAACATTTTTACTTAAGTCAAGTAAACAAACTTGTACAGTATCATATTTGTGTATGTTAAATGTCTCATTGATTTCTTGGGTCAGAAATCGTGTTAAGGGTGAAGAGTATAGCGGTGTAGAGGGTATCAGCCCAAATAGCTTAGTTGGTAAGAGTGTCCTGGGTTTGATTCCAAGTCTGGTCACACATTTTTCCTCACATGCTACAGGGATCTTCATGGATGAAAATTTAACGATGGAGCAATCTTCAACTCAACTCGAACACCCCCTCCCAAACTCCACCTGCACCCCGCAGAAAAAGTATGAGTCAAAACTTTTACGATTGCATTTGAAATTATTTAATTATTTATGCTCTTACGTCTGTTCAGAAAGTCAATTTGATCTATTCCTTCACTGAAAATATAGTTGATACAATGAATGTATAATATTATAAAGTGAAAAAATTTTATTATTCTATTGATATAATCATGACACTTCGTTTAATCCCTATATGATTAAAACATGTATGTAGATTATCTGAGGAGAATTTTTGTACTGTTGATGACACAGACCTTTACATCATGCACGCTGACATTAATTTATAAATCAGTCAATTTTATGCATATTTATCTTTCAATGAAATAATTTCAATTTAAAAACATTTAAATAAATTAATTCAAATCATAGAATTAAAATGCGAATAAAATTCATGGACCTTTTTTAAAAAAATTGTGTACAGATGAATAATTTTATAAAATCTTTACATGGCGCAAGAAAATTTAACGATGGCGCAGAGCCATCATATAACAGGTCATGTAGATCCCTGCTGCTACACATATCTATTTTGAATGACCATATAAACTATGGTACAATGTACACATACATGTATAGGGAAGATATTTTTCCATTTTTTTTTCAACTGAATTCCGTTTTTGCATTAGGTCAATGCCATTTTTTTCTGTGATTTGTATGTATTCTTTAAGTAAGAAATCATTAATACACATCAGGGATTGCAGGTTTAAATCACTTCACAAATAGGTGGTCAAGCTAATTTACCCAAATCACCAGGACTATTCAAATACTTTTCCCTTCCATGATAACTACATTTATGAAAGAGAAATGCAGATACTTAATTTTTTTGTTAAAATTACCATATATTACAATGATAAATTGATACATATATAAATTATTTTGACTTTTACGGGAAATTATATAGTTTTCACATACAATTCAGTAAAAATGGAAAACCATCTTACCTACACATACATGTATACAGTGAAAACTGCATATAGGGGCCACCCAAGGGACCAGAAAATATTGACCTTTATGTACAGGTGCCCCTTATACACAGGTTCAATTTAGCTGAAGTATGCAGTCAAGCGACTAGAAAAAACTGGCTTTTATATACAGGTAATCCTTATATAGAGGTGACCGCTATAGCAGGTTTTAATGTATATAAAAAATGATAGCCAATCACAATATTTTTAGCCAATCATGAAAAAAAAATTAGTCAGTAGTGTCATTGGCAAATGGCAGGTCGTGTGCTGCATGGATAACTATTGGTCAGCAACCAATTCTGGCCAGCTGTTTTAAACTGGCATAGGGATTAGTGCAAACACATGCATACTTTTAATTTCTGTGGAAATGCTGGATAAAACCAGAGGATTTTACATATCCCAGCTAGGACATATATAGACCTCTGGTTTTATTGGTTGCCAGATGTAACGGCCTCTGTCAGTTTGGCCTCCAGACGATTCAGGTTTTGAGAATTTAGGATATTATTTTCATGTTATTTTTCAAAATTGGCACAATACCAAAATTGGCCAGTGCTATTTACTTTCATGATATTTCTGTTAAATACTTTGATAATTGTAATATGATCAATTAATTGTTGTTATATGTATTAACGTAATATTGCTATTAACCTTTTTTTCTATATGCCAGTAAGTATCTTAGGTGGGCCAAAATTTGGTTTGATTTAACTCCGTTCTCTGTAATTTTAGTCAAAATGGCAAATTACCTATAATAAAATATC
Organism: Atrina japonica; assembly: GCA_030159075.1. Lineage (NCBI taxonomy): Eukaryota > Metazoa > Mollusca > Bivalvia > Pterioida > Pinnidae > Atrina > Atrina japonica. The sequence continues at coordinate 234,453 of BROG01000210.1, read as the reverse complement.
CATCATACACACAGCAATTGCCGTGATGCCCTTAACCAGAAGGACTTATGATATCCAAATACATGTACCAGTACACGATCCTTCATTGAACATATTTTTAAGTGTTTCGGCATGTCAGATATAATTAAATGTAATTTACAATTTAAATACAAACTGTCAAAAGTCATTCATTTTACTTTTAGATAAAATAATTTTGATATGTTTTGTAATATACACATGCACCTGTATGGTGCAACCGAAACAGAATATCTGTCCATGGCAAATTTTGTTGGCATGTTCATCCACATATGCATAAGTCTTTATCATTTTCAGACAATACATTCAAGTTTTTTGGTATGGTACACAGAATGTATGAAGGCTGAAAACAGGCCGTTTCTGTAATTCCTAATTTTGAGTAAAGTTGTCTAGGCCAGAGGTATGATACAGTCAAATTATATCTAAATAACATCTTTGTCTAGATTAAACACTAAAATTTTAATTATTGAATAAATCTTTGCTTATACATGTATGTCTATTTATTTTAATCAAATTGATTTCAGTTGAAGAATTATGAAGAGAAACTCTGTTATGATTACAGTAGGTAATACAACTAAATTAAAGTACGGATCAAATTTATTCAGATCACATCTTAGTATACCATTAGCATTTGCTTAAGAAAACCTTTAATGAATATTTTTGAACTGATGTAAACAGTTTAGCTATGTTTCGGATCGATCTGTATCAGCGATCGTTTTGTGTGATGAAAAACTTTGTTTCAGCTATTGGTATGTCTGTTTCGGTTACTGTAGTGAGATATATTACATGTACATGTCCATAATGAGTTTTAATACTACAACTGAATACAATAAGTTCAACTGTACTTAGATCAACTCTAATTATATCATGTAAACTTGAAAATAATGTACCAAAACAGGTGAAACTCAAATTGAACCTGAAATACACTTCATATTGGTTCATTAGGTAATTCTCAATTTCATAAGGTTGAGCACACCTTGACAAAAGTGCCCATTGTAACTTGTCTTTGATAATAGTTTTTTTATTTTCTTTATCAAACAAAATATAATAAATGTTGCTGATTATTTTAACTTGTCCCTTTGGACAAGGGCTTAAGCAGATTTACTTGTCTGAGCTTATTTTCACCTGGACAAGGACAAGTGTTAATGTAAAGCCCCGATTAATAGTAAAATTTGGGGAAATTCATAAAATTGAACTGTTAAGTGATGAAATTTTATGTTGTGGCTGAATAGGCACATAGTGGGCCGAAGTGATAAAGGACTGAAATGGCACAGGGTAAAAAATGTCTGGTGGTCGAACTGACAATGGGCCAAAACGTCTGGCAACCGTTTTACCCAGCGTTTCCACAGAAATTAGCATACTTTCACAGATTTTTTTTTGGGGGGGGGGGTGTTTCAGGACAAGACACCTTTCTGATTGCTGAACGAAGCAAATAATTTCTCCGACAAAGGAGAAAATATCAGGTACAATGAAACGAGCTAGCGAGAACTGATCGCTGATATACATGATAGTAATGGTTCGATAACACTGGCTAATCGCCTAGGCTAATGATGAAATGTCAACATAAATTCACTGACATGACATTGTCACAAAACTGGCTTTAAAAAGTGATCAAGTGAACGAGAAATACAATTAAAAGATGCAGAAATACTTCATCTTACACCAACAAACTTCAAGTAAGTATTGTGGTTAGTATTCAATATAAATTATAAGAACTGCTGGCATCTAGGAGAAAAGAGGAAACTTCTTCTATGATAGCTTGTTTTCAAATCAAATATGGCGGTGCTCTTTGTAACAAAGACGTCCATTGGTTGAGTGATCTGGAAAAGAAAAGTTAAAACGGTTACGAAAAGGTGTGAAACATTTATCCGGAAGAAAGCACGACTTTTTCCAAGGTTTTGTTCATTATTTGCCCCAACAACATGTTCAATTCATTTTATGTCGTTTGATAAATTACAATAATAGCTGTATCAAGTAGTTCTGAACGTATAAATTTTACAAGGAGACCTATTTGATTTGCCTTGAAAGCTTGATAATAAATTCATGATTTCTGTACAGTAAGAAATAAGAAAACTAAGGTAAATAAAACATTAGATCACATATATTCATAACAAGACCAGGAATAAAAATAAATCCCAGAGAAAACTATTCGCTAGTGAATTCTTTTCGATTTTCATACTTATTCAAACCGTATTTGGTTTTAGTTGTTAGTGTAAATATACGCGATCTTATATAAACAGAAAAATTTATTCGAAGTACTTTTCCACGGTAAGTATTATTTCATAATACCAGTAAATGCATTATTCCTTTTGTTTCTTATGAATCATGCATATTTTTTTCATTATTTATAATAAAAAATTAGGTTATATGTAAGCCGTAGACTGCATTTCTTTCTATCACGTTTCACAGTTATTCCCCTTTGTACTATCATTGAGAACTGTCCTAATACATGTAATAATGATACCTGACTTGCCAACCTTGAAAAAATTTCATGGGGAAGATTTTTTAAATCTCATAGTGGAGACTCTGAACTTTTGTAAGAGTTTAAATGGGAAATTCAAATTTTTCATGGGGGAGATATGCATTTTTCTTGAAGAAATTATTAAAATTTTCCATATTATATATATCGTAAACCAAAAAGGATTCACAGTATCTTTGATACAGTCTTTATAGGTTTAATAAATGCATGTTTTTCTCTAAGTGTATTGATCTATCTACTGCGAAATCAAATTTTAAAACCATATTACTCATTGGCTGTTCCTTTTCATTCACTTACTGGATTAAACAATGTTCTTTAAGAAAATATCCATTAGTGTGAACAGCGATATATAAAGCTAATATATTAGCTTTATATATCGCTGGTGTGAATGACCGACACACTTTTCGAAAATGCGTTAAGCGATAGTTAAGCGAGACTGGTGTCCCCTGCCGACACATCCACTCCACACTGAAAATAAAGCAAAATTAAAAAAAAAAGAAGAAAAACAATTCTTGAGACATATTAAATAGTGATTCCTAATTTCCACGCATGTTTCAAAGTCGCCGACAATAGTTCTCACAACACTCCGATGATAATTGATATGTTTCTGTTGGACATTAGTTTGTTTGTCGATATATGGACTTGATTCATATTGGGTATTAGTCTGTGTGTTGATATATATTTTGAATCATTGGGAAAATCGTGATATAGAAATTGAAATCGTCACGTTTGTCATAAAGGGAAGTGTGAAGTTGACCATCCTTCCCAATCGACAGGAGTAAATCTAGTTTACATTTGGCCGAGTTAATTCTGATTATTTATAGAAATACGTCGTCGATGTACATGTAAGTATAACTGAACCGATATGCTTAGTTTCTGCTTCTTACCCGACGAGAGCAGAGACTGTACACATTCCGCTTCATATGAATACAAAAAGACCAATCAGGAGAGGGGCACGATTTTACCCATTGGAATGCCGACTATCTTTTGAAAACATTTCCCACAAAACCACGAAAATGTTATCCACTAGAAAATTAAACATCTCGATGATATCCTCTTCACTGTACTTTTTATTGGAATCGGAGTGTTACTTCATAAAATAAGATTCTTTATGACCTATCATTTAAATATCTATGTCTACGATTATCATTTTTGTATATACCAAGGAACTTCGTATAATAGAGGTGGTTCTGTTTTTAAGTTTCCGGAAAGAAATTGTTGTGTAAAGGGTCCGAAAAATCAAAATACTTTATGCTTGTAATATGTTTGAAATCCGATTCTTGAGTAGACTGTTGTATAGAACTTCTGAAGACTTTCTACTTAACATGTGTTAGCAATTTGATGAGTAAAATGGATAAAGAACAAATGTAAATTGTTTTCTATTGTCGTTTGGAAAATGACGCCTTTACGGCTGCGACTCTGTACAAGTGCGCTTCTAGGTTTCGTCGCTTTAAATATTTCCTTCTGCCTTGCCTTTTCTACTTAGACATTTTACTTACTATAGACACAGACGAGAAATTAGCAACTAAGCTATACGACAAACGCGACGATTTCGGCTTTCGGTTTCCCATTGTAAATTTTCCACATTTAAGTAGTAATATACCTCAGTCACCCGCATATGGAGTTTATATTTCACAAATAATCCGATATGCAAGGGCGTGTACAACATATGAAGATTTCATATAAACTACTCACTGACAAATTATTGACACAGGGATATTGAAAACCGCCTTTAATGTCAACGTTCCGCAAATTTTACGGTCGGTATAATAGTCTTGTTTACGATTACTCTGTTTCACTAAGTGAAATGTTGAGTTACCTTTTCGTTGGCGGTTGTTGAGACGTCTGTACCAATTGTGACGAAGATGCACTCCTCGCGTATTTCATTGGACTTGACTGTGGACTCACGGCGGGTGTGACCGGTCGACAGGGGATGCTTACTCCTCCATGGCACCTGGTCCCGCCTCTTGGTTTCCAGGGGTCCGTGTTAGTCCATTTTTACCGGATTTGTATCTATGTCCTGGACATTCCATTGATTTATACTTTGGTATCTGAGATTTTTTATATTCTACCGCTTAACTTAGCAATCACTTGAAGTTGTTACTCGCCAGACCACTGCAGCTGGAAACAGTTACAAGACATTACCGTATTAGTCATCTCTTATTCAAGAAGGACAGGTCTTAGTTCTGCCACGACGTCGACGTCCGGTTTAGAAGATTGGTTGAAGTAATGGTTTACCTGCTTTTACTGCTCATGCATCTGATAGACTTACATGACTGATGCGTCATATGATTCTAAGCACACATTATGCTAGATTGGTTGTTGCTTCTTTGTACAAAATACCTTGTTTTCGACTTTGGAAGATTAATTCAGGTTAATTGGGATGCAAAAACGTTCCTCTATCTTTTGTGATCTTTGAGGTAGATAATAATTCGTTAAATCTTCTTGGTTAATATATTCCCAGCTGTTCTGTTACCAGTATTCTCATCTCTTGAGATCCTTTTGTTTTTTACAATATTTTCTTCAATTTGGCTAGCTTCAATTGTCCATGTGCGTCTCATGCCAGGATATCTGGTCTTAGCACCCTAAACCTTTGTAATTCTTCAAACGTATTCTTTGAGAAGTTTTTCTTAAGATGAACTTTCATGTATTACTCCAGAAAGTTTAAACTCCTTTCTGCGTCTCTATGTTTCCGCTGTCACCACTGGGTAACTTTTCAATGGTCTCAGTCTCAACTGTTCTTTTCTTTGCCTTTTCCTTCATTGATTACACGATAAACTGTTTCATTTTTATCGTTTTGTCTTCTGTTTTGTTTTGTAACCTATGGAGTCTATTATTTCCCTTCCTTTGACCCGTCCTGTGTGTTTTGCTGATTTATGTATTTTAATACATTTGGCCGACCTGTTCCTTTATTCATACGAAGCAGACTTCATTCAGAAACTGCTGAATCAAAAGAAGAAAAAGTTAGTGGTGTCCTTTAATTTGACATTTAGATATATTGACGATGTTTTGTCAATTAATAATGACAATTTTCATACATATGTCAATGCGATATATTCCAGCGAAGTAGAAATTAAAGATACAACAGAATCAAGCACACACGCTTCATACTTTGACATTTTACTTAATATAAACACAGACGAGAAATTAGCAACTAAGCTAGACAACAAACGCGACGATTTCGGCTTTCCAATCGTAAATTTTCCACATTTAAGTAGTAATATCCCTCAGTCACCCGCATATGGAGTTTATATTTCACAAATGATTCGATATGCCAGGACGTGTACAACATATGAAGATTTCATATACAGACAGTAAACTACTCACTGACAAATTATTGGCACAAGGATATCGAAAACCGCGTTTAATGTCAACGTTCCGCAAATTTTGTTTGCGACTACTCTGTTTCACTAAGTGAAATGTTGAGTTACCTTTTCGTTGGCGGTTGTTGAGACGTCTGTACCAATTGTGACGAGGATACACTCCTCGCGTATTTCATTGGACTTGACTGTGGACTTACGGCGGGTGTGACCGGTCGACAGGGATGCTTACTCCTCCATGGCACCTGATCCCACCTCTTGGTTTCCGGATGTCAGTGTTTTTCCATTTTTACCGGATTTGTGTCTGTGTCCTGGACATTCCATTGATTTATATTTTGGTTACTGAATTTTTTTATATTAGAATTTGCGCAATCTAAATATCATTGTAGACGACAGACTGGAATTCTAGATACAGTATACACTGTTCAGATCACAAATAGCCAGTCATAAGGATTCCCATAAGGAAATGTTAAATGAAATCAATATACTATAATTTAAAGAATTAGTGCTATACGTTGTATATAAAATATGTCTAGTAATAATTCCTCTGTCCTTCGGATGAGACAGTAAAAACCAAGGTCCCTTGTCACAGTAGGTGTCGGCACGTTAAAGAACCCTCACTGCTCAATGGCCGAAAGTGCCGAGCATAGGCCAACATCTGATTCCCTTCACCAGCCTTTGGTGACGTCTCCATATGAGTGAAAGATTCGTGAGTAGGACGTTAAAGAAAGAAAGAAACAAACAAGTTATAATTCCCGATTTGGCAAATCGAATACTTGTATTTTGATTTGGACGTTAGATTAGATATAATCTTGGTAAGGATGACAGGACTTTTTGTATCCATAATTGATATTTGCTATTTTGGTCACAACCTTTTCTGAATAAATTGGGTGATATATATTATCAAGTAAAGAATCAAAGTTATAGATTTACACCCAAAACAAATGCTCAAGACGATCTATCAATAAGACTTTATCAGTTGAGCTCGAATTTAATATAAATGTATATTTCTGAAAGAAAATTGTGGTATTATACAAGCCAAACATTAAATATAAATGTTCATCAATCTTTAATGGTGACCGTGTATAAAATGGGTGATTTGACAAGATTTGCTTTACTCTTGCAGATACTTTTAACTTGTACAGCTAATGCTTGAAGTGTTGTGAAGATTCCATGCATTGTTACGTACAAGAACTAGTATGAGTACTGTATCACTTGTCCAAGGCGCTAGTCGTGGCATTGGCTTGCAATTTTGTAGGACATTATTATCACGTGATCCCCAAGCAGTTGTTATAGCAACATGTAGAAACCCTGACAATGCTCAAATGTTACTAAAGGAAAAACAGAGTAATTCCAGATTGCATGTACTTCAACTTGATGTAACACACGAAAAAGGCATTGAGAATGTGTCCAAGCGTGTAAGTGAGGAATTTGGAAAACTAGATTATTGATCAATTCAGCTGGAATGCTACATCCCTCGGGGAGAGGAGAAACTAGTCTCAAAGATGTAACATCAGAGGTATTAAATTTATTCATAATTTAAACTTATTTATAAACACGACAGATAAAATGACTTCTGTTATATTTAGAAATATATATTCTAAGCTACACGCACCATGCCAAAAATAAGTTAACTAATGTCATTTCCCCATAGCTTTCTATGCTAAATCTATGCAAAAATATTGACTTGACTTATACACTGAATGAAATCTTGTAAACTTTTGCAGAATTATGTTGAAGTTTGTGGACTATCTTTTTAAATTGGTTTGGAATGTGTCAGTTTCTTTTCATGAAAACTGAAGTTATTTCCTTCATTCTTCATAGTAAGTTGCCTCAACAAATGACTGGCTGCAAAGGAAAATTGTTGCTTCTCAAAAAGAAAATTTAAAAGGAGTTAAAAATTAGTAACAGGTGAAGATGAATATCCTTTTCAATAAATATGTGAAGTTTAACAAGAATTGACATGAGCATTATTTTGTGGCTGGTATTTAAACAAAATCTATTTAACAGAGAAAGATGTCAGACAATGACGTTGGTTGACTTACTTTTGGCACTGGACTGTACTATATATCCATCAGTTTTATACATTAAATATTTATGTGAATAGAATAAAAGTGCACTACCTGAGTATGATACATGTAAATACATTTTTTCATTTTCTACCATAAACAGCTAACACCTCTTTGCTCTCAAGAGGTCTTTCAATTTATCATTGATATATTGTTAAGGTTATTCTGTTTTTATTTACACCATTATTTCCAATAGTATTTGAATATAAGTGCAAAGAATTTTTCTGCTTTTGTTCTTTAACTTCGGTAAGAACTTCCAGGTCATTTTGACCCCTTGTCACGGGTTTCTACACTATTTATTGATATTAATTTCAGGGATTGTTGTCAACACTCCATACGAACTGTGTAGGTCCACTCTTAATATCAAAATATTTTGGACCTCTTTTACGGAAAGGTTCTGGATTGTTCGGAGTTCAAGACAATGATCCAAAGCAGCGATGTGCTGGCATTCTTGTTAATATGTCTGCTAAAGTCGGATCCATTACAGATAACGGTAACGAATGTATTTGGCATTAAAGTGAATAACATATCTTTTTAACTATTAATTCATTATGTTAGTTGAATATGGTATTTTGAAACGTGGAATTTGAATTTGAACTGCAAAAATGATTACATGTACGTTACTTTTAAACATTAAACAAAAAATTAAATAACAATCAAATGTACAGAGTTGGGAATAGGGATACGGAATGTATGCGCCTTTGACAAACATATAAAGTACAAAACAGGTCAGGCTTAAAACCGATGTTCACTCCTTACCACTTATTATTTTTCGTCGTATGAAATAAATCTTGGCCTTATTATGTGTATATATGTGTGTCTTTAGAATAATGTAATGAATATCTAATGTAAACATCATCGATACGTTAATATGAGACAAGTTCATAAGACAATCATAGTGTATATCGGTCAAACACTGACCATTTGTTAACTCTTAGGTGATGTAGGTGTCACGGAAACGTAAGCATTCCCGCAAACAGGTCAAACCATGTGGCTAGTGTAATCAAATACAGATAAAATGAGGTATACTTTCATTTCCCAATATCTATAGGCAATCTAGTATCAACGATAAAATGTTTGTTACTATCATATAGAATCGGCCACTGTTCAAACGTACGTTGTCATGATATAGAAGGTAAACCGTTGTCCAGAAGTGTTTATTGCAGTGAAATAGAACATCTATCGCTGTCCATATTAAAAGTTAATTAGTGATATAGACAATCATTTTTAGGCTTTGTATATCGCTGGCAAAATTAAAATGTGTGTTGCAGTGATGCCATAATCAACAGCTTGTATGAAATGTGAAGGAATCAGTGCATAGGTTTTTAATAAAAATGAATTTCAAGTGGCATTATTTTCTCGTATGATATTTTATCTGTATGAAAGGTTTCTCACGTCGGTTATATCTAAACACAGAGTTATTTACGAACACTGTACATCAGTAGATACAAGTGCTAAAGTGACAAACATTAGTATCTACAATAACCATGTACATAAACAATTGTGTTGATTAAATTTTCCGAGATAAATGTAAACCTTTTAAAATTTTGAAAATCAGCTTGATTTAGATAATCATGGTTATCAACTATCACTTGTTGTAAAACGTCTATATTACTAATTAGTGTATCGAAACTTATCAACCTACTTATCAACATGTCATATCAGAGCATAACTGTCCTCCTACGCATGAAATTCTTCACCCCAAAATTAACAGTATACCAACAATAAGATTACAAAAATTTCAACCAAAATTATGTGTTTCATGATCATACTAGTAATATATTTTAGAGAAAATGATATGTCAGATAAAGTAACGATGGAAATTACTTCTAAATATTATAAAACATTATACCAAAGTTATAATGCACAAGACTATCGTTTCTGTCAATTAGATTTGATCAGTTGGGCTCCAGTTTTAAATAGATTTTCTAAATGGAAAGTGGTATAATACAAGGCAGAATAACAAATCTAAATGCATAGCCAAATCCGTCTAAGAGTAACCACTGTAAATAGATGATTATCTTAGCTTTTGAATAATTTACAATTTAAATGGTGTCATCAATGCCAAACATTACTTTAGTATAGGATTATCAGCTGGTACCGAAATCCAGGTACTAGGTTTTTGCATACTCTCGGGGACTCAAACGGTCCACCAGCAGTGGCAACGACCTAGTGGTTATAAATATTTACTGAATATTAATTATTTTACAGGACTTGGTGGCTGGTACAGCTACAGAATGTCAAAGGCGGCATTGAACATGGCAACAAAAAACCTCAGTTTGGAACTAGGACGTAACAGAAACAAGGTCATTTGTGTGTCTTTACATCCTGGTACTGTTGACACTGACCTATCTAGACCATATCACAAAAATGTGCCAAACTTATTTACGACCGAGTACTCGGTAGATTGTTTGCTGAGAGTGATTGACAGTCTGTCTATTGCTGATTCTGGAAAATTTCTTACATATGACGGGAAGGAACTGCCGTATTAACCTATCAACCATGAGAACAATGTACTCAACTTCACGACAATGGTTTGGTCGAGTCTAATTATATTTCTAGGGGTGATCAAATCTATACATCAGCAAGATGCTTAGTGTTTCTGTAAACATATGTTTTTGAAGCTTTAACAATAATTATGTTTTATTACAATCAAATTTTCCATTTCTTCAGACATGTTTTGAGGCTCAAACTTCGGTGTCCTAGAAATTGTTAGGGAGAAATTTATTACCATGATAAGAGTGTTTTGTCACTAAAGTAAGATGATCTGTATGAAACATGATGCTTATAAATATAGATCATGCAGTGTTATTCTCATTAAACAAAACAATTTGTACTTCAGTGTTCTGTCCTTTTACTTTTTGTAGCATATTAAGTCACTATTAAGAAAGAGCTGAGCCGGCTTGGCTCAGTCGGTAACACGCTCGACTCTTGATCGTGAGGTCGTGAGTTTGAGTCCAGCCAGCGGCAGGTTGGTTTCCTGTCCTTCGGATGAGACAGTTAAACTCAAGGTCCCGCGTCGCAGTAGGTGTTGCACGTTAAAGAACCCTCACTGCTCAATGGCCGTTAGTGCAAAACATAGGCCAAAATTTGAAGCCCTTCACTGACATTTGGTGACATCTCCATACGAGTGAAAGATTCTTGACTGGGTCGTTAAAAAACAATAAACAAACAAACAAGAAAGAGCTAGTCATTAATGTTTAACAAATCATCTACTCATGAAGACACTCTTAAACTGGCTTTGTCACACTGCATAAATCATGGTTCAATATTGTTAGTGACTTATTGTAAATGACAAATTGTAAGAAGCACTGGGTGTAAATGTACTTGTTTTAATGTCACTTTCAGGTCACCTTTCTACAGCTCATAGTGACTTATTGCGATCATCTATAGTCTGTCGTGCAGTGTTAACTTTCACACATTCTCAATGTCTTATTCAAAACAAATGGGCCAAATCTGGTGGAACTCTTTCCATACGAAGCAATATAAATCCTGCAAATAAAACGGGTACACATATCTCCAAAACTTAGAAATGTTTAACAACATGAATTGATCAAATTGTTTTCAAATTTGGTACTGTAACGGGAAAGAGCGGTGATTCCAACCAACAACAAAAAAACTAAGATTTAATTTACAATTAAATAAATTTATTTATATAAAAAAAAAATGAAATTTAAACAAATATCAAAGAAAAAAATCACCCCAAAAAATGATATTATGATTATTCACAATGAATGATGATATGATAATACCCAATATGAATATTTTTATGAAATTTTATATATTCTAAAAAAAAATAAAATTCATATAAATATTCAAAATATAATTTTAAACTAGTAACAACAACAACAAAAATTGTTATTACAAAAAAAGAATCTTATTCCAATCTACTAAACTACTAATGTCAGTTTAGGCACAAAAATTATAATATGAAAAAAAAAACCCACAATTTTCTATAAATTCAAACCATGAGAAAATCTCCAGAAAAACACATTCACTTCCGGTTTCAACAGTATTTTTCAGTTACTACTTCCCACTTCCCGGTATACACAATATATCGTTTGGTTACAATAGTCAACACAATCTACAGCACCATTTGTCCTAGGGAATCAAGTTCAGCTACCACTTCACTGTATACACAATTTCAGACACTGTAGTCAATTCCTATGAAACATGAAAAACCACTAAGTTATAATTAATTTTGCGCTGCCAACATAATTTGTGAATGAATGTCTTACAAAGTTCCAGGCACTGTATTGCTTGGCTGATACATCGAATGACAAACAAAAATCTGGGGACGCTCCTTACTCTGATTTAGGCAGGCTGTAGTTCCCCTCCATAAGAAGCACAGTCTGTATAAAAGTGCTTCTACATCAACAAAAGTTTACTACGTTCTCCTATCATGGCGAGAGTGGAAATCCCACGCCGCTAAATCAAAAAGTCCGTGCGGTATTCATGGGTAATGATAGCATTGTTCGATTAGAATACTCGAACATATTTAGTTTTTCATTACAAAAAATTTTAGGTTTAACCTTAGGTTTAATACAGAAAAACAACAGTTATTTTAAAAGAATGTGTTTGTGACAATACCTCCCTTCAAAAAAAAAACATTTTTGTTTTTAGAAAGTTCACTAACACAATTCTAAATCTTATTTAAAATCTACAATCTACTGAGGTAGTCTGCACCTACATTGTCACTTCCTTTGATAGCTTGAATCCTGAAACGATATTGCTGTAATTGTAATGCCCACCGCATTAATCGTGCGTTTGCGGTCTTTGATTTATTGAGGTAGGTAAGTGGTTGATGGTCAGTCTCTAACACAAACTCTCTACCATAGAGATATTGCTGAAATTTATGAATTCCCCACACAAATCTAAGCATTCTTTCTCAACTACTGCATATGCTGATTCCCTGGGTAGTAATTTTTGCTTGCGTAAGCTATTGGGAAATTTTTCTTGTTTTGCAGTAACACAGCTCCATTCCTGTATCCGATGCATCAGTCCTTAGTATGAAAGGTTGTGACAAATCCGGCAATTTTAAAATAGGCTTAGCACAGAGTAATTTCTTTAAAGTTTCAAACGCTGACTGTTGACTTGGTTCCCAGTTGACTTTATTGGGTTGTCCCTTTTTTTGTCAAGTCTGATAGCGGCGCAGAAATAGCTGAAAAAATTTGCAATAAACTTTCGATAGAACCCAGCTAGTCCCAAAAATGATCGAACTTGCTTTTTAGTTTTAGGGACTGGAGCATAACATTTTGTCATCTTCGGGTTGAATTCTTTGATTTCCTACACGTGACCCAAACAATCAAGTTTCTCATATGAAACACTTTGACGGTCTAGCTGTTTAAATCTGACTTCCTCAACCTGCTAAGTAATTCACTGAGAATGTTCATATTGCTCTTTCCAAGTCTTTGTAAATATTATGTGTCATCAATAAAATTGTCAATGTTCTCCATTCCATCAAGTAGTTTCCTCATTAATCTACAAAATGTCGCCGGTGCATTCACTAATCCGAATGGCATAACTAAATTGAAAAAGTCCATCCGGGGTAGAAAAAGCTGTCATGCCTTACAATCCTCAGCCATTGGCACTTGCCAGTATCCTTTGCTTAGTCAATTTTTGACACATAAGTATGTCCCGACATCTTTGAAAATATGCTTTCGGTATTTGGCATCGGCTCGGAATCAAAAATAGTGATCTTGTTCAATTGCCTAAAGTCTATGCAAAAACGATTGCTTCCATCTTTTTTCTTTGCTATAACAATTGGAGAAGTATATGGCGATACCGAAGGTTCTATTACTTTCAGCTGCAACATTTTTTTCACTCTCTTTGTCTCTTGTATTATACGGTACTGGATAAGGTCTAACTCGGATTGGTTCTGAAGTGGTTACATCAATCCTGTGCTGTGCAAGGTTTGTTTTTCCAGGTGTCCGTTAAAATATCCTGATAAGATTCCATCAATGACATGACTTCCCTCTTTTGGCTTTCTGTCAATCTGTCAGCAAGATGTAGGTTTGTAATGCTTTCATTTGGCGAGTCAGTCGGTGGAAGTAATATATCTGTTTCAGGTAATTGATTAGGATCCTCTGTGTCATCACTGTCTATAACTGATACGCAACATGATGAAAGTATTCCACATTCAAGTGTTTATCTCTTGCTATGTATTTTCTCAATAATTTGCATGGAATGTCTTGATTTTACCTCCCATGTCTACTCTGTAGTCCATATCTCCCAATTTTTGTGATATAATATATGGTCCCTTCCACTGCATGAGTAGTTTGTTGGATTTAGTGGGCAACAGAATCAGAACTTTGTCACCAACATTCAATTTACGTTCCCTGGCTTTCCTGTTATATTGTTGTCTCTGGTGTTGTCGAGCTTTTACCAGTTGTTCTCTTGCTAATCTGCATGTGGCTTCAAACTTTTCCTTGAGGTCGATTACATACTGGTAAGTTGTCTTAGTTTCTGTGTCTGGTACATCTTTTGTCCACAACTCCTTCAGAATCATCATAGGACCACGCACTGCATGTCCATAAAGAAGTTCAAAAGGTGCAAATCCTAAGCTTTCCTGGGGTACCTCTCTATATGCAAAAAGTAATGCATTCAGATATTTGTCCCAATCTCGTGGTCTCTCGGAACACATTCTACGTAGCATTTGCTTTAAAGTCCCGTTGAATTTTTCTACTAACCCATTACACATTGGGTGGTATGGCGTAGTTGTAATGTTTCTCAATGATAGTAGACGACTGACTTCCTTCATCAATTCAGATGTAAATTGAGTTCCTCGATCAGTGAGCATCTCCCGTGGTACTCCTATCGGCTAAACACGTCTACAATGCCTCAGCCACTCGCTCTGTTTCAATTCCAGTAAGGCGATCGCTTCCGGATACCGTGTAGCATAATCTATAATAGTAAGTATATAACGGTTCCCTCTTTCTGTCACTGGTTGCAACGGACCAACAATATCCAAAGCAATTCTTTGAAATTGTTCATCAATTAGGGGCATATTGCCTAGAGGAACGGCTGTTACTTTGCCTTTAGGAAATGTACGTTGGCAAATGTCGCATGATCTGCAGTAACGTATTTATCAGCTTGAAGACCTTGCCAAAAGAATTCGGAGAGTACTCTGTCTGTGGTCTTTTTAATCCCTAAAGCCATGATAGACTCATGTGCCAGTTTCAATACCATAGGTCTATACTTTGTTGGTACGATGAGTTGTCTAAACACTTTTCCGTTGGATACTCTCGGACTACTGAATTCTCTATAAATCAATCCTTTTTTTTCACAAATTTTTGCTGTTCCTCCATCTTTGAAAACTTTTACGTCGCCCTTTTTCGTCATTTCTATGAATTTTTTCAATGACTCATCTGACATTTGTTCCTTGCGAATCTCATCAAAGCTTCTGGAACTAGTAATGATCGGTACGGTTTCTCCTTATCTTTAGCCATTGCTCTAGTCTCACAGAGGAAATGTTATTAAAACTCTGAATCCATGATTTATCAGGGTTGTCTGGTTGTCGTACTCCACGTATATTACCAAGAATCAGGTCGTACACAGGTTTTTCCATACACCAAGCTGTAATTCTCTCCTTTATAGTAAGGAGTGTCAACATCAATATCAGCAATTGGCACCTCGATCACTCATCCGCGAGCACACAATTTTGCAATTGTCCCGTAAACTGATCGTTACTGTTATTTCTCACAACTGCTCCACTGCATCCTGTATCACGTAACACTGTCACTAAATGATTACCAACACATCCCCTCACGACAGGCATATCGGTTACATCGGTCATAGCCATAGTGTCTCCTAAGTAATACGTTGATCTACTTGTATTTAATATCTCTCTGGATGAATTTCCAGCGTAGCCTCCGCATCCTCTGCCTCTATTGAATTGTCCTCTCCCTCTCAAATGCAAATCTTTATTCTCTCTTAAAGCTGTGCTATGAAAATTTGAAAATTTTGCACTTCCTGAATCACATTCTGATAATGCATGTGCCCTGTGTGATGCTGGTTTCCTGAATAAACACTCATACGCTAGGTGTCCCGGTTTTCCACACTCATAACACTTTCGATCTGTCCTGCCTTTGTCCTTGGGTGCAGTGTTATGATCAGTTTGAAAGTTCTTAGATTGTTGTACATGCTGCTGAATCTTCCTATCTACCATAGGTTTCACAGTTATATTTGTTATGGATGTAGACCTAGCTTCTGCAAATTGGTCAGCTAATTTTGACATTTCACTAACACTTTTAGGATTCCTCTCTTTCAAAAACAGTGCTAATTCCTTATTGCAGCATTGCAAGAACTGGTCCCTTAGCATCAAGTCTTTTAACATTAGATAAGATTTCTCTGTTTCTGACATTTCTATCCATCTCTCCATATAACTGTCCAGTCGTACTGCAAATTGACTGAATGTTTCACTTCCTTCTGGTTTGAATTTCGAAATTTTTTTCTGAAACCATCCTCTGTCATGTCGAACCTCTTGAGTAATGCTTTTTTCAGTTCATCATAATCGCATGTTCCACGGGTAATCTCGAGAAAACATCCAACGCTCGACCTTTCAGCAATGCACTTAGATGTGAGCCCCACAATTGTTTGTCCCACTTTTGAACAATTGCATATCTCTCAAATCGTTGCACGTAAGCATCAATATTGTCTTTTCCTTCCTCAAAGGGATATTTCGGTCCTTTCACAAATTTCTGAAACTCGCTATCGTGCTTAGGGAGTTCTGATTTCACTTGAGATTTATCCAGAGTAATAAGTTCGAACTTATGTTTCAATGTTCCTCTAATCTCCGTTTGTGATCTGCTTCTAACCTCTCATTGCATTCTCGTTCCATTGTCTGATGTTCCCTTTCCGCTTTTGCCATGCGCTCACTACGTTCCTTTTCTCGGTCCTCTCGTTGTCTTGCTTTGTTCTTCCTTCACAAATATTTGTAGGTTCTCATCCTTAAAACCCATTAAAGTCCCATACTCAATTAATTCTTTAAGGGTTGACATATTGTAAATGAGTTGAACTAATATCGCAGATACAAAATTGTAAATAAAATTCAGTTTCTATTAATCATACACAAATTAAATAAACCCACAAAATTGTAAGGACTATTGTGAATAATCATAGATCCACCAATAAAATATTAGATATAATGGATAATTATATAAATGTGATATTGAAAATTTTTTTTCATATTATTTAGATTTACACTGTGCAATTTCAATCAAAAAATTAAATATATTAATTGGAAGGAATCAGGCAAATCCCACCGCTGCCACCAATATGTAACGGGAAAGAGCGGTGATTCCAACCAACAACAAAAAAACTAAGATTTAATTTACAATTAAATAAATTTATTTATATAAAAAAAAAATGAAATTTAAACAACAAATATCAAAGAAAAAAATCACCCCAAAAAATGATATTATGATTATTCACAATGAATGATGATATGATAATACCCAATATGAATATTTTTATGAAATTTTATATATTCTAAAAAAAAATAAAATTCATATAAATATTCAAAATATAATTTTAAACTAGTAACAACAACAACAAAAATTGTTATTACAAAAAAAAAATCTTATTCCAATCTACTAAACTACTAATGTCAGTTTAGGCACAAAAATTATAATATGAAAAAAAAAACCCACAATTTTCTATAAATTCAAACCATGAGAAAATCTCCAGAAAAACACATTCACTTCCGGTTTCAACAGTATTTTTCAGCTACTACTTCCCACTTCCCGGTATACACAATATATCGTTTGGTAGTACAATAGTCAACACAATCTACAACCATTTGTCCTAGGGAATCAAGTTCAGCTACCACTTCACTGTATACACAATTTCAGACACTGTAGTCAATTCCAATGAAACATGAAAAACCACTAAGTTATAATTAATTTATGCGCTGCCAACTATTTTGTGAATGAATGTCATACAAATCAGGCACTGTATTGCTTGGCTGATACATCGAATGACAAACAAAAATCTGGGGACCTTACTCTGATTTAGGCAGGCTGTAGTTCCCCTCCATAAGAAGCACAGTCTGTATAAAAGTGCTTCTACATCAACAAAAGTTTACTACGTTCTCCTATCATGGCGAGAGTGGAAATCCCACGCCGCTAAATCAAAAAGTCCGTGCAGGAAGTAAAGGTATTCATGGGTAATGATAGCATTGTTCGATTAGAATACTCGAACATATTTAGTTTTTCATTACAAAAAATTTTAGGTTTAACCTTAGGTTTAATACAGAAAAACAAGTTATTTTAAAAGAATGTGTTTGTGACAGGTACGCATGAAAATAATACCTACAAAGTACACGCAGATGAAAACGAAATTTATTCATAAACGAGCAACAACGGGGCACTTCAAATGACATGGGTAAATTTTTAAATATACGACTTCTTAATCAAAAACTGATTCACTTTATGTATACAAAGAAATATGAGAATGTGTACAATTTTCTAAAGATCACGGACACCTAAATATACAGAAAATATTAGTTTTTGGTGGCCTTTTTCAAATGTATATATTTTCCTTTTTCTCAACAACCAATGTTAACCAATATTGAACTATCAAGTATGTCAATGGCACGGGGCTAGTACCCACAGAGCTAAAAAGGCCTAGAAGATGGCAATTCAACAAAAAGCGTCTTTTCAAGAACCAGCATAATAGAATCTAGACCCACTTTGAGTTCCAGATAGAAAAATATCATTTGAGGGTGGGGTGAATCACACCGGGGACTGATAAGTTTTCTATCTGGAACTCAAATGAGATGTTTGATTATATTTTGCACATGGATTGCTTCAAATCCCATTTGTTTACATATACATATATTTATCGGTTTGATTTATTTTAGTAAAAAAAAAGTTAGAGCTTAGATGTTGTAATTAGAAACCCTATAGCTAGATCCTAGATGTTGTAATCAGAGGCCCTATAGCTAGGACCTAGATGTTGTAATCAGAGGCCCTACAGCTAGAGCCTATATGCTCTAATCAGAAGCCCCATAGCTAGAGCCTAGATGCTGTAATCAGAGGCCTTATAGCTAGAGCCTAGATGTTCTAATATATAAAATCAACAAAACATGTAGAAAGAATAATTCTGTTTATTTCTACTTTATACGGAAATTTACCTGTCTCTAAGATCTTGCATAAAATGAAAACCACTAGTTGTACATGTACATATCTACATTAACAATTAATGCCTGTACAACTTGCAGGTTACAAAGATTGATCTTAGGATATATATATATATACCAGTATACACATATTCTGACTCAAAATATCTTTAATGAAGATGCAGACATATATAGCTGTTCCTTACAGAATGACATATTTCTCATACACAATGTCAAAATCATTTCATTATTGATATCTTTGTTTTTTTTCCTGCAAGTATTGAGACAGGTGAACTGCAGCAAATCAAATGTACATACGATATTTACTATATACTGCTTCATGTCTATATATACAAACAAAATTGAATACACTATTACCCTTATATAATAACAATGATACACAAATACCCCTATATAATAACACTCTAAGGTCAGTACATTATATCCACACTTGGGTAGTCAACAAAACAAAGATACAGGTCATATTTACCAGAAATTGTCAAGTACATCCACTGTCAATTTTCCCCAATGCACACAAGATTTCCAAGTTGTATAAGGTTTTTATGTTTAAAGAAGATGGATATTATAACCTCATCTCCTTACATTTACACATTAAACTAACCATTCTGATATGGCCCCATTACATATACGGAATAGCCTGGGATCAAATTTCAATCTCTTAACTTTATTCAACCTTTCTAAATTTCAGTTAAAATGAAAATAAGACTGAGAACCTCTTCAAATTTCTCATCATGAGCATCCAGACTACTTGAACCAACATTTTGCCTTTCTGAGTAAACCTTAATGACGAAAATATTAGGACTACCAAAAACAAACAGAAAAACAAATGCTTGATACCTCTCATACCTTTCTATCATTTTGGAGGAATAAGCAGTGTATCTAACTCATTGCTCCCCTTTTACTATTCTAAAGCGAAGTAAAGGTGGTGCTTGGAGGAATTAGCACTATGTATCAGACTCATTGATCCACTTTTACTGTTTTAAAGCTAAGTGAGGGTGGTGCTTGCAGGGTATCCTCCTCTGGTGGTCCATATTTCTAACAGTATTTAGTACAGTTCTGTATGAGGTTGAACAGTTCACTCAAGGTAAGTGAGGATGGTTGGTATTGCAACTTAAACAATCTTGCCTAAAAATATATGAAAATGGACTGCTCAATAATTTTGTTCTTTTAAATAACATAATTATACTGTGCCAGAACTTTGTTTAGCATATTTTGTAGTGAAACAAAAGATAATGTGTTTCTTTTTACTACCTGGATAAAATTGGGTCAATGTCATGCAAATCGTGGAGGCTTAACACAAAGCAGTACCATAGTATATCACTTATAATGATATAAATACTGTATAATGTTAAGTTTTAAGGTATTACTTCTTGTAACTAATCTATACACTATGTTCATTATAAAACAGATGATATCCACATTATGAGCTAGAAAACAACATTTTGGCTTGAATTCAAGTTTCTTCTGGTTAGTAACAAGATGGAATGCATTTAAATCTTTTGTGTTTGGTAATTATTTTGTATTCGCATTTGAAATTTGTGCAGCTTTATGTTTGAAGCAGTAATAGGGTTTACACTGATGGCAATATCTCTTTTCTTCCTTTCAACTACTAACATACACGCTTGTACTTATTGACCAACAATATGTAGTTTACAGGAATATAAAAAATCAAATACTAAAATAAACAATCATTTGTACCCATTGAAATTGTTTTATTATCAAGAAAATTTGAAACATTTTAATTCAGTCTGTAATTTGAATATAAAAAGATGTCAAAGACATTAATTTACCTGTACTGATCTTTTATAATTTGTATATTTCTGAATAAATAGGAGCTATTCTATATTACAGACTAATGCTCTAATTCATAATTACATAAATAATCATCAGTGCATCACATTTTAAATCAGACTAGACAATGATGCAATCACACATACAACAAACAGAAATATACAGTCCATAAACAATCTTTCTCCTAAAACAGGGTGTTACTTAAATATTACTTATATAAGCACTATTATCTTGAATCAGGTTCTTTGTATAAAGAAGACCTGGGTTTAAGATATACAGAAATATCTTTACAAAGAACATGTTTTACCCAACATTTATTATTTAGGATTTCTGATGATGTTATATTTCCATAATGTTTTTATTCTTTCTGTTTAAAAAAGTTAATTAAGAATTGAAATTAACTTTTATGTTCCATGAAAATTAAAATGAGTGACAACATAAGATATGATTTTTTGTGTATAAAATGCACCCAAACAGAAAAAAAAAATGAAAATCACAAGGGCCAAAAAATATCCTTGTTCTTATTGCCCAAGTAAAAGTCACTAAATATATTTTTTCTATACTTAAAACATTTCTGACACGTCTTAAAAAGTGCAACATTTGATTAGTATACTCTTTTTTTTTTAATTTTAAACAGAGCATGGAGTTCATTAATTTTCCCAATAAGAAAATGAAATGCTTTTGCTTAAGTGAAAGAATTAAAAGAAGAAAAAAGTTTCTTTTCAGGTATTGTCAGAATTTTTATCAAAAGTACAATGGATCTAAATCTGTCCTTTTTCTATAACACAAATTTGGATTTTTGTGTATGCTATAAGAACAAGATAATGTACACAGGTACAAATCAAAATATCTATATATAAATATACACCGCGAGACTGTAGCACAGTTATCAATAAATGTATGTTATACCTCTCAATATCACCAGACATTATAACATATTATGTCAAATCACGTCATGGAATATCTTAATTGATTATTGTCAATAAAATGAATGAAATGATCAACAGTTAGATATGCACCACAGTAAATGCAGCTCATTGTTTTTGTTCTATAATTGTGTGCTGTGTTCCATATCTTTGCTGGCTCCTGGAGCACCCTTTTTATGGCCATCTCGTGGATAATACTTTTCCAAGGTTGATTGTGGAATGCGTTTCAACATTTGTTTAGGGAAGATACGTAGCAACTGCCATCCGATGTCCAGAGATTCAAAAATTGTTCTGTTTTCATATGGACCTGTAATAACATAGAGAATAGAGTGCTATAAATCAATAATATGAGAGTTGACCACTCGAATTTGAGATAAATGGAGTGATATGGATGGAACCAAATTAAAATACTGACTGCTATAAATCAATGGAAAACTAATTGTCCCCAATGGACCTTTCAGGCCTGGGGCATAAAAAGAGTAGATTATTCACCTAGGTATCAACACAATTAGACATCAGTATATTTAATTAGTTTATGAAATACCAGTATATAAAACTTTCAGTTATCTTAATCAAGTACATATGTACTTCAGCAAAGTATATAGAAGCTATGTTGTAGAATGATAAAAAAAATGTTAAATATCAGCATCTTACAAACACAAGAATTTCAGGAAGAACAGAACTCTTGTAGCTGAAAAACACATTACCTTGTGAAATGAAATTTTTCTCAAACTTGGTCAAAAATTCTAGATACAACAGATCATCTGGGGTCAAAGCTTCTTCACCGACTACAGCCTTCATAGCCTGAACATCTTTACCAATGGCGTAACATGCATACTGCAAAGATAAACATAACATCCATCAACCACTTTACTTATAACTTTGTGTCAGTGATGCTATTATAGATTTGAATTATCAAAGTCCTGAAAAATGAAGCTTGTAAATATACCACTACATATTTTATACACTTGCATTTTGGAATTGATTTTGTGAACAGGCAAAACACATACTTATGTGAGAGAACCCACAAATGCCACTTCAAAACTATATCAATATGGTGGGGTCACCAGTTATAAATGAAGTAAAACATTTAGTCCCACACTCATTTTTATATCTATGTAGAGGTAGCTTTCCTACGTTACACAAAACCAGACCATGAAAGTTTAATTTTTAAGCCTCATACAAAATACTGAAAATTAAGACCTACCAATTGATTAGATACATCAGAATGGTCATCCCTGGTCATTCCTTCACCGATGGCCGACTTCATCAATCGAGACAATGATGGCAATACATTAATTGGTGGGTAAATCTGGGGGGAAAAAATATAACTATGTATTAGAAAAGTATAGTTAACTAAAAACTATATTAATGCATAAACTATATTTGATGAATGTTTATAAACAAAGAAGAAATACTTAACATTCAAATGAAGAGAATGATTTTATATGAATATGTCATACTTCTTCAGTTTCTGCATTTCAGGAGATGACAGCTGAAATACTGCATGTCATCAGAAGTCCATTACTCTAGTAGTATGAAACTTTACAATTAGGGCCATCAGACATGATCAGTACCCTTCTGCAGGTGTAAACTGCTAAATAAAGTAACATGACCTGGTAAGGTAAAATAATGCAGTGCCCACTGTCACAATACAGTCAGACATGTTGAATCAGGCTGCATACATTGTCTATTCGGCCAAGGAATTGTTCAAAATATCCCATAATAGTCAAAACATGATGAAGAGCGCTTCGATCGTCTCCTTCAGCAATATCATGAATATGCAACTTCTTTCCAATCTCAGCACTGACAGTCTCTAGCCAGGTTGACGGCATTTTGTAAACAAATATCTGTCAAATTCAACATTAATGACTGCTCCCTCATTACACCACCAAAAATTCAAGCATTTCCCCCCATGAATGCAAGTTACCTCTCATTAATTACAAATGCTGTAACAGGTGTATATCATGTTTTATCTATATTATTAGGTATTGCATACTTCTAGAGTAATTAACTTCTGCATGTCACATATAGTGATCAATGTATCTGTGTTGTCAAAATATCAATAAAACAGAAAATTCACTTCTTTCCTTACATACTATATATTGCGATCTTTTATGCTGGTACAAAAATAAAAAGGTACAACATTCTTATCAACCTACTGTCATCATTTTATGACAGGCAATTTGGATTGATAATTTTCTACACAGTCATATACAATATATATGTAACAATTT
Source organism: Atrina japonica (assembly GCA_030159075.1). Classification (NCBI taxonomy): domain Eukaryota; kingdom Metazoa; phylum Mollusca; class Bivalvia; order Pterioida; family Pinnidae; genus Atrina; species Atrina japonica. Next base: position 210,476 of record BROG01000210.1, on the reverse strand, counting down.
TTCAGTTATACAAAGTTGTCAGGCTTCTAAAGGTGTTGAAAACCAGGATACAATGTTCCCAAGTCTGATCATAATCTTGTTACAAGAATGCAAGAAACCTGGCAGCTTTCCTTATTTCTTATACATGTTATATGATAAACTTTGGAACAAGCAAGACTGCCACTGAATCTACACTGAAAACTCTATGATAATTGCAAAAAGCCTGTGATAATAATTAAATACTAAATGCAGATAAGGTGGCGATTCTGTAGTTATTTGTTGTTATTTACCTGTCTGTTGTGAAGCTGCCTATCTACATATATCTGACCTTCTGTAATGTATCCAGTCAAATCAGGAATTGGATGGGTAATATCTAAAAATAGAAGTTAATACATTTGTTTCAAATACATATTGATATATACCGTATGAGGTCAGACAACTCTGGGATATTTGTATCTGCCAAATTTCACACCATAATCTGCATGATAAATCCACCTAAAGTTATGCCAAATATCACAAATTTATGTTATCCCCCTTAATTCATCATACCCTGAAAACAATGGACTCTTCTGTAAATCAATGACTTAGACTAGTCCAAATGTGTCTTTAGGGGTGAATGGGATAAGTTATGTGAGATATCACAAATTTATGGCATCTTGCATACCTTATGTGAAATTTAAAGTGCAGAAATTATCAGGGGGACGTTTGTGTATATAATGCAAAAGTCAAGTCTATAATTTTTTTCCATTTATTAAATATGTTCAGATTACTTTTACAAAAAAAAAAATGTATCATTTGTTTTTCACAGAAATAAAAAAAGTGTTTAAGAACACTATGCAAGTGAAAAATTCACCATTTATGAAGATTTAAAGTCTCACAACTCTTGTCAAATAAAAATTAACAACGAACAACAAACATATGATGACAAAAGATGATCACAATAACACAGGTGACCTAATAATGCCAAATGTTGGCTATAACGGAGCTCATGTAGGTCTTATTATAATTACATCATAATACAACATCTATAGCATAATTAATGTTGTATACATACCATCGTTTGGCATAGTTAAGATAGGAATTTGTGTAATAGATCCACTTCTACCCTCAACTCGACCAGCTCTTTCGTAAATTGTGGCCAAATCAGTGTACATGTAACCTGGGAAACCACGACGACCAGGTACTTCTTCTCTGGCTGCCGATACCTGCATTATGTAGGTAAAAATATTACTTATGTAATCCAAGACTGTACAGATATAATCTCACATACATTTAGGTAAAAATATCATATACACATGAAATATCCTGAAAACTAGAAACAATTGATATAAATTTGTGAAAAACATTACTATTTTTAACTTGTCTGTGGCCGTCAGATATTAGTATGTGCTGTGTTAGTTATGCTGTTTGAAACTGATTGAACATCTTGGAGATAGAAAAATAATAAAACCTTCTATTTGATCAACAGAAGATTTTATTATTTTTCTATCGCCAAGACTCATCAAAGTTTGGGCTGTTACTGATAGATGCACTATTGATATATTGACAGACAAATTGAATCAATACAATAATCGCATAATGCATTTCACACCATATTTTTTCTTTTACAATATTCAAATTTTTCCATTCTTCTTTCCATTGTTCTTGAATTATATTATATCAAATTCTAATTGTTCAAATAAACAATGTTTCCTGTGCAATGATTGCTTTTTTCATCTGCCGATAGTCAGATACACAATAAAACACTAAATATTATAATGAAGCTTTTTATTTTGAATGCATTTTATAGAAGTACCCAATTATTCAATATAAATATATATATATATATATATATATATATATATTTTACTTCCCAATATATCCATATAGAATTTCTTATCAATGACAGTCTTAGATTTACATATTGAATAAAATGTGTCAGAACCTTACCTCTCTCAATGCATCTGCATAGGAACTCATGTCTGTAAGAATGACCAAAACGTGCTTCTGACACTGGTAAGCTAAAAATTCTGCTGTAGTTAGAGCTATACGTGGGGTGATGATACGTTCAATTCTACAAAGTACAAATGGAATACATAAATTGTTATCTTAATACTTAACTATTATTTTTTTAAAAATCATAATTATGCAGCCTCCCTCAAAAAGTTAATACCCATTGCAAACATAAAAAGTGTCCTTGTATTTCTAACAAGTGTTCTGGTATTTCTAAGAAGTGTTTGGGTATTCTGGTATTTCTAACAAGTGTTCTGGTATCTCTAACAAGTGTTCTGGTATTTCTAACAAGTGTTCTGGTATCTCTTAAAAGTGTCCTAGTATTTCTTATATGTGTTCTGGTATTACTAACAAGTGTTCTGGTATCTCTAACAAGTGTTCTGGTATTTCTAACAATTGTCCTTGTATCTCTAACAAGAGTTCTGGTATCTCTAACAAGTGTTCTGGTATTTCTAACAATTGTTCTGGTATTTCTAACAAGTGTTCTGGTATATCTAACAAGTGTTCTGGTATCTCTTAAAAGTGTCCTAGTATTTCTTATAAGTGTTCTGGTATTTCTAACAAGTGTTCTGGTATCTCTAACAAGTGTTCTGGTATTTCTAACATGTGTTTTGGTATCTCTAACAAGTGTTCTGGTATTTCTAACATGTGTTCTGGTATCTCTTAAAAGTGTCCTAGTATTTCTTATAAGTGTTCTGGTATTTCTAACAAGTGTTCTGGTATTTCTAACAAGTGTTCTGGTATTTCTAACAAGTGTTCTGGTATTTCTAACATGTGTTTTGGTATCTCTAACAAGTGTTCTGGTATTTCTAACATGTGTTCTGGTATCTCTTAAAAGTGTCCTAGTATTTCTAACAAGTGTTCTGGTATTTCTAACAAGTGTTCTGGTATTTCTAACAAGTGTTCTGGTATTTCAAAGTTTCCTGGTTGTTAGTGTCCTGGCATTTCTAACATAAACATAAAACATAAGCTCGAGGCTTGTTGAGGGTTTGTCATTCAAGAGTCTTATCCTGAGGATTGAGATTTGTTTGCAATACCCTCAAGGTAGGGGTTGTCTTAAATATATGTCTATGTAGATTTATGCATTATCTACATGTCTATGTAAAGTTTGACATAACTATGCACTGTAGAAGCCATAGAAGTATTGCAACATCATATTGCTTGTAGGGGTTGACAAGGAAATGATTCCCTTTAAAAAAGAGGGAAATATCAGTGAACCAAGGGAGAAAGCTGTATCATGTACAACAGTTCTGTATCATGTACCACAGCTCTATATAATGTACTACAGCTACAGTTGTATCAAGTACCAGAGCTCTGTATCATATACCAGAGCTCTGTATCATGTACCACAGCTTTGTATCATGTACCATAGCTTTATCATGTACCAGAGCTCCTTATCATGTACCACAGCTGTATAATTACCACATTTCTGTATCATGTACCAATGCTCTGTATCATGTACCACAGCTATGTATCATGTACCACAGCTGTATCATCTACCACAGCAGTATTATGAACCAGAGCTCTGTATCATGTACCATAGAGTACAAGCTCTGTGTTATGTACCAGAGTTCAGTATCATGTATCACAGCTATGTATCATGTACCACAGCTGTATTATGTACCAGATATGTACCATGTACCACAGCTGTATCATCTACCAGATATATATCATATACCACAGCTCTGTATCAAGTACCACAGCTATATTATGTACCACAGCTATGTATCATATATCACAGCTGTATAATCTACCACAGCTATATCATATACTCTGTATCATGTACCACAGCAGTATCATATACCACAGCTCTGTATCAAGTACCACAGCTATATTATGTACCACAGCTGTATCATGTACCACAGCTGTATTATGTACCACAGCTGTATCATGTACCACAGATATATATCATGTACCAAAGCTGTATCACTCTCTGACATTTCAGATGTCAGTACTGACTAATGGTTTGTTTTGTTTGGCAGTAGATTTATTTTTCCACTTAAAATTATGTTTCTGTGTGATGTAAGGTAGGTTGCTTAAATTCTTCACACACTTAAAACTGTGGGGCAATATATTGTTAGAAAAAATACTTACGTTGGATCATTGGCTAAATTCAAGAAGAGACATACATTTTCCATAGAACCATTTTCCTCAAAATCTTGTTTGAAAAATCTAGCTGTTTCCATATTTACCTGTGTAATTAGAAGAATATGAAGTTTACTTCTACAAACGTGTCAATAATCAGGCATTGCGCACTTGTAAAATATAAGTGTTGTTTTTCAATATTATAAATTGCATTATATAAAGTCTGTAAGGTTTTAAAAATCTTTTTAAAATATAGTTTTATCATATTTAAGAAACGACTGCTTTTATATTTTGCCTATTTAATTCATAACATTGTCAGATAGGTTATAGCAATTAGATCTGTATATAGATAAATCTATCACCCAAGGAATATATCATCATCAGTTATAATTAATTTTGTATGAAAAAGTCAGAAAGATATTTATAACTGAACCTGCCTTGTCAGAACATATATATTCTCAAGGCAACAATTATTTTTGACAATTACTCGTTATTTTTTAAATATAAGTATCTGTAAATAAAACTGGTTAAGAACACTTAAAAGCCAATCATAATTTTACTTACACCCATAGCAGCAAACACAATAGCAAAATTATCATCATGATCATCCATAACATTTTTGCCTGGCAGTTTGACCAAACCACCCTGTCGACAAATCTGAGCTGCGATCTACAAATATAAAATACATCCAAAACATGAGCAGATGTAATGGATCCAAGTTTGATTCCTTAAAAGAGCACTTTCTGTTCTTGGACATTGAATGAATCCACTGTAAGCTGGAAATATCTTTTTAACTATAAACTTGAAATGAACTTAGCTTGTAAAGCATCTGAAGGTAGCTCACGACTATAATTCCCATGATACCATTCTCATTTATGTTTTTGGTCTCATGGCTAAGAAAATTTTGACTTTTATCTAGAATACAGTCAACTACAAATAAGAAACCTAAAAGCTGATATATCTGTCTACATAGGCTTACGTTTCCAACATTACTATTATTATAATACATGCTACATAACCTCAACTTAGTTTTAACATACTTCATTGTGTGGCAAACCGGCTGCTGAGAAGATGGGAATCTTTTGACCTCTAGCAATACTGTTCATACAGTCTATAGCGGATATTCCAGTCTGGATCATTTCCTCTGGGTATATACGTGACCATGGGTTAATTGGTTGACCTGAATAAATATGAAATCTTGAGTTCACATAAATAAAATATAAGTATAAGAGAAGTACTATGCTGTTACTGGCAACAGAACTAGAAGGTCTAACTATTCTAAATTCTGAAATGTCCAATGATTATAGGTACAGTGAGACTGGCATTAAAGGTCACCTATGTAGAAAGGGATCCTTCCGTCAAAGTTCAATCAAATATAACCTTTGTTCACTTTTTCATAATTAATTTACTTCTGTATAAAGGCCACCTGTCTATGACAGCTACTTTTCCCTAATGCTTAAGCTAGTGGCCTTTATCTGAGATATAACTAAATGTTTCATTAAAATTATTTAGGAGGTACAATAAAAGTATTGTATATATTCTGAGGAGTACTACTAGTAAATCTCTCAAATGCATGTAAATAATACCTTAAACTTTTTTATTTTACCTTGAATATCTAAAAAGTCTTCGGCTAATACTGGGGGTCCTTTGTCAATGGGCTTTCCTGAACCATTGAATACACGCCCTGTAATGATTCAAAAGTTTTAGATAAATCTCAATCCTACATACATCACTGTCATCAATACTAGGGCTTTTTCTCACCTTCTTGGAACATAGCCCATAATGCTGGAATAAGCATCTCTACTCAAGATTGGAAATTTTTAAATTTATTTATTTATTTATTTTATTTTTTTTTTGGGGGGGGGGGGGATGTAAAGTTAGTGTTTACTGACTCAAATGTTAATGTGGAATCCCAAATATTCATTGTAAAAAGTAAACAAAAGACACAAGGAAAGACCAATAATTCATTATTCCTTTATCTATTCCTCAGTTAGTCTTTCCCTGCACATTGCTCTAAAGAAGCCTGCATTTGAGCATATTCATCGTCAGAATAGTCATTCTTCACATGATCCCAATATCATGAATATGACATAATAAATTGTTAGCTACACCCATCTCTAGTCCTATAACCTGGAATAGTAATATTTACATTTTCTCTATTGTTCTATTATCTTGGTTCATTATTTATTTTGTTATTTGCTATTCTTTTTTTATCTTTTTTATTTTCAATCTATCGTATTTCAAGTTCAACTTTCAAGAAAAACAATTATCGAAAATAACAGCATAAAAATGAGAAATGATTTAAAGATGTTATGTTGTTACTGAATGGGAATTTTTGGCAAAAATTGGAAAAAATCATATGATTTGCAATTCGGAATATAGTCCAGTATTGGCTATAAATTGGAGAAAAAACAGCCCTGAATACATACACAATTTTTTACCATATATATTAATAAATCTTAGAGATGTTTCCATACTAACATGCACATTTAGATAAGTTTGTTTACATGTATATGTGATACGTTTCCAATAAAACTTGACAAATGTGACTGTCCCCAAGAGTTACTTCCCTTCCTATGGCAGCTACACAGTGTACGATTAGATTTGCTTTTTATGACTAGAGTCAGGTGTTTTACCCAATTTACACACATCATCTAGTTCATGAGCACACATGCATCAAGAGTTACTTCCCTTCCTATGGCAGATACACAGTGTACGATTAGATTTTCTTTTTATCACTAGAGTCAGGTGTTTTACCCAATTTACACACATCATCTAGTTCATGAGCACACATGCATCAAGAGTTACTTCCCTTCCTATGGCAGATACACAGTGTACGATTAGATTTTCTTTTTATCACTAGAGTCAGGTGTTTTACCCAATTTACACACATCATCTAGTTCATGAGCACACATGCATCAAGAGTTACTTCCCTTCCTATAGCAGCTACACAGTTTACAATTAGATTTTCTTTTTATCACTAGAGTCAGGTGTTTTATCCAATTTACATGCATCATTTAGTTCACGAGCACATATGCATCAACTGTTGACGGTAAAACATGTACATAATACAGCAACTTGTTCCAGCAGATGTCACCAGTACATTATAGAAGTTACACATGCATACTGAAGTATAATTATAAACAGGATATTATAACCTTTAAATAGTTGACAACTTACCCAACATGTCCTCTGACACTGGCATTCTAAGAATATCACCTGTAAATTCACATAATGTGTGTTTGGCATCAATTCCTGAGGTACCCTCAAATACCTGCAAAATGATAAAGGGACAAACATAAATCCTTTCCTCATGTAATTTCAGCATGGCATAAAAAAGGGTCATACATATATTCTAATTCAAATTTCAAGGATTTTTCAAGGACTTCTCAAAACAATTTATCCTTACAAATATCGTCAATAAATTCATCATTGTTTATAGTTAATTTGGATTCCATTTAGGGTATAATGTTACTGTTTTTTTTTCATTTCTCAAATATTAGTTTGTTCTGCCTAAATATCTAAAATAGCATTATGACATGATTGTATGATTCAACTTTTGTGCAATGCTGTTTCTGATTTATATAGTAAATATTATGTGCATGATTAAAATAAAGAAATAAGATGATTTTTAAGGAGCCCTTCAAGACGAGCTACAATTTAGGGGTTTGGAAATTTTGTATAAACCTGTACAGTAAAACCTCTTTATGATGCCCGTTGTTTCATTTGCCATCTCGCTTTACGTCTGAAACTTTTAAAGTCCACTTTTCCAAATTTCCCTATAATTTCATTTCAAGTTTTTCTCAACCTATGGCCAAAACCCTTTATAATGGCAAAATTGGGTTAAACAAATGATGTCAGTATACGGAGGTTTTTCTGCAAATCTATAAATAAGCATTAGTGGGCCAGTCCCTGGGTAATCTGTTATAATTGAATTTTGTTATCTCTTCGAAGATTTGGAAACTGAGAATTATGCATCTTGTAATCACTTGGCCTAGTGTTTTATTTCATATACATGTATGTAAACAATGCGGCCTGAAAATTTTATTTACTGGTGTCATTGTTTTGTTATAAATTGGTGGTAAATCTATTGATATGTGTAATCTGACCTAACACATTAACTTCCTGTGTATGCCAGTTAATAGCATTGTTATCGCCATATGTATGAATGACAAATCAGACTGAAAAATCTGCTAGGTTTCAAATGAGTCTGAATTTTGATTGTTATTTATGCCAAACTCAACTAATTTTCAGTTATATGGTGGCGGGCAGTTTTTAGTGGTGGAGGAGAGAGCCTGGTTACAATGTACCCGAGAAGAAAAAAACAGTCTTGCTCAAGTAAACTGACAAACTTTCTCAAAAAATCTGATAAGGTTCAAATGAGAATATGTTATTTTATTAATTTTTTTAAAAATAATTAATCCCACTCAGAGCCTCAGTTAAAATTATCTGTATGATAAGTAGAAACAAATAATTGAATTAGATAGATAGTGGTCGGGTATGTATTGTTATATGTACACTGATAAAGTAAATGTACAAAGAAGACTAACAAACTGAGATCCAGAGTTACCCATTCTAACTTCTCGACATAAATAATTAGGATGTACATGTATGTATATAGTACTGTAAATTCAATTTCAGTTTTCATGTACATTTACCATGTACATAGTGTACATCTTGACACAAATGAAGCCACATCCACAATGTGGTGGCTGCCAGTTTTCAATGGTTACTGGGAAGATACCACTGGCCTTCTACAAATAAACTAGCAAACCTTCTTACATAATCAGCTTAAGTTTCAGCAGGGCTTGAACCCATGTTTTCCAGAATTGAGACATTATCATTAAAAACATAATCCTGTAACCATTAAGCCATGAAGGTCCCTGTATTAGAACCTATATTGCTTGTGTGAATGTTAAACCACTGAGCCAACACAAATATGAACGTGTATAAATGTTCTCTTATAGTGAAGTATAGTACAAACAATGACTGTAATCAGAGACTTCAAAAGATTAAAAGAATTTTTAATCCTAAAAGATTCTGTCACAATTCTTGGCACATTTGTCAAGTTTTGGTAAAATTGAAATTGAAAACTGAATGATCTTCATTTCACCACTCAAGGTCAAGACATTTTATTTTTGCTGATAAAGGATATTGACGGATGACATTAGAAGTATCTTGTATACAATGAACATAGTTTTATCACCATTGTGAATATCTAAATGCTACCTGGACTGTTGATAATGTAGAAATGAAGTTATTCGTGGCCCAGTTTTGATCTAACAAGGTAGATATTTGTCACTTAATCAATACAGACAACTGTTTCTGTCCTGATGAACTATGATATAATGTACCACCCAAAACTGAAAGGACATGATGCCTTTGAACGAGAGAGAGAGAGAGAGAGAGAGAGAGAGAGAGAGAGAGAGAGAGAGAGAGAGAGAGAGAGAGAGAGAGAGAGAGAGAGAGAGAGAGAGAGAGAGAGAGAGAGAGAGAGAGAGAGAGAGAGAGAGTATACAAAACAGAGTAGACTGTAAAAGAGAGATGTAGAGAGAAAATCACTTATGTCGGCAGAACAGAACTAGAATTGCCAAAGATTAGAGAGAGTCATACAATCACATATGTCACACCATGTATGTACTGTTCCCAAAAACCATCATATGTCGGCAAAACACAACTATAATTGCCAATATTATTCCCATCACTGATCATATCACATAATGTCAGCCAGGTATCACTGTTACTACCATCATAGTCACATCACTTAATGTCAGCCTGATATCACTGTTATTGCCATCATGGTCATATCACTTAATGTCAGTCTGATATCACTGTTATTGCCATCATTGTCATATCACTTAATGTCAGCCTGATATCACTGTTATTGCCATTACTGTCATATCACTTAATGTCAGTCTGATATCACTGTTATTGCCATCATTGTCATATCACTTAATGTCAGCCTGATATCACTGTTATTCCCATCATGGTCATATCACATAATGTCAGCCAGGTATCACTGTTATTGTCACTTTGATACCACATATTGTCAACCTGACATCACGGTTATTAGCATTTTTGTCTTATCATTTAACGTTGGTTAAATATAACTGTTATTGCCATTAATGTCACAATGTCAGGCTGATATCACTATTATTGCTATTACTGTCATATCAATAAATGTCAACCAGAAATCACTGTTATTGTCATCACTGTCATATCATTTAATGTCAGTTTGTAGACAGGATGGAAAATCTTATTTTATGACTGTTTAATCTTTCATTTCATTTTTTTTGGGGGGGGGGGGAGGGGGGGAATATGTGTTACACAATTATATCTAATATTTTTTATTGGCTGACATTAAATGGTTATGAATGACAACTGGCATCAAGTTTATAAGGAATATTGCAGTTGCTGCTGATATATAGGTATGGATTTTTCTTTTATATGTCATTGCTGAGACTGATAAAATTTGAATTAATAACACAGCTGATGTAAAACAAGAATATATATGCCTTAGTTTCAGACTAAACAAAGGTTAGAGCAATAAATTTGATTAACATTTAATATCTGCTACAGTTTAAATGAGATATTCCGATTAACCAAGTGTCTATAATGGGATATTCCATGTGTTCAGTATAGATATAATAGTGACTTCCAGGACGGTTATAAGCCTCGTCATATTTAACTTGTAAATGGTTGTACACCAGATGTTTGAAACATCATTTACAACTATAATAATTAATGAAGCTTGTTAGTATAATTGACAAGTACTTAAAACAAACTCCATATCGTCATTGTAAGGAATAACCCACATCAATGAATCTAGTATATTGAAGCTTTGAGGTTGTATCAAGGTTGTAAATGTAGCTTTAGACAAATACAATTTAATATAAATACAAAAAAGTCACCACTTCTAAACACATCCCTAAATGTGGAGTCAACACATCCCTTAATCTTGACTTAACACATCCCTAAAAGTGGAGTCAACACATCCCTTAATCTTGACTTAACACATCCCTAAAAGTGGAGTCAACACATCCCTAAAAGTGGAGTCAACACATCCCTTAATCTTGACTTAACACATCCCTAAATGGGGAGTCAACACATCAATTAATCTGGACTTAACACATCAGTAAATGCGGAGTCAACACATCCCTTTATCTTGACTTAACACATCAGTAAATGTGGAGTCAACACATCCCTTAATCTTGACTAAACACATCATATATTTGGAGTTCAGAGATTCTATTATGGTTATAGAGGTATAGAGTTATATAATATTAAGACATGAAGGCAACCACTAAAAGGACCCCAAATCTGCAGTATGTAAATAGTCCCCAATCAGGTATACATGTAATATATCAATTAGTATGGAACAACTGTTCTACTATTGTACACATTATGCATATATACAAACAAGATGCATTTTATAAGGAAAAATTCAATGCCTTACCAATCCACATTGATCAATAATTTATGTAATTCTATCCTGTATCTGTTTATTGATTAGAACAAGGGTTGTGAATCTAAACCATCTACAATTCTAATTCTTCAATATGTAATAATATTACACATGGTTACAATCCTCAATCACATTAACATTAATGTAAACTTTTAGATCCACACTACATGTACACAGGTGTTACCAGTACACTGATGACATTTCCCAGGTAGTAAGTATATATGATGTACCCCTTGGTAGATCAACAACAATGATGTACTGATGGTTGTAATTATGTGAATACACAGATGGATACTGCTAACACATGTATACAGGTCACATCCACAGTACACATATATCCAGGGGTTGCTCTGGCTCAAAAAAATCTTGTCACCAGAAAAATTGCCAGTTGTTATTTTCTGTCACCAGTTGTGATTTTTTGTTGCCAGTTTAAAAAGTTTGGAGCCAGTCCAATATCATGTACAAGTGTAGAGAAAATACCTATTTCTAACCCTGTAAAATGTGGAGAAGTTCAATTGTGAATTGTCTGAATTTTCCTATAGGGTTGCATTGGTTGAAAAATTTGTGGCTCAAAAACAAAATCACCAGTTGTCAAAATCTTTTGCCAGTTTTCTTTTTTTTGGAGCCAGATTCAAAGTAAAAATAAATTCATTGAGGTTATATAACTGTGTTACATCTGTAACTGCCATTACTGTCAATTTATTTAATTCAATTTAACAAATTACATTAAGACATCATTGTTTGTGTTTAAAATATCATGTAATTGAAAATATACATATCACATATCTCACCTATATACAGTTCACATCCACACAGCAAATGTGTGTATTACTATTAGCATTTCACATAATACTCAAACACACAGTGTTAGCTTTATACACATATCCATACAAAAATCACACATAAAATGTACAGACATTCTTACTACAAATTTCAATCTTATAACACAAAGAATATAAATTCTTAATAATATTTTACACACACACATACATATATATATAAATATATATATATATATACATGAGTGTGTGTGTGTGTGTGTTAGACATGTATACATGTTAATTAAACATTTATACAATAATACATGCACACATTACATAGATGATTTTCATTATTCCACATATTACAGTTCAATTTTACACACACACACATCATAGTACAGAAGTATTACCTGTACAACAGCTTTAGAACCGCTGACTTCAAGCACTTGTCCACTTCTGACAGTTCCATTTGCTAATGTTAAGTGTACAATTTCTGCAAATTTGGGAAACTGTAAAGCAAAAGTAGAAATAAACATGTAGGAAAGAGCATTCTACTAACACTGTAACACATGTATGCTGCCTCTGAATGATATTTTGTTACATTAACAGATCTAGATGCTTTTTAGGTATTTTGTTACACTAACAGAGATGCTTAGTCTAACTGATATTTTGTTACACTAACAGAGATGCTTAGTCAAACTGATATTTTGTTACACTAACAGAGATGCTTATTCTAACTGATATTTTGTTACACTAACAGAGATGCTTATTCTAACTGATATTTTGTTACACTAACAGAGATGCTTAGTCAAACTGATATTTTGTTACACTAACAGAGATGCTTAGTCTAACTGATATTTTGTTACACTAACAGAGATGCTTAGTCTAACTGATATTTTGTTACACTAACAGAGATGCTTCCTCTACATTATACCAGGTATTTTGTTACACTAACAGAGATGCTTAGTCTAACTGATATTTTGTTACACTAACAGAGATGCTTAGTCAAACTGATATTTTGTTACACTAACAGAGATGCTTATTCTAACTGATATTTTGTTACACTAACAGAGATGCTTATTCTAACTGATATTTTGTTACACTAACAGAGATGCTTAGTCAAACTGATATTTTGTTACACTAACAGAGATGCTTAGTCTAACTGATATTTTGTTACACTAACAGAGATGCTTAGTCTAACTGATATTTTGTTACACTAACAGAGATGCTTCCTCTACATTATACCAGGTATTTTGTTACACTATCAGAGATGCTTTCTCTACTGGACATTTTGTTACACTAATATAACTGAGATGCTTTCTCTACATGAAATTTTGTTACACTATCAGATGTATGTTTTCTCTACCTGATATTTTGTTAAATTAATAGAGATGCCTTTTCTACATAATATTTTGTTATACTAACAGAGATGCCTTTTCTACATAATATTTTGTTACACTAACAGAGATAATGTCTACACAATGTTTGTTACTCTAACAGAGATGCTTTCTCCTAAGACATGTATAAAGTTACAGCTGTTGTGAGACACATTATATTAACAGTCTGTTTGAATATTGCATTACATAAGGCTTAATTCCATAAAAATTTCATAAGCACCCTCTTCCAATAAAAAAAGATAAAATTTAAATAATGCTGATATAACTTTAGTCAAAAAGGTCAAGGTCATTGTCAAATTGGCCTAATTTTGCTATTTAACACATCAATTCATGATGTAGAATTCACCAGAATTGAACCCCTTAGGGTGTTTAGTATACAAAATGTGATCAAACACAAACATAGGGTGAAGAAATAGATGGAACAAGGTCAAAATGAATATTCCATTTAAACAATAATAATCCTGAGAATATGGAACAATGTTCGATGATGAATACAAATTCCTGATCAGAAACAGTCGCAGTAATGAGAATAATAAAAGGTGAAGACATGAGGAAATGATACATTAGAAGGCTTTATATGGGAAAAATAAAAATAGATATTACAGAAAAACTCTAAAATGTCTGCACTTGACAGATGCATGAAAATAGAAATGTTTTGCAATTGTCTTTGGGCAAGTGAATATGAAACAATTTGGTTGTTCGAAACTAAAATCTTTTCCAATGTTCTTGTAGGAAAATCACTTGAAAACTTTATACAATGTAGTTCAGATTTTAAACATTTTTGCGTTATTTATGTCCTCCGAATAAAAGATATCAATAATTTCAAGTTAGCAGCTACCATAGTCTGAGCATCATTTTCCTAATCAACCAAAAACCTACATTGTTATTAATGGAACATTTAATCATAATTTTATTATACAGAAGATCATCACCTAAACACAACCCCGCTGAGGAGACCACCTCACAATTAAGACCACAAATATTAAATCTCCTGTGAATTTCTTAATAAATATCAAATTAAATATTTAAGAGAGAGACCCTTTGCTAATCAGACTACCAAGTCAGTCTGTTAGGTGACCTCAATAACATGGTTCCACTGTAACACCTTGCTAATCAGACTACTTAGCCAGTCTATTAGGTGGCCTCAATAACATGGTTCCACTGTAACACTTTGCTAATCAGACCATTTAGCAAGTCTGTTAGGTGGCATCAATAACAAGGTTCCACTGTAACACCCGGCTAATCAGACTACTGAGTCAGTCCGTTAGGTGACCTCAATAACATGGTTCCACTGTAACACCTTGCTAATCAGACTACTTAGCCAGTCTATTAGGTGGCCTCAATAACAAGGTTCCACTGTAATACCCCGCTAATCAGACTATTGAGTCAGTCCATTAGGTGGCCTCAATAACAAGGTCCCACTGTAACACCTTCCTAAACAGACTATTTTGCCAATCTGTTAGGTGGCCTCAATAACATGGTTCCAATGTACTTTCTATATATCCATGGTATATTTATATGTTTATGGACAATGTTAGCAATGGCCAGGCAAGGGAACCCCCCACCATTTACTATTAATATACAATGTACATGTACATGTGTATGGGTTGTCTACCAGAGTAGAAAGTTAAACAGCTGTACCAAATACAAAATACATGCAGCAACTGTAGTCTTTAATCACATCCATTGTAAATGAAGTATAACACTATGCTCTTTAAACACTGGGTTTATCATCACAAGTAAAACCTAGTAAATTTCCATAACCATCATCATGCATTGTATTGATCTAAACAATAGATGATTCTGTGTTGTCTTTAAAGCAGATTTGTTAACATCAGCTTACAGAAAGTATAAATCTTAGACTTTTGTGTAGGCTATCTATAATCCATTTTAAAAGACATTCTATCGTATGAAAGTTATGTCCAGATCAGTGACCAGTTTTGTACTACACATGTATCTATAATCCATTTTTATAGGACATTTAATCAAATGAAATTCATGTTCAGATCAGTCACTTATAGAATGTAGGATGTTTCAGTCATGAACAATATGGGCCTGAATTTTTGTAAACTGGACATTTTGGTCAAACATATTTAAATTTTTATAAACATAATGCTGGTACTGGGCATGTGATCAAATATTGAAATACCGGTAAGGATTTTCTATTCAAATATTTGAATTTTACTATCTATTAAAATATTTGAACATTCAGTTACAATCTATAATTTTTTTTCAAAATATTTGAATGTGGGAAGCTATTTTCATCATGCATAATGCATTGTAGCAACAAAATATTGGAAACATCAATTCTTTTCATCCAAAAAAAAAAATAGTCGAAATGTTATAAAGGTCAGTTTTAGCCAGCACTCACCTTAACATCATCTAAAATGACCAGTGGACCATTTACACCAGAAACTGTTTTATATGCTGTAAAATAAAATAAACAAATTATGAGTATCAATCCACAGTGAAAAAATCAGATAAACCAACAACCCCCAAAAGAGTATCTGCACAATAAATTAGAACCCTAAAAAAATATCTTCACAATAAACTAGAACCCCCAAAAGAGTATCTTCAAAATAAATTAAAACCCCTAAAAGAGTATCTTCACAAAAAAATTTAACCCACATAAGGGTATCTTCACAATAAACTAGAACCCCCAAAAGAGTATCTTCACAATAAATTAGAACCCTCAAAAGAGTATTTTCACAATAAACTAGAACCCCCAAAAGAGTATCTTCAAAATAAATTTTAACCCACAAAAGGGTATCTTCACAATAAAATAGAACCCCTCAAAAGAGTATCTTCAAAATAAAATAGAACCCCTCAAAAGAGTATCTTCACAATAAACTAGAACCCCAAAAGAGTATCTTCACAATGACTTAGAACCCCCAAAACAGTATCTTTACAATGACCTAGAACCCTTAAAAGAGTATCTTCACAATAAACTAGAACCCCCAAAAGAGTATCTTCACAATGACCTAGAACCCTTAAAAGAGTATCTTCACAATGACTTAGAACCCCCAAAACAGTATCTTTACAATGACCTAGAACCCTTAAAAGAGTATCTTCACAATAAACTAGAACCCCCAAAAGAGTACCGGTATCTTCACAATAAGCTAGAACCCTTCAAAACAGTATCTTCACAATAAATCAGAACCCCAAAAAGAGTATCTTGACAAAATAGAACCCCTCAAAACAGTATCTTCACAATAAACTAGAACCCCAAATGAATATTATCTGCACACTATCACCATCCCCCTCCCCCCAAAAATCATAAAAAAGAGAATCTTCACAACAACCATCTCCCTTAAAAAAAGATTGTATATTTATAATAATGCCTCAAAAATACAATCCCTCGAATAGTATATTTAAATATATTCACAACCTCAAAGTCAAAAGATTGCATTGATTGGTCAATTTTTTTAATACATTTCTTCAGGTATTTTAGTTAGCATTTTTACAAGACTCCTACACCAGTACATGCCCATCTGGAAAAGGGGTATGGAGAAAATTTGCTGATCAAAATACCTACCATTTATTCATTGATGGTCAATTTTGAAATAATGATCTATCTTAAATATCACTAGTGTATCTCTGTTGAGAAATGCATCTGATGATTTAAACAATGAATGGTATGGCTTCTCTTCATCTGATAAATTGTATATCGGTATGTGTCAGAACTGGTAATCAGGAGAAAATGTTCAAATATTTTCTGATTTAATATTTCAATTTTTGAGATAAATTTATAAATCTTTGAACTTCCATTCAACAAACCTTATTAATGTTGAAAATAGAAAACATAATTTATACATATAAGTACTGTTAATGATAATATTATTACACTGTATAATGGTAATCACATATGTATAATACAAATTAACATTAAGTTTTCTAGGTAAATGATATTTACCAAAATATTTAATATTTTGAGCAAAATACACACATCTACATGTATTTCAATTTCACTGAAAATCGCTTTCAAGTTTAGCTATTTTGTTTGATTGTACTTTAAGATTTGTCATCGGCCAGATTCTAATCTTTGAAACAAAATTAACGTTTTCCCTGATGTAAATATTACGGATGTCTAGATGGAAGCCAGTACATTTATATGTATACATGTGTACAGCCATGGGTATATGTAGCTATGACATATATGTACTAAACGTAAGGCATCCAAAGCTTAGATATAACTTCAAATCCAATGTCAGTTTGGCAGAGTTATCAATACAGGTATAAATTACACAGGTGTCAAATACAAATAATGCACGATAAACTGATGATTAAAAACTATATCTAAATATTGCGTAGAATCAAAACGTCAAACTAAAGGTAAATTAAGAACAGCTTGGGAACTAAATACAATAATCCTAACCAACAGGTTATGACATAATTCACAAAGTGACTTTGAAAAGTGATAAGTGTCTGGTGATAAAATACATGTATATACATACATGTATTGGCTATACACCAATCAGTAGATTAGATTGAGGCATACAAAACTGGATGGCCAATGTTCACATGTGTAGAACTCTTATTAAAAACTTGTACATATATAGTGAGTGAACAAAATTACCTATCATTTCACAGTGACACATGTAAAGCTTTACAGGTTTTCAAAAATAAAAGTACTGTAGCAAACCTGGTTTTTGTCACAAACCAAAATAAAACTGCTTAAAGGTGTGTACAGGTAAATCACTACTCTATGTACAAATGTACATTGTACTACTGTAGCACTCAAATGTTTTGTGCCAAAACAAGCCTGTCACCTCTTTTGTATTTTAATCTAAACCAATTTGATAAACTGCAATTATCAAAGAAATAAGACTATCTGATGAAAGGATATTATAGAATTTACTTTTTTGTCTTTGACTGAAATCAGTACAAATGTTTTTATTTTGATGATTGGCTGCTTTACAAAAGTACTTTAAGATTTATAACTTAATTTTACTTGGACTATATCACTTCATATGCATAAATGTCTAACTACTTTTTAATATATTTAATTTGTGTATATAAATATATATACCCGGTATATAAATGTACAAATTGACTATCACTTCAAGTGTAACCTCTAACTACCAAATGTAAATGTACATCCTCTTAATATACAGGAGTGGCTAAAATATATCACTCACTGCAAAATCCATAACACAGTCAACATTTTGGCACTTTACGTGTACTTATGGCTGTTGACATCTCCATACAGGTGAGATTTTCTTGGTGGGATGTTAACCAAATTTTAAATACATGTATATAGCTGGGATGTGACCCAAAAATCAATCAATAATAGAAAAAATGTTTTTGAATCTGCTTTACTGCAAAAAGATACATGTACATACACATACATGCTGTATATAATGTACTTATATATGTGCAGTGATTTAAAATTAACAAAACACACACACACACACACCTACACACACACAAACATACACACAACAAGGATATGCACATGGTATCAAATCTATACACATGACACACATGTACCATATACAAGTTTCATGTACGTGTAGTTCCTAATCCTATACCGAGTTACAACAGAAATTTCACAATTATAAAAACCTAAAGACATGTTGTAGAAAATGGACAAGTTACACAGTGACTGTTTATCAGGAAGATTATTGCTCAGAAGGTCACTGTGAAACGTCATGTAAATCATGCATTTAAACAAAAGAAACTGTACTGTCTCACGAACACTATATACACAGAGTTCATACATGCATGGTCACATGTAATTTTGTGCCGGTATATCCTGTTTATTTTCCTTAAACAAATCACATACATGTATATGTATGCAAAACGTGGAGATTAAATGTACAAAAATTTCAATACATATGCAAATAAATGACAATTTTATTGTGACAAAATCCTGTTTCTCGATGGTGAAGTAAAGGACTATCTACTGGTATGCCTGACTGTGAAGGATATAAAAGTGAAACATCAATATCAGTGAATATGTTACAGCCTGACTCATCTGTTTTCCTGTTGTTCAGGTTTTACTTTGATATATATACACTTCCCAAATGATAAAATTTAAAAACACTATCAAGTATTGAGGTAAATTAAAAGTGATGCCCATGCCCCATCTTTTTTGGTGTTTTACATTACTATCAAAAAGTTTTTAGTTAAAGGTACGTACATGTAGTGGCCAATTTTATGTTGGTGGAGAGAACCTGGTAACAATGTACTCAGCTGGAAGAGACTACAGACCTTATTTTTGGCATGGGGCTGGAAGCAATGAATTTGGAAAAATGATTTGACATTTTCTTGAATTTCTCCTATGTTCTTCTATCTATGTGTTTACTAAGTCAGTACATGCATGTCAGCAAGAATTACATGTATAATTAAAGAAAACAAAATCCCTCTTCTATCATTTCCTGATGCTGTACAGTATTTTTCATTGCTTAGTACACTGTACATGTCATTATGTACTAAAAAACTTCTTTCAATTCCAACAGATATTCAGATCTTTTTAATGAGGCTTAAACCTTTCAATGCTACCGACCATAAGAGACTATTTAGTTAGATGTAAAATATAAACATGTGAGGCAAATATATGCACTCGTACATGTCACCTTCTACATGTACATACAAATTGATTACAGTATTTCAAACATACATGTATTGGATGTTTATAAGGGCCTTTCAGTCTCTAAATACATGTGACACTTGTTTCCCATGTGGGACATGTACATGAGAATATATCTGATAATTTCTGTAAGGTCTTTTTAAACCAAATCATACCTTGGCAAATATGTTATGCAAAAATTCAGTAAACACAGAGTAAGTGTCTTTAAGACCAAATAAATACATTAACAACCAATGAATGTTGGATGTATCTAGGTCAATCCTAGACTATTTTCTGTCTGAGAGCTGTATGTGGAGAAAAACTAGGGTATTTTTACAAGTATGTAATTGAATTCCTTACAAAGATGTGCACATGTACAGTATATATACATGTAGTGTAGGATTGTGACAAAATGTTTTATTTGTTAGTAACACTTGCCATTTTACATTCCATTGTTAATTTTTCCCTGGCATGGATTTATTGTTTGTTTATTGTTATTTAACATCCCACTCAAAAATATTTCACTCATATGGAGACGTCACCAAATGCCAGTGAAGGGCTTCAAATTTTGGCCCATGCTTGGCACTTACGGCCAATGAGCAGTCAGGGTTCTTTAACGTGCCGACACCTACTGTGACACGGGACCTCCAGTTTTTACTATCTCATCCGAAAGACAGGAAAACAACCCGCCATCGATGGGACTCGAACTCATGACCTCATGATCCAAAGTCGAGCACGCTATGGACTGAGCCAGGCCGGCTCCCCTGGCATGGAAATACATGTATATACTGTATCTCGAAGAATAGGTGAAATGCCACAAATTTTAACATGTGCAATGGACTTTTGAGTGAATGGCTTACTGTGTACCAGCCCATATATTGCACAAATAAGTCCACAATATATGTTTCTAAAAATTCATGTGGATACTAGTGACTTTGACCTTTTATAAATGGGCCTCCAGAATCAATTGTGTAATCCTTTTAGTACGGTACCTGTATTATGCAAAATTTGAAAACATTTGAGTAAACAGTTTTCACTGTATCTCGCCAACGCTGTGCACTTGTCTGACAGACAGACTGATAGATACACAACACGGTTACTATACGGTATACCCTTCCCCAGTAGCTTTATGATGGGGGGATAACAAAATCTTTGAAGTGTACATCTGTACATGTAGCTAAGTGTCCATATGTACAAATGTAGTTCATAACATAATGAATGCAAAACAAATTTAAATAAAGAAAACAATCTCACTGGGATTTATAATTCTGAGTAATGCAATAAGAAAATCCATTTTAGCGATTTAAATCAGAATTATACACAAACATTATCAATGTCTAAGGTAATTATAAATTATGACATAAAATGTTGATCCACACATCTGATACTTCGCATAAACATGATATATATGTGTACACTGTATGTCTCTTCCACACGACAGGCATTGATCCAGCAGTCACCAATTTCTATGTCGAAAGCTCTTGGAATTGCTTTCAATTATTTCTAAGCAAATATTGACTATCTGTCTTGGAATTTCTATGAAAGAATATATATAGCACAAACTCTAACAAGTGATGGGTTAAGACAAACTGCTGTATTCCTTTACAGAACATCAACAATGGCAAATATTTAGTGCATCCTTCCGTATATATACATGTATGTACCTGGTCTACATGTATATATTTGTATGTAAAATGATTAATATATCTTATACTTAGATGATGTAAACATGTAATATGTAATTATGTACGTAGAAGTATAAGATATACAACATATAATGTTCTAATTGTCAGCTGTGTACAAAAAACATTGTACAACAAAATGCTCATAAGGAATGACCATGTTTTCATATACAACTAGCAGAAATCCATAAATAAAATCCACAGCAAGCTATCATTGGGCAAGATATACTGAGCTAGTAAAACATGGCAAGATACTCTTAATGAACTGCCCAAACAGTCATACTGGTACATTGCCCCTCCTAATCAGTCATACTGGTACAGTGCCCCTCCTAATCAGTCATACTGGTACAGTGCCCCTCCTAATCAGTCATACTGGTACAGTGCCCCGTTTTATCAATCATATTGGTACAGTGTATTGCCCAATCAGTCACACAGGTACAGTGCCCTGTCATATTAGTCATAATGCCTTGTTAAATTGATCATACTGGTACAGTGTACTACCCAATCAGTCATACTGGTACAGTGCCCCTTTTAATCAGTCATATTGGAACAGTGCACTGTTAAATCAGTCATACTTGTACAGTGCACTGCCCAATCAGTCATACCAGTAAAATGCCCTGTTAATCAGTTATACTGGTACAGTGTACTACCCAATCAGTCATACTGGTACAGTGCCCCTTTTAATCAGTCATATTGGAACAGTGCACTGTTAAATCAGTCATACTTGTACAGTGCACTGCCCAATCAGTCATACCAGTAAAATGCCCTGTTAATCAGTTATACTGGTACAGTGTACTACCCAATCAGTCATACTGGTACAGTGCCCTTCCTAATCAGTCATACTGGCTCAGTGCCCTCAGTCATACTGGTACAGTACCTTTTCTAATCCGGCATACAGACTCAGTGCCCTGTTAAATCAATCATACTGGATTAGTGCTTTGTTCAATCAGTCACACAGCTGGTACAGTGCCCTTCCTCATCAGTCATAATGGCTGAGTGCCCTGTTAAATCAGTCATACTGGTATAGTGCCATCCATTTACTTATTCTATGCAGGAAAAAAATGGAGAACTGTATGGTACATGTACTTTGATAGATTTAGAACTTCAAGGCTTCGATGTCCGCACCATCGAGAATTGCCACCTGTATATAATTCTGATGAAAGTACACATTCATGTAAAATAAAAGTATGTTTACCAATATCACTTTTAATTACCAGTATATTGATTGTGGTCAGGTGATTCTTCTAAATTATTTTATAAACCATTCATACTTGTTCATCGGCACATTTAGGTGCATTTACATCAAAGATATTGATCATGATGTAAAGGCTTCTATTCAACATGATTGTTTTTGGTGTTTTCCAGCAATATGTGCCATTATATCAACTGAGAAATCAATTGTCTACAAGAATCAGACTAAAATTCTACATCACACAAATAACAAATTATACTTGCATTTATATGTATTGGTACGTGTACAAAATGCACATAGAGTTGATTCACACAGGCACTATGCATGACTTTGAAAGGGTTTTAAGAATATATAATATAATCTTGGTAATTGTTGTTCTTTTAATTGATATATACATGCATAATTTCAAATCTGATTCATAACTATGGTACATGTAAGTACATATACATACATGCAGGCTGATGCATGTACAGTGAAACATGTACAATGTATATAGGGGCCATCCAAAGGAAAAGAAAATATTGACCTTTATTTGCAGGTGACCCTTATACACAGGTTCAATTCAGTTGAAGTATGCAGTCATGGGACTTGAAAAAAACTGGCTTTTAAAAACAGGTAATCCTTATATAGATGTGGCTGCTATAGCAGGTTTTACTGTATTTACATAATTTATAACTGGACCTACCCTGTAGTACAAATGATATTCATTGAAGTCCTTGAGTATTGTACAGGTACTTGTTATCCATAATGTAACTTATTCATTCATGTAAATTTATATAAATGCAAGAAAATTATGTTATGTTTTTTTAACAGTATATAGTACAGAAAAACAGCAAAACATGATTAAGTACATGTAACTTTTAAATCTCCTATACCGGCAATTCTTGCTTTAATGCAATTATCTACTAAACAAATATGAAAATACATGTAGTTAAATGTACATGTACATGTAGACGTTAAACATCTAAAATAAAATACAGTGGAACCTGTCTTGGGAGACCACTGCCATGAAACGCCACCTGTCTTCTGAGATCACATTTTGAAAGCCGATTACATAATAGTTAAATAACTAAATAAAACTTCTATAGAAGGACCACCTGTCTTAACTTTACTACTTATACTGATATACACCTATTTAACAAAAAAGAGAGAAATTTTTAAATTCCTATGTATTTTATTGATAATTCCTTGAGAAACCCAGTTTCGTAATTTTTCTCCTGCAATTGATTAAATCAACCTAATTATTTGTGTATATGTATACCACACAAACTTTTTTCTATAGTTTCCATGAAGCCGAAATTAGGCCCCATTCTCAGCGCAAAATACCTTTGTTTTTTCCAAATTTGGTGTTGAATCCATGATCATTTTGAAAAGAAATTTAATTTAAGGGGAAATTAATTTGAGAAAAAGATTCCATTACATTTAGATTTTCATGTGTGCAAACAAATTTTCCCAATTCGACACAGATTACATTAAAATTCCAATAGTCTCATGTACATGTACTTGGTGTATATATAATATGACTGTTATGCACTTTCAGTACATATACATGAAATTTGAACACAACAAAACATTTTAATTCTACTCTTAATGTATTGCAATAAAACAGATATCATTCAACATAAGATTTCCATCGATCAACCACAATACTTAAACACTGTACCTTTTGCACACAATACCCCCTGACATTACTTGTGTTTCATACATGAGCGTTGCAAAGAAAAAATAATTCCCATTTGATGCTCTTTGCTTTTTTGTAAGGGATCAATGCTAGATCTGTGATAGCCACCTTACAGTTGAAACACAATGTTGTTAAAGCACTTATAGTTAAACAGTACTGTATTTTAGACTTTTAGTACACTTACATGTACAAACTTTCATATGATCGAGACTACTAAGGTTATGAAAGTGAAGTAATTTGTCAATTGGTGTACATTTTCATGAAAACAATCGAAAGTCGAGTTTTAATTTCCAGAAATTTCATATAAACAAGAAAAAATGTTAAATTTAATTTTTTTGGTGATACACTGTGTACCATTACACTGTGCTGTACTGTGTGTGGTATCCATATCATGGAGCTGTGTATTGCTGATGCAATACACTGGTATATCAGTTTAACATGTTTTTAATCACTGCTGATAATCATGTCCTATTTACAACTCATTATTGTTAACTCTGATATTTTGTCTAAAACTTAAACACTCGTAAGCTGGTCCCAGTTCAACTTCTACACTTTGTTCATACAACCAAATACTAGTTACGACACTCGAGAGCCGGCCTGGCTCAGTCGATAGCGCGCTCGACTCTTGATTGTGAGTTTGAGTCCAGCCGGCGGCAGGTTGGTTTCCTGTCTGTCGGAAGAGACAGTAAAAACCGTGGTCCCGTGTCACAGTAGGTGTTGGCATGTTAAAGAACCCTCACTGCTCAATGGCCGTAAGTGCTGAGCATAGGCCAAAATTTGAAGCCCTTTACCGGCATTTGGTGATGTCTCCATATGAGTGAAATATTCTTGAGTGGGACGTTAAACAACAATAAACAAACAAACAAAACGACACTCGATATTAGTGTTATCTACCTTTGCAGTTGAAGTATGAAGTAAACAAGCTAGTAAGTTTTACTTACACATATTTTTCATCTTGTCTGGCGATATGTTCCAGGGATATAACATCTATAAATGACCATTCGGAGAATAAGCAGCGGATGGCAATATGCCGGTTTTGGCATTACAATGAGGGAATTATATGGTATGAAATATATTCTTCAAGAAAGAGCAGTGTAATGCAGGTTTGGCGTTATAACGGAAGTGAACTGTACATGCATATGCAATTACAACAGTTTATTTTAACTTTCTCTTTTATATTCACATAATATTCAGTATTCAACTCAACATCTATATATTTTCAATGATGACTGATGATTTAACTGGAATCTATACCTACATACATTGTACATCAACATGTATGACAAAAATTTATACAGACACATTTTTACATGTACCCTTCTTTCTAATATAATAATATATGCAAGGTCACATACATACAGGTTCATCCATTACAACACAGTTATGCAAATATATGATATCTTATGACCTTGAACTGTCACAGCTAGGTAAAGTTGTTTCAAATCTTTCTGAAATCTCCATACAAATGCAATCAATGACACACATATTCATGTACCCAGTTTGTGATATATGTACTGTTTTGTCTTACCACATGATACTGTTTCTGACACTAAGCTTTCTCACACCCTGATTTATATTTTGTCTTAAATCATGTAATTAATGATCACTCAAAGTTCAAACAGTATTATAATATACAATGATAGCAACTACATAAATGTACAATATGTCTATATATCGCAGTTACTGATAGTGATAGACTAAAATTAAAAACAATACATAAATGAAAATTTAGTCTCAACTAAATAAAATTACTTTGGAAAGGTATCCTCTTTATTTGTCTTAATTTAGTATCCCAAAATAAATCTGACTTTTAAACTTATGTTTGTAGAGAAGGGGATTACCCAGATAAAATGCTAAGCTAATAACATTTTTAAGTTGGACCTGAACATATGTAGGCCCTACTGCACCAAGGTGACACATCACTTCATACCAGGTTTCATCCCTACTAAGTAATTGTGATTTAGATCTATATTATAAGATTTTGTCAAACCAAACTTATATTGGGTGACTGTTATACTGACAGTGTGGTTGTCAGTATAATTTACAAATATAACCAACATAGGCTGTGGCAGGTCTATTTATATATTTATATTTAATGATGTATACTGATAACTACTAAACTAGTCTAGAGTGAACGGTATTATATATAAGTATAACTATAGTATATTAGGTCAATGACTCGGTAATAAGAGAACAAAAGACTGAAGGGTAATGGGCTTACATAGCCTAGGTATCAAAATTCGAATTTAAGAAGTCAGCCTATTAATGAGTTAACATTCTCGGATAATCAATACAACAAAAAATAAATATCTACAGATAGCCTGATAAGTCCATTTTTAGGCATTACACATGATCACCCGACAACTTATTTTTATTATAAAACGCAATAACCACATCTGATTGGGTATGTGGCAGATTTGTTGACGGAAACATACATTATATTGCCCCGTGTAATATATACCCAGCGGGTCTATATCGAGTGCGTATGTCAATGTTACGACAAAAAATGATAAGTTTACTTGGTCCATAGCTGACGGAGGACAGACATCACAGTCAATTTACATCGTCTGCAACTACCGAGTTCTGAACATGTATATCAACAATAATTTTGTACTTACTTATTCTAGGCTGTGATATATAGTCTCTGGTTATTGCCATTTGATGTGTAACATTTGCAGTTAAGTCATTTAGCGGTCCGTTTAGAGAACTCATGTCGAATTTCGCCGTCTTCGCCATCTTGGGTCGCACTGATGATCATGTGACTTTGCGTGTCACGAGCTTCATCTACGGGGGACAACTCTTATAAAATCTTGCTAGAGAAAATACTCACAAGAGAGATACAGGAAAGATGTATTTTGTAATAATGATAAGTATAATTTTTTAGCTTCTGGAAATGTTCTCCATTATTAGAGAATATTACTGGAGGATAGGGGAACCTATAGTATAATGCATTAAATACAAGAATTTTAAAACAATTAAACCTTACCTGAATCCGCTGCTTTCTTAACACTTTTAATTTTTATTTGCAATCCAACTTTTCTGGGAAAAAAATAATTGTCGAGTATGTATTAACTCTCTACAGATGGAATCTCCCTACACTCCTTCTTAATAGTTTTGGACGCAGGATTAATAAAATTTGCTTTATCAGAGACATATGGAATCTGACATGTCATACATTCACCAACGTTTTAAACTGACTAGGCCTATAGTATAGGGGAAAGACAAGCACATAATTTTAATTGAAATATTTTCATAACAATAAATCTCAGCATCGTGTCAAAAGTGAGTCACCTAATGTAATTTTCCCATAGCTTTCTATGCTAAATCAACATCAGCGAATTACAACAAAATATATGCCTGACTAATATACAAAAAATAAAATCTTCTAAACTTAAAGCATATTTGTGTTGAAGCCTATAGCTATAGACTATCTTTCTAAACTGGTTTGGAATGTGTCGGGTTCTTTTGTTGAAAGCAGCATGAACTTGTAAGTGACACGCGAAATTTGCAGTGAAATTTCCTTCTTAGTTTAAATATAATTTATTACCAGTGATTGGCCAAATTCACACTATTAACAAATTTATCAAGCAAGGGATATGAAAAAAGCGATAATCTTAAATAAATTCATTTTCCCACATCATCCCAGCTGGTCCGAGTCCAGTGCGACGTCCCGGAGCAACCAGGAGGCCGAACCCATGTACGAACCTAAGGCCTCCTACCCGATCGGCCGGCGGGTCGCCACACCGGACCCAGACGAGCTGTAACATTTGCAAGTATCAGCTGTGTCTTGGCAATATGATTAAACAAACTCTGAAAAATTAGAACTAATTCTGAGAGGTATAGAAAAATGAAGAGAAAAATTATAGGAGACATAAATAATGAATGATGAAGTTGCGAATGGTTACTCTCTATAAATACTTTTGGTAATAGCAATTGTTCTATATGAAACGTCTAGTACTGATAATGAAATTTTGAACATGAATAAATACATTTCTGTTAAATTCGAAGTGTCTCTCGGTATCGCCATACAGTAGAACATCATACGTTATTGGGAAATTTAAGATGTTTCCTAATGAGCTCGTAGATCGTGGTAATTTTGACATTTCCTTCTTTCTTCACTGTAAGTAGCGTCAACAGATTACTTACTGCAAAGATAAAAGTGTTACTTCTCAGAAATATAGCTTAGTAGTTTAAAGCTTAAACCAGAAGAAGATGAATAATATGTGGATTTTGACAAAAATTCACAAGCATTTCTTCGTGATAGTTATTTAAATAATAAAAAAATGATTTAACATAAAAAGCTACAGGAAAATGTCAATAGTTGACGATAGTCTATAACCATAGATAACATATTGTTAACCTTTGGAATTCCAAACGACAATTAGGATATTCAGTCGGTGTAGCGTTTTTAGCCTACTATCAATAGATTGTGGAACATTCAAATCGCCCTGCGTCCGCAGTCCGCCCGTCTTCAGTCTGTCCTGAACATTTGTTGTTACCGCTATTTCTCAGAAAGTATTAAAGGGATCCCCTTGAACTTTAACATCAAGGTTCCCCTTGAGGTATAGTTGTGCATTATTGCATTTTGGCCAAAGGAAGTTTGTTACCGCTATTTCTCAGAAAGGACTGAAGGGATCGCCTTGGACATAAAGGTTCCCCTTGAGGTCTAATCCAATCGAATCCAATTCGTTTGGTTAAAATTCAAGATGGTCGCCTATCGGCCATGTTGGATTCTGATCTCTCTGAAAATGGAATTGGAATTTATATTTTTGCTTATAACTTAAAAACAGTCCACAGCCCCACCCTTAAACCATATTTATTATTGATCATTATTATGAAATACATTCATTGGTGTATGGGGGTCCTGCCCCACCCTCTGAAATGTTTAGTTTTACTTATAACTTAAAATCCGTTCACAGTCCACCCTTAAACCATATATATTTTGGATTGTTATGGAGAGACACATTTAGTTGTGCATATACGGGTCCTGCCACATCCCCTGGAATTATATTTTTGCTTATAACTTAAAAAACATTCACAGCCCCACCTTTCAACCATTTATTATTGATTGTTATGGGGGACACATTTTGTTGTGTATATTGGGGTCCTGCCCCACCCCTTAAATTTATATTTTTCTTACAGCTTAAAAACCGTTCACAGCCCCACCCTTGATCCATATATATTATTGGGAAATGCAGTAAGTGGTGTATCTGGTAGTCCTTGGAGGTCCTGTTCCACCCTGTGAAATACATGTATTTATTTTTATTTATAACTTAAATCCGGGCACAACCGCACCCTTAAGCCATATATATATTTTGTATTGTTACGGGGAGACACATTTACTTGTGCATATGCGGGTCCTGCCCCACACCCTGGAATTTATATTTTTGCTCATAACCTAAAAACATTTACAGTCTCACACTTAAACCATATATATTATTGATTGTTATGGGGAGACATATTTTGTTGTGCATATTGGGGTCCTGCCCCACCCTTAAATTGATATTTTTGCTTATTTTCCCAAATACCGATGAATGTATTAGTTATCAGATCTATATTTGTACCAAATAGCTATCGGATTTACTGGATACAACATACGCTTAGAAGTATGTTCCCATACTTATTTTTCTACAGAAAGTTTCCAAGCATTGAATTGCTAGTTTCGTCGACTTTTCTTTTTGTGTTAGCAAAGTCCTTATCACTCATTGAATCGTCAATTTCATCCTCCGTTGCCTGGTGAAATATGTGATATAGGCCTATTTTATGTTTGTTTAATATGTCTGCTAGACGTTTTTTTTTCTTCCTTTTTTAAGTGTTTTACGCCATAGTCAACAATTTTTCAGTTAAATTGTGGCGGCAATATGTTAATGGCGAAGGAGGTAACCCGGTTAACCGGAGAGATACTACCGGCCTTCCGCAAGTTAACTGACAAACTCTCACAAAAATCACACTACTTCGGTTAGTATAGTCGGACTTAACAAAGAAGGATAACTCGTTCAGTCTTAAGAAATCCGAATAAGGGAAATACACCTCTTGTGCTGACATCTATGGACGTATTCAGCATGAATTCTGATATATATTTTTTACCAGGATTTAAACCGATACATGAAGTAAAATTGAAGAAGTTCCAATTGATAATCGAAACTCCAAGTTCATGTGAACACGGCAAATTGGATATCCAAATCGTCCCAACACGCAGAACAATTGCGAATAACAAACGGGACGGGGCCAGGTGTCCGGGAGGAGTCAGTGTCCTCTGCTAGCATGTCCCACCCGTCGTATATGTAACATTTTCATTAGACCATTGGTATGTAATACGTTTTCTAATGTGCTCCATTGTCAAAATCTTTAGCAAGTTATTGCATTAACATGTCCTAGCGCACACCTATGTTATGGATTTCTGGGCGTCATTGCGTTAACTAGGTTTTCTTATCAGCTTTCATCGTGTCATTGCGGGTACGTTTTCTTGTGTGTTATTATGTTTGTATTTCCCGTAATATATAATTGCATTAACTTTCCAGGACTTTTTTCGGTATTTTACATCTGGCCGAGTAATTCCGAAATTCTGAATTGTTTATAAACAGGACATTGTCGATGTAAGTAAACTAAACCTATATATAACTGTTTCTTTCCTTTGCAGAGCAGAGACTAAATAAATCCCGCTTCATACGAATACAAGATAATGTCAGTTAGGAGAGGGAAACAATTGCTACCCATTGGAATGCCGTCTATTTTATGGGAAACATTTCTCACAAAAACCACGATTAGATTGTCCACTATTTTGATGTCATCGTTTTTAGTGTACATGTTATTGGAATGTGTTCCTTCACAAAATAAGGTTCTTTTGTTTGTTGTGTAAAGGGTCGAAAAATCAAAAGACTTGATGGTTGTTATATGTTTGAAATTCGATGACTTTAGATGTTTTAACAACTCTTTTGAATTTCTTAGGATCCACATTGCCATCAACATAACTCGTTAAACAAGGTGTATAACGCTCTCTATTTCTCCAAGATCATTTGTAAATGTGCACACGAATGCATATTTTAAAACACATCTTGTTTTTGTAGTTTATTTTGCACTGATCTTGTTTCTTAGTGTTTTCTTTTCATTAGAATTTGCTGTTGACCAAAATAGACACTGTCTTAAATTTTTGTGTCATTTTATTCTTAGGTTTATGATGGTGCATAATGTTTGCAAATTTTATCAAGTTATATGAAACGGTATCATCTTTAAAGGATTACTTTCTGTGGTTTTAATCGGGAGAAATAATCAATTTTTGTAGATATGAACGATTAATATAACAAAACTTTTATGGAAACATGTAATTTGTTGATTTAAACAGAATAACTATTAACACAAATCACTGAATGTTGAAATAATACCAACCAAATCTTGGAGAGATAATAGTTTTAATATGAAGTTCAAGAAATATTTCACTTGAATATAAATACATTGTAGATATAATTTGTATTAATTAAGTTAAGCTTGTGTTCTTTCACAAATATTGTGCAATGAAAAAAATCATCAATAGAAAACACAAAATGGCTGTTGAACAATGTTAGTATATATGAAATTTGCATTTTAGGCCGATTTTTTCTTTTAACTGTGTTGTTAATTTGGTGCATTTTCTGTCCTTGGTTCAGGCTGTTCTGAATAAACAGGAGGAGGGGTGGTAGGAACAGGGTTTGGAGGAGGATGGAAATCAAGTTGAGTCGGCTCTGTTCCTCTTGGAAACATTGGTCCACCGTGTACAGGAAATGGTGCATCCATAGGCATGGTATTAGGAGGAGGGTGGTATGAAGGATATCCATGGCCTGTGTAAAGAGTTTGAATGGTTGAATCTGAAAAATAAATGGAGTTCTAAATA
This sequence comes from Atrina japonica, assembly GCA_030159075.1. Taxonomy (NCBI): domain Eukaryota; kingdom Metazoa; phylum Mollusca; class Bivalvia; order Pterioida; family Pinnidae; genus Atrina; species Atrina japonica. The sequence continues at coordinate 177,804 of BROG01000210.1, read as the reverse complement.
TGATATATAAATATTGTCATTCTTGACAAGCCGGTTTACAGTCAATAACTAAATAATTGATGCATGACATCAGCGTCGGAAGCAAATTGAAAGTGGGGGGGGGGGGCTAAACCAACTTAAAACACATACACACGCCAGAAACGTCTATGTCCTATGTCTATATTTGCAAAAAAGTGGGGGGGGGATGGGCTAAGCCCCCCCCCCCCCCTAGCCCCCCGGTTCCGACGCCTATGCATGAAATACATAAGTATTGGGGATGAGGAAGATGACCACATTTTCTGTCACTTAATATTGCTTAAGATATACAACTTGTTTTAAACCTATTGAAGATGATTACACCTGGTTCCATAGTGATGGTAAAAAGCAAATATTGAACAGACATAATGTACATAAAGGTAAGAAACAATACACAAAGGTAAGAAACAATACATAAAAGTAAGAAACAATGCATAAAGGTAAGAAACAATACATAAAGGTAAGAAACAATGATCATAAAGTATCAGCTAATTAATGTAGTGGAACGCACTAAAATTGAATCCAGATACATGGAAATCCTGCTTTATTTAAAATGATTTTTATTCCCGGTCAAATGTCACCATTATAACCTTCTTATTTTTAAAACCCTGTTTATTCGAAATAAAATTTCACCCCGTTCGATCTACAGTATATCCGGGTCCGACTGTGGTAAGGCAGTGGGTAGATGTGCCACTTAGATAACATTTACCATATAAAATTGAAGATTCAGACGTATTACAGATAAAACTGTTCTCTTAATTTGATATTACTGAATTAAATATATGTAAAAACAAATCTAGTACCTTCTTCAGACAATGCTGAAATTCATATAAGTATAAAGAAATGTTATTAACAACAATACCACAGTAGGAATTTTACAAGGAAGACCAAACTAAATGCTCGAGACGATCGTTTCTGTCGATAAGACTTTATCAGTTGAGTTCGAATTTGATATAAATGTATATTTCCGAATGGAAAGTTGGTGTCATACAATGCCAAATAGTACAATGTGTTATTATATATTAATGTGTTACCGAATCCGCCTAAGAGTACCCACTATAAAATTAATACCTTAATTAATTGCCTGTCAATAAAGGCCAGTTTTGAAAAATACCATGACTACATACTTCATCTAAATTAAACCTGTGTATAAGGGTCACCTGCATATAAACGCCAATATTTTATGGTCCCTTGGGTGGCCCCTATACACAGGCATTACTGTATATAGATATATATTTGTGTGTGTTTGTGTAATTGAAAGGTCACAATTAATTCATTTAATTCTTTTAATGGCATGTTATTACATAAGTTATCAAATACTTTTTCATATTTTGTGTGAGGAAAACTTCTGCCATTACAGTAAAACATCGGTATTTTGCCGTGAAAATTCGCGACTCGGCTAAATATAAAAAAGTAAAAAAAAAGGGAAATACGCGCGCGAAAATGATCGCGCTTTCTCCCAAAGCTTAAAGTTAGCGAAACAATGTATTACTGTTGTTATAAATTTTAAGTTCTACTCTGCGATTAAAGTTTAGTATTTTTTTTAATTTGTGTATATGCTGTTTAACTGACAGGAGAACGATACACACTACTGTATAGTCTTTTATACTATAATTAATAAAGTACATAAAACACGCAATAGTGAAAGTAAATTTGATATAAGTTGAAAATGGAAACATGCATACTTTCAAGAGCAGCGTTGACCTGTATCATCTTGGCCTTCTTTCTTTGTCTTTTCTTTGCGAAGACGAAACAAACGACAATTGATATTATAACCGCAATAACTAGCAACGCACCAATGACACCTCCAGCGATGGCCCCAACGCTGAAAGTATAAGTATAATATACAGTGTCAGAAATATATTATATAATAGAAATAATTCAATAAAAAATGGTAAAAATCATCCACGATCTACATCTTGGGGAGTACCGACTCGAAAATAAAAACAAATAAGAAATTATGACCTATTTTGAGTGCCATGTAGATGTTTTCAGTCTATAGAGTATAACAGCGGTGTCTTAGTAATTGTCATACATAGGTATTGACTAAATGACCTTGTAACTTCAAATGAAAATTCGTGTTTTCATCTGTCATTATGGCGACTATGATACTTGGTAAGTGAACAACAACTGAGGTCTTCAATTATATATTGATATGCATAATATATATATATATGTATATATATATATATATATATATATATATATATATATATATATATATATATATATATATATATATATATATATATATATATATATATATATATATATATCTGTGTGTGTGTGAGATCTGTCTCGAGTTTCCAATTTCCAATCACATATTTATGATACGAGTTTTGTTTTCCCAATTTTATTAGCTTGTTGGCGAGCGAAAATGGAAAATTCAAAACAAGTATCATCAATGTGATATGAATGCAAATTTGTGACTGATTCTTGTCATACAGATATTGTTTACAGGAAAACTAATTACCAGCTATACATACTTAGCAGATGTACAACAGGTTCGAGCGTAAGCTGATCCGCAGCATCCATCTTTACAGTATTGGTAATATGATACAGCTCCAGAGGACGTGTAGTATGTTAGACAGTACTCAGCAAGACACTCTGAAAATACAACCAATCAAATCACTTCATACAACGAGTAAAAATGAAAAACTTAAGTTAATACTAAAGTCAAATATAAAGTTATTTTTTGTATATAAACGAACATAAACGATTATTCGCAGAACAGACAAAATGATTTATTGTAAAATATGGTTGTTCTGTTTAGTGTTTGATATTCCATCAATGCTTTTTGCCAGAGATGTAATCGGCTTTAGATGAAGTGTAATATGTAATTACCAATGCTATGGATGTATGTCAATACAATGCGACGTTCCAAGCATACTGTGACATTGAACCTCGGCTGTTGATAAGTCACGAACGTCAAAATACTCGCGACTTCTACTTCTATTGATCGTTTATCAACAGACATTATCTATTTTGAAATGGTGCAAGTCTGACCTTGGGGGCGATTATATTAAAACAGTGGTAAGTGGTAAATTAATTGGACTTAAAACAAATTCTAGAACTGTTTATCAACCTACCATACCTCGCAAGTATTTTATGGCGCATTCACACATTTACTGCTTTGTGAATACTCATACCTGCTACAGTAACATATGTTAGTTATGCCATATATAAAAATACCTTGAGTCTATACACTTTTTCTATGTAGTCATAAAAACAGAAACTGATTTGGTCGTAAGTCATAAGTCCTAACAATTCGTAAAACGGTCACAGATTATAAGTATTGCCCTAAGACCAAGTCTAACATTTCGTAAAATGGTCGCAGTATTTACTGAATAACTACTGTATTTACTAAATAACTAGCAAATTAAGAAACTGTTTTACCCATTAAGTAACACACATATATGTAAAAGGAATATAGTAGAGAGATAGGAATAACAATTAGATAACATAACCGAGAAATTGTTCGATTAACACATAATATAGAAGAGACAAAGTAAAATAAACAAAATAAACAAAGACAACAAGTCAAGGAAAATGGCAAACTATTCTTACTGATGTAGACCTGATCTATGTTTGTTGACTAACTGTAAATATTTTCTAAACATATCTAATTCTTTTATATTAATTATATTAATGTTTTCAAGAAGCTTTTTTAACATGAGCACTTGTATGAATTTTGTAATACCTTTTAGTATACAAAGTTATCTGATTAAGTGTAATTGACAGAAACGGTCGTCTTGAGAATTATAACTTTGGTAGTATGTTTATTATATTTATCCAATCAAAATAGAAAAGGACAGTATAGATAAATATTCATGGAAACGTTATTTAAGAAAGTTCAAAGATATGCACAGTCATTTTTTCATCAGAATAGAATAGAATTTTTTTTGAAGGGAATTCATTCTCACTGGGACTTCATTGACTTTATTTAACAGGGACTCTGACTCCTTCCGGGCACCTGATCCCACCCCGTTTGGATTTGCATCTGTTATCCGTCTTGAGACCGTTTAAACATCCAATTCGTCGTATTCTAATGGACATCTAATTCATGTTTATTTATAGCCGGGGACCAACCAATCTTCGAAAGTTTTTGCACAAAGTTTTAGATCTCGTAGATCTCCCAAGATAATCGGAAAGTAATTTGGATTCATGTTTTGTTTCGGTATCCATTTGGGATATCTATGATAACTGACATCTGCAACTAATCTGTAAATCGTATTTGCGATTGACTAGCCATTTTATCATTATCATCGTTTAATGATTGTCAAATACTTGCCCAAAATGACTCATAACTTATATAACGAGACTTAAATTTGTTTATTTCTAACTTGAATTAGATTTTGTATTTGTAAATTTGTTAGTGAATATTTCCTTGGAATATATGGAAATTGACATTTAAATTAATTAGATATTTATTTAATACATTTTAAAAGCAAGAGATCGCAACTGTATAAGTAAGGTTATGTAAACAAAGCATGGTGGGTTTTAAACGCATTCAAGACACATGGTTTTGAAGGTGACGTCATTACACCCAGAAACAAATAATTAAACGAACGACGACATTTAAGTCTTTGATTAAACACTAACCATACTTGTGTAAATATCGATATTGAAAAAGCATATTTTTTGTACAGTGTAAAAGGTATGTCTCGAGTCGCGACATTAAATAGGCACATTCTAGTTCACCTTCTAACCGTGAAATAACATATCCTTGTACGATATAGAAAACGAACTACAAGACACTAGTTGGCCATTAGTATGTTCCAATAATTTATTTTCACTACATATTCTTAGTAAATTAATGTTTTTTTATTAACTCCTAGATAATTTGTTTTTTATCCAATTTTAACAAAACGATTCACAAAAATTGAGGTTTTGGTACTCATTGGGTAGGAATTCCATTGCAATCTATTTATTGTTTCAGGAGAAATACGTTATTCTTCTATTACAAAGATAATGAATGGATTGTGACGTAATATATAAAAACCTTAATAAGACCATCGATACAACAGATTCATGGAAAAAAGATAAAAATCAGGCTCAGGGTTTAACGTGCTATTTTTAAATTTTTTTTGGATGTCATAAGTCAAAATTAAATAAATGTAGAATTGTTAGGGATATATAGTGAAATTCACGTTCAGCCTAAAACCAGTCTATAGTGAACTGTTATATCCCTTTTCATCATCGGAACGAGATATGATGAATCAAATTGTAATTTGGGATACTGAATAGGGACGTCTTTGAAGAGACTAGAAAACGAGTTATGATATAGAA
>BROG01000210.1:145000-167500 GCA_030159075.1 Atrina japonica | reverse complement strand
TACAAAGATTTCTAAAGTTTATTATAGGTATATAAAACAATTTTTGGTATCAATCACATTATTAGTATGCACGTATTGTACAAATAGAAAATGCGTATAGTGTATTGCTATTGTTCTTAATTTTTTAAATATAGTTGCATGATTCACAAATGTTTTTGTTTGTTCGAGAAATCTAGAAATGGCCCATTTCTCAGTCAAAAGACTGGTACGCATTACTGGAATTAACCTGCAATATATTTATAACATTAATATATATATATATATATATATATATATATATATATATATATATATATATATATATATATATATATATATATATATATATATATATTAAGTATAATAAGTTTAAGTTTATAGTGCCTTTTACCTCTATAAAACTTGACGATTACCACCAACTCATACTTGATTTGATTATTTGATGATGAATAATATCTAAGGAAATTTTATTACACATTCATTTCCATTTAACTATCGAAAATTCATAATAAGTTAAACTAGCAATAAATTCAACTCTTTGTTGTAAATTTCAAATAAACGAAATATATTTACATCAGCAATTATTTGCCTAATTAGCATATTTTATTCTTCGATATCGACAATAACAAACAAGTGTATGCCACAGTAATGGATATCGTAGTACGCTAATACTCTATGTTTATGTTTGTATTTACATGTAACGTATATGTCTATGAGCCGTATGGCTTTCGACCAATAAAAAATACGTTAATTGTAAATGTATTGTATTTGATTTTCATGTTCCATACAATTATTCTCAAAACATAATGATATTCAGTATCTATCTTATTGTGTAAAGTTCTGTTTTCGAAAGAAAACATAACATTATCCAATGAATTATATTCCTAGAATGCATGGAAAAGTAAACAAATCAAATATCAGTGTGTAAAGGCTGTATTTCATGGTCCGACGAGAAGTTGTTAGCAGGATTCACTAGACATAAGACAAGCAGTTATTAGGCGATTAGATATTTTGAGTTGGACTCTAACTAATCGCAGATGACTACGCCATTTTGTAATTACGTTTATTTGATCAACATTCAAGTCGCTGTGCTTTATTTGTTTATTTTTAGTTTACAACTATTCTACAAAACTACGGGTTTTGTATCGTTGGCTTTAATGAAAAAAGTGAAACACCAAACATGGCAGAGTATATAATTTATATCACTCTCATGTTTTTAAATAATTCATAAAAACATATTTAAAACATATTAAGACATTGTTTACCTAACGAAAAAAAGTAATGCATCACATTGTTAAAACCTACCTGATAGACGGTGTACAACAATAACGGTAAAAGTTATCTCCACAGCAACTACTCGAACAATAAATGTAATAAGAATTTAGACCCGGTCCGTGAACAAAACATTCATATCCGAAAGATCCTGTCAAGAGAGCAAAATAACTGTCATACTGTTTACCAGTGTTGAAAAAGGACAATTTCTACTACTACTACTACTACTACTACTACTACTACTACTACTACTACTACTACTACTACTACCACTACTACTACTACTTCTACTACTACTACTTCTTCAAATGCTTTGTAATTCAATTCTTTTGCAGTCATATATATTGATATTAATATGGACATTAGTCAAACTAATTTCCAAAATAATTTACATTCGTTTTTAAACTTAACTCTACTACTAAAAGGGCTAATTTGTTGAGACAGAACTGTTGTAAAGTAAAGGTTTGATAATTCTCTAAATTATGATAGAAGGTGAACTATTAGGTATATCGTATTGAGTACGCATGCGGAAGGGTGGTAGAACACTACAGGTAAGTCAAGTGAAGAGAAAACATTACATAAATGTTTAAAAATAATAATATCTGTCGATTATCTTGAATCGCAATTTAAATTCAGAACCAATAAAAATCTTTATCTTTCAATTATCACTTTTTTTCTTTTGGAATGACAACGTAAACAAAAAGTGGACTTTGATTAATTCTACACTATATATATATATATATATATATATATATATATATATATATATATATATATATATATATATATATATATATATATATATATATATATATATATATATATATATATATATATCAACACGCGATTATTTGCTTCATTTCATATACCTCCGAATTCAACTTCAATTTTCAGGTTAAGTCGGAGTATACGATGTATTGAAATCTTATTATATTTCCAACGTAAAGCAACTTATTACTGATGTATGGCACTATATTCACATACTTCAAATATGAGTCGTTTCAAACCCAGTGTGTTCAACACAGTTTAAATGTGTTATATAGTCAATTGTTCAAGATTAATTAAGGTTACTTAAATACCACGACAGAATATAACGTTACAAAACCTCACTATATATATATTTCCCACTAGTTATTAATTTCTGTTATTTTTCCAAAGTATTTCATTTCATATTAATTTTATTTTCATTGATTTATAAGTAATTTAAATGTACTGGCGATTTACCTTTCAGGGAAATGAAGATCCAGATACAACGAATTAAATAAGTCATTCTGCCACAATGTAGCTGATCCATTTCAATGTTACTCCTGTTATTGGTAACACTTCAAAGTACCATTTAACGATTAATATTTATTCATATGTAGGACAATATGTGCAATACCTTTGTTTTGGGTAGTCATTTTAATGTATCGATTAATTACTTTCTGTTTAAAAAGAGTAAACTTTCACAACCACTTTTAATCAATAAACACGGTAGTTTTAAAGAATTTCTTCAGTTAGGTATGAACAAATGATTTTATTTAAGAAACAATTTACGTTAGATTTCAATAAAGCTTTTGTTATGTTTTAGTTACGTACAAGCAAATGAATATATTACACACTTTACGATTCCTAACATATAATGGATTATCAGAAAAGTGGAAATTAATATACGGATAATGTGTCAACAATATCTGTATTTGACATGGCGAAAATGTATTAGTAAATGTTTATACGGATGCCCCTCAATGGTATTTGTTATCCGCCTTGATGCGGTTGCTAGCAAACAAATCAGCAATCTTGCCCACTAACCCATCTTCACGTCTACCCAATCACTGACATACCTACCTAAATAGCGACCTACCTATCTAATACCTAAGATTATACTTCCTAATTGAACATATGTATTACAGACGATATTCGACCTACCTACCTATATACCTACCTACCTATCCATCAACTTATTTAGTTGCTTTCAATTGATTTGAACAAAAAGGGCATTAGATGCAATATCCTGCCTAAGACTACGTACCATTAATGTAAGTTAAACTGAAAATTTGTAATACAGATAAAATAGTAAAAATACAGTCAATTACGTTAACGAAAATGAAAGGTGACATTTTCAGATAAAAGTTAAAGAATAACAGAATATACATGACATGATTATATTGCCCTTGTTTATTTACCCACTCCGTTGCTGTATATATGTATATATATATACAAACCAAGTTGTCGAGAGTATTTCTTGTTAATATATACATGGGCATATTCTCATTGTTTGCTTTACCTTTCACAAGCGTTCAGTGACTGTGAATTTTCATTGTGGAGTAGTAGGCCGTTGTACAAAGTACATATACTTGCATAAGGGAAATTTATTCCCTGGCTTTCCGCAAGTAAGCACCTTACGTGATAGGTCCAGGCTACGGTAGGCTCGAACCTACGTTGGCTAAAAATCTTGGTTCCCTATATGATTCATTATTCCATATCCAATTCCCCGCTAATGCTGTATTTATGTTACAAAATGTTGGTGAGTAGTAAAACGATATTAAGCATTAATACATTAAAGTGCACTTTACCATTACAAAGAACCTCAACTTCACAATTCATTGTGTGATAAGTATAGAAGGCACACAACATCGTGCCAAATCACACATATTGTAAGATAAACACGTACTAATTGAAATTCCACGATTTTATCACATACAGTGACTCACTAATTGAATTATGAAACAGCGTCACACACATCATAACTGCATTTCGAATTAATTCAAGCGAAATTCGTATTAAATGCTGCAATCTTTTTAAAATCTTGAAATTATGGAAGCGTGATATTTGCTATATGCCTTAAATATGATGTAAGAATTGACATTGAAAAAGGGAAATTAAGCACAAATGTTTGACAATTATACCCCTGTTAAACCGTTAATTTCATTTCCAAATTCAAATAAGCATAAATTATTAATCGCAAGACAAATTTAGTTGACATTCCATTCAAAATAACAAATCAACCATTTATCTGGTAGTATTTACGTTTTTTCTTTTTCACTATTAATTGCACATATCAAGCAACCATTTCCTTATTTTCATTGGTCAAGTTAAAGTTTCTTTTCATCAAATATATTTTCTCTCTATACACCTCCTCCTATATGAAAACAAACCTGTCACTCATTTACTTACGTCTTTGTCCAATAAATATCCTCTTTTCGTTCAATACCTTTTTGAATATTGACACTGGTAATTTAAAACTGCGTTTAATATATTGACGATAACAAGACAGCTGGGGACTATCTGCTTGTTTTTATGACGTCACACAAACCGACGTCGATGGACTTGTTGAACACTCCTCACGTGTTTTATTGGACTTGACTGTGGACTCACGGCGGGTGTGACCGATCGACAGGGGATACTTAATTATCCATGGCACCAGATCCCACCTCTTGGTTTCCAGAGGTCCGTGTTTGCCCATTTTTACAGGATTTGTATCTATGTCCTGGACATTTTATTGATTTATACTTTGGTATCTGAGATTTTTATATTTACATATTCTGCAATGCAATGTATATTGAAACAATTTTTAATCTATAGAATTCATTGTTTCAAATACGAATCATAAAACATGTATCGTTTATAAAGTGTACAGGCATTAGAATAGGGTTGCACTGTGACTGTTATAAAAAGATGACAGGGTATCGGCGATTCCCTGTCAGTTTTTGTAAAACGGTCACAGTGTAAGTTAACCCGTAATACATTTACAAAAATATTTATTTGATTCTCAGAACTAATTACATGGTGTTTAAATTTAATAAACATATTATGTTTTTTAATGTGTAATATAGTTCAGAATTATTGTTGTATAGATGTCTTTATAATTTTCTGCTGAATATTAGTTCCTATTAGTTCTCCTGTAAACCAGGGATACTATGCGTGTTATCTGCGTCCGTAAGTCAAGGGTTTGGTTAAATTATTGTAATTGGCCACCATCAACCTAATAATTGTTTCACAGGTAGAGAGAATGCTCTGATTCTAATTCAGTCTTACCGGGATGTTTGTTAGATATAAATCTCGGAAACTGACCGATTGTTTAATGTATTGGAAAATGGATTTTGTCGTAAACAGAGTGAATAAATCGTGAGATAAATCCTCGGAGTATCGGAAAATCAGGATACTAAAGCGTTAATGGTATAGAATTCCATTCATACTTAAACATTAATAGAAAATAGAAAATACTGGAAAATCTAAAGGTTAAATCACGCGACATATTTTCTCTACAGACAGGTCATTTTTACCACAAGATCACAGACAAAACATATTTTAAAGAGGCATTAGCCTTGTTTCTTTTCTTTTCTTTTCACAACGTCGATTGATATACAATAATTATTTATATATATATATATATATATATATATATATATATATATATATATATATATATATATATATATATATATATATACATGAAAATTCTTACACTTCTTATCGAGAAAATTGATTTATAATCCCTGTTTGGCAATTATTCACTCGCAATTGATTAATTCACCCTCCCTATTTGTATATGCATACCACTCTGGACCTGACTGTGTTTCACAAATGTTCTATGCCTGTGAATAGCTACTATTTGCTATTGTATATCAAATACAGGTAGTAAAGGAAAAAAATCGAAAAAATTCTTTTTAATAAACACCGATTATGTCTCTTTAATATCATAATCATAATAACAAAGGAAAAAGGAAGAAGTAGACTGCCAATGGATAATCGAAACTCAAAGTCCATTAGAACACGACAAATCGGGTATAAAAATGGCCTAAAAAATGAAGAACAATTGCGAATCCCAAACAGAATAGGTCCAGGTGCCTGGAAAGAGTCAGTGTCCTCTACCTGCATGCCACACCCGTCGCAATTACTCCGTGGAAACCCCTAAAGTTCAGTGAAAAGGTCACGTTCGGTGAAATGTCATCAGTTAGTTCTAGATATTATAGCCGAGCGGGAATCACTCTGTATGGTCATGTTCCAATATACTATCCAGCATTCTCGAGAAGGGCATTTGACACAAGATCACATTATCTACAATAAAACTTCCTTTGTGACGTTTTCAATCGTTAAAAACGTATCCCTGTGTACGTAGTTTATTTAGGAGTCGTTGGACTCTCAGAATAAAACACTCTTAAGAGTAGCATTCCCTGGCATAACGTATAAACTGTGAAATGAAAACGTCATAGGAAGGATAAGACGGAATATTAATTCTTCGGAACGGGAAGTTCGTGATATGGAAATAAAAATCGTCACGTTTGTCATAAAGGAGGTGTGAAGTTGACCGTCCTTCCCAATCCATGATGTGTCATTGATTTCAAGCTCAACATGCCACATCTGGCCAGGTAATTCTGAAATTCAAAATAAAATCTCAAGGCGATCGTTTACGTCAATGAGCTGCAATTTGAAATACATTGGTAAAGTTCCGGAAAAGAAAGAGGTATATTATACAAGGATACATTTTATATGTATAGCCAAATTAGAATTAAAGATAAGCCGCAATATAAGTTTGTAAAAATCACAATATATTTCCATAGGATCTATTATCTTGATTTAATATTTATATATATATATATATATATATATATATATATATATATATATATATATATATATATATATATATATATATATATATATATATATATATATATATATATATCAAATCCTGATATAAAGGGTAGGCTAATATAAAGTGGCATTGATTTTCAATAACAACCGTATTACAGCAATTACATAATCCATCTTGTTTAGCTAACCCTTTCTATATTTAGATAATTTGCACTGATACGTAGACTGGCGAAAGATGAGCGGACAGATCAAGATTTAACTCAGAAATGGCATGATAATTAATTCATCTTTGGTTTTAGAATATATCGATAATTTGGAGGACGATATTAACCTTGTCCTCCACTTTGCATATATTTTTGTAAAATACAACGAATTGTAGCCACTTTATTAATAATCATATATATCTAGTCTTGTATAATCCAATGAAATGAACATAATTATATATTTTCATAATTCGCTCAATTCAAATCATTATTTCTGCTAATCACATTAATATCATTACGTAACGAATAATATCATTTAATCGTAATGCACAAGTAAACTGGGAAAATTCCATTTTCCAAATTTAAATAAATACATATTGTAAATCAAAAAGACAAATTTAAATGACATTCCATGTAAAATACCAAATTAAACACTTATATGGCAGTATTTACGATTTGTAGCTCACCAGAACCGGAAGTTGAAGTGCGTTTTTTCAAATCACATGTTTTCCGTCGTCTGTCCGTCCGTCTAATAACTTTTGACATCTTCCATTTCTCCGAATTCTTCAAAATCACCAAAAAGATTTTTATTCAACTCAAAAGGAAGCAAGGACTCAAGTTACTCAACCAGAGGAGATTTTAGGCCAGATCGGCTCAGGGTTGGATCAAGGGTGGATCTAAATGTTTCAGGGGTATCCCTCTTTCTATATTTAGATCATGAGGACTCATAGGTAGACTGGCGAAAGGTGAACGGACAGCTCAAGATTTTACTCAGAAATGGCATAGTAATTAATTCATCTTTGGTTTTAGAATAAATCGATAATTTCGAGGATGACATTTCCAATGAAAAGAATATGACTATATATTTTCATAATTCGCCTAATTCAAATGATTATTTCTGCTAATCATATTAATATCATAAGGTAACGAATAAAATCATTTAATCATAATGCACAAGTAAATTGGAAAACTTCCTACATGATAAGTCTTCGGGTCCAGGTAATTAATTATTTAGTTAGTGTATAAGGAACGACATATCGTGTCAAATAACTCACAGAATTATATGATTTTATCATAAGTTCTGTGACTCAGTTATTAAATTATGTAACAACGTCACACATCGCAACAACATATAAAATTAATTCAAGCTAACATAGAGTTAAATGCTGCACACTTTTTAAAATCATAAAATTGTGGAAGCATAATAATTTGTGATATGCCTTAAATTTTATCTAAGAATTGAATTTGAAAACAGGAAACCAAGCATAACATGTTGAACAATTACAACCCGTGTTAAATCGTTAATTCCATTTTCCAAATTTAAATAAATACATATTGTAAATCAAAAAGACAAATTTAGCTGACATTCCATATAAAATACCAAATCAAGCATTTATTTGGCAGTTTTTACGATGTGTAGCTCAACAGAACCGGATGTTGAAGTGAGCTTTTCAAATCGCATGTTTTCCGTCGTCTGTCCGTCCGTCTAATAACTTTTCACATCTTCGATTTCTCCGAATTCGCTGAAGGAATTATGAAGAAACTTTACAGGAAGCAATACCTCAAAGTTCTCTACCATGTTCCTGGCTTCCTCTGAGGGACGGGTCCTGAGCAGGGCGAAATTAATTTTATGTGTTTTACTTGTATCAAGTTAAGGGATGTTTGTTTAATATTTAAGACTGCAAAAAGAAGTGGTAATCTTTGTTTTCAAAACCACCAAAAAGATTTTTATTCAACTCAAAAGGAAGCAAGGACTCAAGTTCCACAACCAGAGGATTTTTTTAGGCCAGATCGGCTCAGGGTTGGACCAAGGGTCGGGCGAAATGTTTCAGGGGAATCCCTTTGAATATGTTCTTTTCCACAATTGCTGCATAAATTGAAGAAAATAATTGCATTTGAGTGATCTGTATACATGTATCATTCAGGTTTGTGCTTTTCGAAGAAATTTGATAATTTAAACTTTTTAACGCGATTTGAAGTCTTTTCAGACTTTGTCATTTTCATTCGTATTTTGTCAGTTCCACATTACCAAAAAATTTATAATGATATGAAAATTGATATACCTATCTTAAAACTATATACATTTGTATTTATATAATACAGCAAAATTCAATTGAGCTATGTGGACTATGGAGCTTAAGTTATCTTTTCATTACAATTTATCGACTGTTTGCAATCATTTCGTTGTTTTCATTTGTAAATTAATGTCTGCTCATGCAATAAAATTTCTTGTATACGCAATTTTTACGTTTGGAATAAATTACCTTATTTGCAATTATTATGTTTTTAGTGAAATGCCATGTTACCGATTCATTGGCTGTTGTTGATTCGTCTGTTCCAATTGTGACGAGGATTTCTTCATCACTTATCTCTTTTGAATAAGCCTGTAAACTCGCGGCGGATAAGGAATCTTATTCCTCTATGGTACCTGATCCCACCTTTGGATTTCCAGGGGTCCGTGTTTGTCCAATTTTTCCAAAGAATTGTATATTGTCTCCTGAAAGTCTTCAGATTAATACTTTGATATCTATTTTTATATACACCCCCTTTATACAAACATGAAAATAAGTACCAATATTTGTTATTAATTCTGGATTTCTGGAAGTCCACGTAAATCTAATGTTCATCAGATTTCATTTTGTATGTGTATCCTGAACATCTTGAAGATATAGATACTGGTCTCTGAAATTTTCATTTTCTATTATATATTTCAATCGAATACATACACGCATTCACTGAAGTCATTGTTCTATTATTTATTTTACTTTTTTGATAAACTCCTTTCAAGAATATTGGCATTATTTATCTCATACTATCACACACGCACACAAACACACACACACACACACACACGCGCGCGCGCGCGCGAGCATATATATTTAAGGGTTCTTTTTCATTTTCCCGTGATTCATTGCATATATACTTCATGCTTTTCAAAAAATGAAAAACAATCCTTATATTTTATATAGATAACCATTTTCTGTGAATCTGTAGTCAGCTGGTTACAAAATTCATTGTATATAATTGGCTTTGCGTGAGGAGTTTTTCATATGACGTAACAGCTAAACAGCTTTGTGAGACGAAAAGTAGCTCCCTTTTTCTGTTCGGAAATACTAAATAGAATGAAGTTTTATTTACTTATTTTCACACCATTTCGAAAGAAAATAGTGATATGGAAAATTTTGAATACTTGTCAGATTTGTTTTGAAGTGAATTGGAAATGTAAAGCTGCGCCCATGGCTATGCTGTATAATGTATTTACAACGCATTTGAGTTTGAATTCTGATATATTGTTAATAAGGTATACCATAGAAAGTTTGAATGTGACTTACAAGAAGGGAGACAGCTAATATTCATTCATGACAACTGACAGTAGCCATTTTACTTGACATCAGATCAGCTGGGAACCACGATGACTGATATGTACGTAACTTACATAAGTATTCCACACGGCCTTATTTCATACGATGAGAGTCTGACAGGTATATCCGGTGAAGGCAAACATCAGAGATGCTGACAAAGTTGTACTAGGTCTAACTCTCTTTTTTCTGTTCAATTGACAAGTAAAAATTGTATCTACGAAGCGAACTTTTATTTCTGTGGTCTGTGGTTCTGGTCATAACATGACCTAGATATATCGCGATATGGGCCTGTAGACTGTACAGTGTACCACAGATGTAGATTTAGTCTATTTTCTGTGCTTTTTGTTTGTTTTGTGGTAATGTATGGCTTTTACGATTAAATAAATAAGAAATAAATTTCATTGATTCCTACGTGCATTCCTACGCCTAAAAGTAAAGCGGTAAACAATCGGTTCATGTGAGTACACTTACTGTAGTATGCTTGACATCTCTCTACATACTTGCAATGAAGGAAATTGAAGTCGGTATATATATATATATAATTTATCTTGACATTTTTTTCTAATGCTGCATGAACTGATTTGTCAATAACGAGACAGAGGATGACTACCAATGGTATATTTATTATAAGACACCATATCTGGATAAGATAATGGTTACCAACATCTACAAACATAATGACATTGAATATTTGATAACAGATGTGATATGACGTCATATTTCTTTTCTCTTCTCACTGGAAGCTATAGAAGATTATATAATTTCGAAATTATCAGTATAAAATTCAACACCTTTCGACTGAATAAAAATAATTCAATGATATTCTGTAAAATAGAACCTTTAGTATTAATTCATTACTTAGAACTCGTTGTAAGACATTTAAACTCACCATTTGTTTCTAAACTTTTAGAATAGTTAAGAGATATTGTGGTGTTGATGTCTTTATAATTTGCTGTTGCTTTATTTTTATTCCCCTACACGTGGAACCAGGGGGGGGGGTAACTATGTATGTTGTCTGCGCCTGTAACCCACGGGTTTGGTTAAAGTTTTGTTATTGCTAACAAGTCACAAAATATTGGTTTCACGGGTAAGGGTCATTTTCTGATTCTGATTCAATACGTCCTTTATGCTTGTTACCAATAATACTAGGAAACTGATTGGTTGCCTAACGTTTTGAAATGTTGATTTTGTTGGTAAACAAATAGAATGTATCGCGAGATAACTCCACTTACAGTACCAGAATCACAGATTAATTGATTATAGTCAAGCGACACATTTTCCGTACAGACAGATAATTTTTTTCATAAGACCACGGGCAAAACATAGCGAAATGGTATAAACCTGATAACAATGTTATAGTAAATAATATAAAAGTCAAAAAAAATGTTGACAATAATAATAATTCATCAGTTGAATTTCATTTTAAAAACATACGAAAATATCTTAAAGAAGTGAAGCAGGTATAATACAAGATTACAGAATCGAAGACCACGATATTAAATTATATAATTTACGATACAATGACTATAGAATATTATTAACATAAAACCAAAGATATTTGCAAAACAAAAATTGTCAAAACAAATGAAATGCCATGTGTGGAATTGTGGAATTCGGAAATAAAAAGTAATATCATAAAAGGCAAATAATCCGTCAATGAGTACCAACTGTAAAAAAGAATACGATCTTAGGTTTTGTGAAGTCTAGAATTTAAACGGTAATATCTATTCGGAACATTACTTTAGTATGAAATTATCATGGGTTTGTGTATACCTTCGGGGACTCAAACGGTTATAGTTTATGTCTGTATGTAAAATAAAAACAATGCTACATGTTGTACATAAGAATTTTACTTTGAACACCTCTAAACTGATTTTCTGTACAAGCACAGCTAGAATTTCAGATTTAAGATAGATGTCACGAAGTGCTTGATGGCATCATCTGTTAATGGTTTTAACATATATCATATATGGTCAACTTTAACATTTATCATATATGGTCAATGTATGTGTCTATGAAGAGTTAGCATGAACACGCATATGGCGATTGAGATTGCCAGATTGAGAGAATCGCAGAAGACATAGTTTACATTGATAAGGTTTTTCTCCAGAATGAATTCGAAGATGTTTTGTCAAAGTTGAGCTGTCGGAAAACGCCTTTTTACACAAACGACACCGGTATGGCCTTTCGCCACTGTGCGTCCGCATATGTGTTGTAACAGACGAACTCTGAGAAAATCGTCGGTCGCAAATCGGGCATCGGAAAGGCTTTTCTCCGCTGTGTGTTCGTAAATGAGCGGTCAAATTTGCCGCTTGAGAAAATGACTTACTACAGGTTGAACATTTGTATGGCTTTTCACCCGAATGAGTTCGTAAATGTGTTTTTAAAGTACTAGGTCTTGCATACGTCTTTCCACATATTCTACACAAGTTTACTTTATTTGATTCACAATGAACGTTCCCGTGCGTATGTCGGTTTCCAAAGAATTTAGATCTTTTCCAATGTGAAGCAGCACACATTTTCGCTGCATCTTTGTAACTTTCAGACGGACGATAATAAAAGTTCCTAGTATCCGAAGATTGAAAAGGACATATTTCAGATGTAATTGAATATGTAGGCGTGTATGGATGATTTGGCGTACAAGTGTATTGTGGAGACAACGGCGGAAGATTATGTTGGGTATGTTGATACTGCGGAGTGATACATCTTTGCTGTGTTGGTTGGGTTTGTTGTTGTTGACAATTCTGCCATTGCTGATGATGATGATTGAATTGGTTATTGTTCATTCCAGTTGGAACTCCAACATTCATACTCATTGATACATTCACACTCATCGAGGGGAACATATTTGTTTGTGTTTGAACATTCTCCCCGGAATACTGCTGCATCCCATACTGTGGAACACTTTGCTGGGGCGAAAAAACACTGTGGTGGCATGGTCCACCATGATTAACGGTATAGGACAGAGATTGACCATGTTGACCGTGACTGGTGTTTGTCGGTCCTGGTGTTTGTGTTAGATGCATTGTTGGTGATAACGGCGACAACTGACCATTTATATTTGAAGGACGAACTACAGCATTTTTCAAAGACAGGAGAGCGTCGGCAATGTCTTGTGGAGATTTCTCTTTGTACACTGCAAACTCTCTGAAGTATAAAGAAAAAAAGAATAATTCTATATTAAACATAACGAATGTTATTACATTTTCGAAACGTTTTCAAAATAATCATCTATCTATTTTGCCACATATATTTAGGAAAAAATATATTATTTACCAATTTGCCAAAACTTTCAAAAATATTTCGAAGCCAATACAGGTTGCCATTTTTTAAAACAAAATCTAAAGTTTACGTAAAACATTTAAGTGATACATTACATACCAAACTCCTCGTTTAAACATATTATGTTATGTTTTGTAATGCCGGATTGCATTATAGAAATACAATTTCAGATATGGAAATATGTAGTTGTCTATTTTTTTTTAAAAATTATAGTTAAACATTTTCTGAAGAAGACGTTCCTTTTTCCAAATAACAGTTATTCTAATGAAACACGTACTCTGATTTAGTGTTATGCCTAGCTACAGAAATATTTAATATAAAGTAAAAATACTTTACATCAATACATTATGATTAATTGTTAGCAAACTTAGTAAATCATTCATTGTTCAAATGCCCATATTTAACTCGAAACAATGTCTATTAGAGCAAATATGACATTATTACAAGACCATTATGGATTAGCCCAGTCATTATGAAACAACACAAAATCACTGTTTTCAGAACGGATCACGTCACTGGAATAAACATTGTGTACAGAGAATCAAATTCAACTTATTTCTGCAATAGACTATGGGTGATTTTAATACGATCGATAGTTATTATATAATCTGTTAGTAAACAAAAGGATATAAACAAAGATATTATCTCTGCTAAGTTGGTTTATAAATGTTCTAAGAAATGGATGTTTTCATTATTTCCTCGGTCAGTAATAGTGGCCTCGGATGTCTGCAATGTTTTGCAATGGGATACAAAAGAGCTACATCGTTTAACACGCTTTGAGAGTGGCTCATAAAGACATTATAATATGTATCATATCTATATCTATATTTTATATGACTCTAAGCAAAAATGAGAAAAATATTTCCTGATCGTTTGTCTGGTTAAATGTATCCAAATAATAAGATTTACATTTTATATTCTATGTTGTTTGATAGAATAACGGATGTCTCGTTTTTAAAAAATGCACGGGGAACTCTTCAGCAATTGTAATAAAATTTAGATTTTAATTCTTGGATTTTGGATAGATTACCTCATGAGTAGTTATGTTTATAAATTCGTAAAACGTGTTGTATATAATTCAGATCGAATGATTTAATTGATGCATTTTTTCATCTTGTAATTACTCCGGCGCAGTCAGTTCATATACCTGCACGTGTTAATGGTTGAATATTTATTTATTTATTTTTTATTGCAATATATACAATGTAATGTTTTAGATTTTATTTCAACTATCACGAATTTGATGTTTTTCATATAATTATTTAGCACTGGTGATATTCAGACTTCAATAACACAGAAAGTCATATATAAGACAGAAATGGTAGATAGAAAATTTACCGTTTCATTTTTTACCAATATCCGCTGTTAAAACTAACTGTTATATAATTTATGCAAACAATATGTACGCTGTCCAAAAAGAACTTTGTGTTACGTAAATCAAATGGTAAGAAAACATACCATATAGAAATAAGTTCAGATGAATTTGAAATTGATGGGTCCATGTTCTATAATTATTATAAACAAAACCAAAGTCCAAAAAACAAATGCTCAAGGAAAGACTTAGTCAGTTGAACTGGAATTTGATATAAATGTATGTTTCCGAAAGAAAAAAATGAATCTAAAATGATGGTGATATCATATCCGGTAAAGTTATTGAACATCATTTACACTACTTTTAGTCTAATAAATGGCTGCTTATGAATTTTTCCTTTATCTTTTTACTAGTGTATTTATAAAAGAGTAACTGATACGGTGATATTGATAACTGAATATATTATAATCACTACCGATTAAAATATTATAGATTTTAAATGAAAACAGAAACTCTACGAAATAGGGATTATTATTCTACTTACTACATTGCAATTACTGACAATGATTACTTTAATAAAACTGAAGAGTGTGTGTGTGTGTATGTGTGTGTGTGTATGTGTGTGTTTGTGTGTGTGTGTGTGTCTGTGTGTGTGTGTGTGTGTGTGTGTGTCTCTGTGTGTGTGTATGTCTGTGTGTGTGTTTTCCCGGTGACTCTATCAGTTATCTATTTTAGATTCGACCTCAACTGATGAAGTCCTATTGGCATAAACTATCATCTTGAGCATTTTATTTTGGCCGTTTTGTAAAAGATATAACTTCGGTATCATGTTTATGATATTTAGACGGTTCGATTCGTGGTATAAAAATAAATGCTTAGCACAGGAATAGAAAATGAAATATCTCCAACTGTCTTGGCAAGGTTACAGAAACTTAAGTGTATTAGTATAAAACAACTAACAGACAAATAACTAAATAAATAAACAAACATTGCGAAAAAATTGCGTTTATTCATGAGTTCTGTGGATCTACCCACAATAGAAATGTCTAGTTTTGGTCTGCGATTTTCTTTGATTTTCTTTTGCATCTTTTTATTTTTCCGAACTTTTACTAGCATAAAATAATTAATACGGTATGTGTATTGGTAGTTAATAGTTAAAAGACAATTTTCTAGATTTTCTAGATGAATAATGTTCTCACATATTAACAAAACTTCCCTTTGTATTTTAATTTACAAATCCGGGTATTTTAGAGTAATGCTTACAGTTTAACTCATGATAAATGATGTTAGATATACACAATTTGGTCTTTTACGATACGGATTTTGAGAATGAAGATTTCCTGCATTGTAAGAAAAGAAACTAATGTGATAAGATGTCCAAAATTCATCAGATTAGTATATGTATCAATGGACATCCTGCGGACTTATACTTTGGTATGTGATATTTTTAATAACGCATCATATACATATATTACATACTACATATTACACATTTATTGTCTTTATTGATCTATTTATTCATTAATGTTGTTTTACAAATACAAAATTAAGTTGCTTTAAATAATTGATAAAAGTCGTAGGTCATACTCATGACAAACAGTTGTAACCAAGATTATTATCTCTAAGCTAAAAAAAGTTCTTGACTATATCCTGTTCATCTATATCTCAGATTTTAGCCATATTCAATTGTGTTTCAACATGTCAATTTCATGAATAATCTAAAAAGTATTATTTGACAATTTACTGGTACCATATAAGGGTCCATAGTACCATGAAACGTATCTTTTTTAGCCGCGATGGTAATCAGGTAGTTCTAATATATATATATATATATATATATATATATATATATATATATATATATATATATATATATATATATATATATATATATATATATATATATATCAACTGATGAAGTCTAATTGACAGAAACGATATCGTCTTGAGCATTATAACTTTGGTATTATGTTTATATTATATATATATATATATATATATATATATATATATATATATATATATATATATATATATATATATATATATATAAATGATTTCTTCTTAAATAATTTAAATTCATGTCATTAAAAGTTCATATGCATCAGTATTTGTTCTACAACTAACTGATTTCAGAAATTAAATTCAACGTTAACATACCTGATATTGTCGTCTATTTTGTACTTTGAGTTATCAGATCCCTCAACACTGATATACCACTATAGAATTACTGTCAATTTCACGTTAGATAAGAGTGGAATATTGAAATTTTAAATTCAACTTCGTGTCATAGAGTAATATTTGGTATATTTTATTATTTCCGAATATAATCAGACACTAAAGTTTCCATATTTACTTAATTCACCTGAAAATAGCCAATTAAGCATTCAAGATTTCAGAATTGTTGCTTATTAAAATATAATATGAGAAAAACAAATATACTTGGACAATTTGGATAAACGTTTTAAGAGTACAAGTGTTGTCGGGTTATTGTATAGAGTCTGACACCTTTGTATTTATAAATCCACCTCTACACTGTCAGCAAACGAGGATAGAGAAACGTAACCCGATATCCCAAGGAGTCAAGTGTTTGTCAGAGGAACATATACTAACAAAGACTCAAAATACTATCGGCGTACTTTCGATGAGAAACATATCATGTCAGCTAACCGCATCACAAAATGAACACAAACCTTGTTTGGTTATTTACGGTCCGCAGTGATTCGAGTGGTGTGTTCATTTCTTATAATTCAAAATTTGTACACGAATTTAATATAAACATTAAATCATGCATTATTTGCAAAACACTAAACTGCTGGCTAAACATAGGCCATTGTCCCATTGCAAATCTGATATCTCATCGACTTTAGAACTTTCAATATTTAACTTACATTTCAAATTAAAATTTAATTAATTTTAATTTTGTGTATCTAAACAAATGCTCAATTTTAAGATGAAATTCTTATTTTCTAATACATGTATACAAAAAATATCCAATGTTTAATAAAAATATTAAATTTGTTAAAATCTCTCAAAGAATTCAAACTCTATAAATATGACTTCATAGTGTCGGCAGACAAACAATTCTCTAATTACCGGTTATAAAATAAAACACTTACTTATATGGAGGACCACAAGGTGAAAAAGTAAACATATTAGAGAGAGGTTCAATCTCTATTGTGGTCATTGGGTACTGGTTAACATTAAGTCCAATGGGAGATCTAGGAATATCATGGATCTGTGGTTTGAGATCAGGAGAGTTCCGCCACACATCGTCGTATGTTGAACTGTTTGGAGTATACGCTTCAAATTCCGGGTACATTTTCTGTATAAAATCAAAAGTGTGTACAGAAATGAACGAATTATTAACTTTACTCATTTAATTTTTGTAAGTTTTGATAAATAGAAATTTTTAACTCAGTCTTTATCACTCGCTTTAAACATTGTATTTAAAATATGGTAAGTAAATGAATAAACAGTTAAAATATTCTAACATTTAAAACTTATCTAATAAAGTATTGATAGTAATTTAATAATAATCAAATATACGAATAAATATAACAAAATAACATAATTATCATATGGATATTTGAAACATTTAAAATTAAATTTCCATTTCAATATTTAAATAAATACTCTAAAAGTAATCTGTCATAAATATTTTGCAATCATGTTATCTTTTGGATATTATATTAAACAACTGCTTTTTACTCTGCTAAGAATATCTATTTTCCGATCTGTGTAACTAAATTTCCTACCTTAGGTATATATTGTGACATAACAGGTAAACATACCAAGATGTAAAATCCACACAATACCAGTAAAATGTAAAAATAAAATGTCGCAATCTTTTTAATCTCTGATAAGTTATACCAGAATTGTCATCGTGTTTTATAGGGAAGGAGGGTCTGACATTAGCAATAAATTATCATAATAAGGAAGTGACGATATCATGGGTGTCAACAGAAATTATAATTGATATAAGGGAAATGGCTTGAACAAATCAACATTTTCTAGAAAAGAAAAAGATAATGGTAGACTTTTCAACGTGATAGAAGACTAGAAATGGTCACTATAAACCAAATTGATATATTTTCCCTAATACACGCACACACACAAATATATATATATATATATATATATATATATATATATATATATATATATATATATATATATATATATATATATATATATATATTAGCAAAATTACTTTGATAATAGCGAAACAGGTTTGACACAATGTAATGAAGAATTTTATTTCGAAATGTTATGTTTAACGAACAAAAAGAACAATGTCATATTTGCATCTGTGATGGTTGCATTAATAAGAATTCGACTTTTGTATTTCACCTGAATATTTAATTATTTCAATTAGTTCAACCTATTATGTAAATAATGCACATTGATATAATTCTTCTGACATCAACTTCTTATCCGTATTCAAGATTCTCTTAAGTTTATTAAAAACAATTTTCAGCATTTCAGAAGCCAAATAATTCGTCAGTTCAAGAAAAGCTAAAATTGCTAACGGTGTGATAGTGATTCCAATTAAAATCTTTGCCGGAAACGTTGTCGCACGCGTAGGAGCTTGCGAGCGTTGATCAGATAATTATTGTGTATGCAGACAGCTAATAAGAGCTCTTGTTTGTAAACTGATGAACACTGAGATTAAGCCGTCTTCTTTTATACTATGTGAAGACAATTTTTTGGTTTATAAAATACAATTTATGGTCATCCTCAAAATAATTTAGTCATTAATTCGGCTTTTACGTGGTTATTTTCCGATTATGTTTAATCTGTCAAATTTTTCACTTTTTCAGAACACAGAATTCATTGCTTTACAATGCACTGAAATAATAAAGACATTTCTCATACTTAGTTAAAAAATATTACAAATATTACATTTATAATGATTACTAGATATAAACAACCCATCAGATAATATATCTTAATATAGGGGCTTACGAAAAACACTGCTCTCAGTAACTGCGAATGATATATAGTACTCTGATGAATTCTTAACATACAACACATACACATCATCATCATCATATTCTTCATCATCATCATCATCACTGTCGTAATCATCATTGTCGTCATCATCATCATCATCATCATCATCATCTTTTTATAACTGTCTGTACTTATTGCAAAACAGATAAACATTCTTTTATTGCAAATATTCGAATCATGCCCAATAGAATACGACAAGTAAGACGTAAATTAAAAAAAAGTTTGTTTTCTGAACTGTTCATGGCCATATGCATGTAGTCACCAAAATATTTGCACAAACCAATTCATAAATTGAGAATACATGATAATTACTGATAATAAAAAAATATAAACTCATATAAGATAAGTTAATATGTCCAGCATCGTAAAACCTATGAATAGTTCTTGTAATCTTGGAACCAAATGCCACTTCAAAATACAAACGTATATCTATGTATACATTTTTATCCAATAAACAAATAACCATAAGATTCAAACAGGTAGATTTAAAAACTGAAGTTTAGATACATGGTCAGAACATTTACCCAGCTTTTTATTCTACAGAAGGCACAATTCCATAGATACGACTGAACACTAATTATAATTCTGCGTTTTGGACCATAACAATAATTACAATGAAGAGTTGTAAAATATCTACCAATCAAAGAAACTGGTCGTCACGCGACCGCTTCCAGCACTTGGAAATCTGGCGATGTTAAGACTTCTTATTTTTCAGTGGTCAGAGAATGACCAAAGCCAGCGGCTTTCAAAAATCATTTAAAAGGCGGGACAGAAAACTCATGTTGGTATTTAATGAAACAATAAGTTATACCAATGATATTCAACTGTACAAAGGGGTATTATTATTAGTGCTTAAGTCTTGTGGGAATTCATTTCAATGGTATCAATAGTTATCGCTCGCGAAAGGTGTCAGGTTCGAATGCAGGTCAGACCAAAACTTTTGAACATAAATACCGACTATCTCAAAATTTGAGATAATGAACTAAAAATTGGCGGTAAAATAGAGGTCGGACATCAACGTATGCGTGTACATGTCAAATGTTTTGCTACATAGGTGGTGGTAACTACACATGTAATTGACAATTACTTACCAGAGGACATGTTTCTTATTAACAAATGAAATAAAATCGAAGCAAAATGACGTCTGACCTACCACAGTGAAAGTTTCTTTTTTTAAAGTTAACAATTCCATATGCTAGGATTATTCATAAGTATACCACGGGTAATTATAAAGCAATGAGTAATAAATGTAGCTTAAAAATCGTCGAAAATCGTTTCAGTCCAGTGTAGTACTGATTTTTTGAAGTTTTACATTTTATATCATGGTTTTCTTAAAAAGTGCACATTAAAACTGTTCAGAAAGTTCAGTCAAAATTGTATTTTTGTCTTGTTAATTTCTTACAGAGTTGAAAATAATTATATCGCCTCATATAATATAAACACTTAAAAAAGAGAACAATTTAACACTTTTTTCTATATGGGTTTATATGATTTATATAAAAACTGTCTAACCACTCGTATTTTTTCTAACGCCAATCTTTAAAACAATGCAATAAACGATACGTTGAGGTATCAGAAATAGTATATGACAAAATACGCCACAGATCACCTATAACATAAAAGCGTAATAAAAGGATTAGAAGATTTTCAACACGACCCCGTACACGTACTTATAAAAGTTTGTGCCATCCACTGCTTTGAAATTTGATATTCACAAGCTGTCTATTGGCATATAGAACAAATTTAAATCATTTAATTTTGGATGATTTCAAAAAGTTGTTGATCTGTGTCAATTTATAAGGGTCACTTGTGTTGTGTCCCGCGGGTCCAACTGTACCGACACTCGAAATAGTGAATTGTTTTTCTTATCGAAATATGCACGATTTCTATTGCCGTTTATCAATCATGTACCTGAACCATGTTTTCAAAACTTTTCAGATCACAGTAAACTGATACAATGCGGGCAAGAATAATCAATCTCAAGTAGGAAAGAAATTCCGGTTGGAACAGTAGAACGGCGCTCTTATTTTTAGTAATGATAACATGAAAGTTTTCACAAAGGTACAATATCTGATTCATTGTTTATTTCAGTTAATTGTAAAATATGCTATTAATATCACATTGATAACTCGGAAACTATCCTAGAACAGCAGAAATATAAACGTATCGAAAATAATCAAGAGATGAAAGATAAGTGACAATGTTATGGTATTATACCTTACTATTGAAAACTGAGCGGCGTCTGTCTGGACAAACATTGTAACAAAAACAGCATATCGTTTATAGGTAACAACAATCTTACTCAGAATGTTTAAGGTAAAAATTTATCAAATAAACTTATAAAGCAACGTGTTCAATTGTAGAAATTATCTCATTAAACAATTTTTAAATCCATAAATTGGATTTAATCATCGGAGCTGAAAAAACTAAACACCAGTGAAGGGTAAATTACTAGCATTTTGTTTGTTTGTGTTTAAAATGATAAGAATCGATGTTC
>BROG01000210.1:0-142500 GCA_030159075.1 Atrina japonica | reverse complement strand
TAGTAGTAGTAGCAGTAGTAGTAGTAGTTCCAGTGGTAGTAGTAATAGTAGTAGTAGTGTAGTAGTAACAGTAGTAGTAGTAGTAGTAGTAGTACTGTAGTAGTAACAGCAGTAGAAGTAGTAGTAGTAGTAGTAGTAGTAGTAGTAGTAGTAGTAGTAGTAGTAGGAGGAGTAAAAGTAGTTATAGAAATAGTAGTATTAGTAGTTGTAGCAGTACCAGTGGTAATAGTAATAGTACCAATGGTAGTAGTAGTAGTAGTAGTAGTAGTAGTAGTAGTAGTAGTAGTAGTAGTAGTAGTAGTAGTAGTAGTAGTAGTAGTAGTAGTAGTAATAGTAGTAGAAGTAGTAGTAGTAGGAGTAATAGTAGTTATAGAAATAGTAGTATTAGTAGTTGTAGCAGTACCAGTGGTAATAGTAATAGTACCAATGGTAGTAGTAGTAATAGTAGTAGTAGTAGTAGTAGTAGTAGTAGTAGTAGTAGTAGTAGTAGTAGTAGTAGTAGTAGTAGTAGTAGTAGTAGTAGTAGTACTAATAGTAGTAGTAGTAGTAGCAGTAGCAGTAGTAGTAGTAGTAGTAGTAGTAGTAGTAGTAGTAGTAGTAGCAGCAGAAGTAGTAGTAATAGTAGTAAAAGTAGTAGTATTAGTAGTAGTAGTAGTATTAGTAGTAACAGTAGTAGTAGCAGTAATAGTAGTAGTAGTAGTAGTAGTAGTAGTAGTAGTAGTAGTAGTAGCAGCAGCAGAAGTAGTAGTAATAGTAGTAAAAGTAGGAGTTGTAGTTGTAGTAGTAGTAGTAGTAGTAGTAGTAGTAGTAGTAGTAGTAGTAGTAGTAGTAGTAGTAGTAGTAGTTGTTCATGTAGTAATAGTCGTTATAGTATATGTATTAGATCTAGTAGTAGATATAACTTAAATGGCAATGTTTTTAGTTTCATTTTGAAGGATCAAATGCATTTTAAAATATACATAGGAGTGTAAAAGGGTGTCGGACCAGGTAAATTTCAGTGTTTGTTAAAATGTGAAAACAGACAGGGTCCTCGTGTCCGAGTAATCAGAGCATCGAACTTTGAAACATGAAGTCTCTCAATTCAGGTCAGCGCAGGTTTAAAACTCGGAGCTGTTCCTTGCGAGAAAGTGTGCTAGTTTACTTGCGAATGGTCGAAGCTTTCTTCCCGGGTACATCATAACCGGGTTCTCTTCCAACAAATAAAAAACTGGCCGTCACCATATAACTGAAAAATTGTTGCGTGTGGAGTAAAACAACATTCATCAAAATAAAAAAGTTCAGCACCGCAATGTTTTGTGTATCAGTCTGCATCTATAAAAATCTCCATTGTTTACAGAACCATAGACTATGTCGTCAGTTGTTCCTCAGAAATAATACTTGATACATAAAACGTATTTAATAATCAAATCTCCTTAATCTGGGATGTCAAGGTAAAATGCATAAAGCAAACCTCGCCTGTCTGTTTCCCGATGATATGATTTAGTGTAAAACAGTGACATTTACAATAACTTTGAAAATCCAAGTGATATAATAATTACAATCGAAGAAGCCAAAAAGGATTTAACATCGTCACAGAGACCGTCTCTTACAGAAAAATTCATGGCAGATGAAGTCTTAGTGATTGCAAATTAATAATGCTAACGATGACAGGAAACCCAACAAATGCTGAATCTTGCTAGTTCTAATACCTTTTTCGAAATTACTGAATTCTTACAAATATCCAATCAATGTTGGAAAGAAAACGTTTGATGGGAGTTTTTGGTTTTTTAAACATTCGTTCATATTATTGCCTCTGAAAAAAACAACAAAACAATCCCATATTATCTGATGAACGTTGATAGCATTGAATACAGACTTACGTTTTAACCCCACATTATCATCGTCGTTGTCGTGATGAATCATCATATTCATCGTCATCATTATCATCATCATCATTACCATCATCATTATTATCATCATCATCACCATCATCATCATCATCATCCCTGGACTTTACGACTTTAAAACAATCCCTTACTTGTTTTCCGATGGATAATTTGAATATTTTGAAACAAGTATATCAATATCATACATTTTCATGGGCAGGGGTTATACTATTAGTTATTATAGCGCACACTGATTTCAGTTAATCGTGTACAATTGATTTTCAGTACTATAAAATCCCGTTTGAGACCGTTTTGATATCTAATTTGTCGTATTCTAATGGACCTGGAGTTTCGAATATCCGTTAGAACTTCTTCAGTATATTTGTAAAACGGTTGGTTCAAGAATACAGTTGGCATGCTTAATTAACATTAGTTAATCCAAGGTTTCTCAATAACTCTAAACGATTTCTGAAATCTATCAAGTGTCTTAATATATTTTGATATTTTATAGTTATTAAAGAATATTTCATATGGATTCGCTTTTGTTTTCCCTTATAAAGGGAATTAAAGTTTTATTTGTTCATTTTATTCTATTCAATTTACACATTTTTCAAGACAAGTTATAGAATGCTAAAATGTGTCTAATTGACCCAGAAGTGAACATTCGAAAACGGCAAACATGGAAAAAGTAATGATACTGTTTTTACAAATCACGTGGCACAAAGATGCATTCTGGAATATACCAGTACGAGTTGTCTTGTTTATGATTATCTATGTATACATTGTTCTGTTTATTTTTGAGACAGTGGACAGTTTTCAATATTCAAGTATACACTAGGTTTGTATCTATATCAGTAAACAATTTTTATCTTAAATGCGAATGACAACAAAACAAAAGAGGGATTTTTAAACTATTAAGCAAACGTGTTACATTCTGAGATTAAGCATGAAATATAAAAGTACAGATAACAAATTAATGCCCATCAGTTAATCAAGGGAGGTATACAAATTCCAGTGCCCGCCAGACAAACATTAACCTCTGGAAAAATCAAAGATGGGATTAAGTGTCAAGATCGAGTAATAGTACCCTGTCCATCTGCCACACCCACCTTAGGTCCAGAGTCAAACTCAAATAATTACAGGTAAAGAACATATATTCACAATGGGTATAGACGATTGGGTATAGACGTTTTGTTGTTAATTTACAGTCTGTGTCTGTAGTAAGAAAAATGTCTATGTAGGAAGCGTATATACTTGATTCTGTGATGTCTTTGATTTCGTTGTTATTTCGTTCGTTGGGATACATCACATTCACATAAATATGAAAATTGTCATTATTAATTGACAAAACACCGTCGATATATGTAAATGTAAACAAATGGTCACAACAATTTTTTCTTCTGATGCAGAAGTTACGGAAGGAAATACGCTTCAAATGAACATTTTATACATCGCTGATATGAATAAAGGAATAGGAATGCTAATAAAAGAAAAATCACAGATTTTGTTTATGAATGTTTTTATTTACCTATTGTTTTATTTCCAAAAAATCTATAATTCACGGTGTTTCAACAAACATGTCCCCAATTCAAATGTGTATAATTGTGCGCAGATACATAATAATTAAATAAACGATTATTCATTAGAGAGAGAATTTATGATTTGTTAAACCCAAAACCTATCAGGTCAGAACTTATTTTATGACGTCATCGAAGACATCATAAATTAGCATTTTTTGTTTTACTGCCAAAATGGACGTTCAAATTTCCAAAATGTTAATAGTTGAGAATGTGACTCTTTTGAAATATACTTTGTGCATGCTTTAAAAGTTATATACCAACAAAATTTATATGAAACACTCTTTAATATGATATATCCCTTATTTTGATATGAAGCTTGCAACATATTCTATTAAAATGTAAAGTATTTTAAAAGTTGATATCAAATTACAAAATTGTAATACTAAATGAAATATAAAAAGTCTCAGATACCAAGGTATAAATCACTAGGATTTCCAAGATATAGGTACAAATATGGTAAAGAATTGACAAACACGGACATCTTGAAATCAAGAGGTGGTATATATATAAAAATTTCAGATACCAAAGTATAAATCAATAGAATGTCCAGGACAGAAATACAAATCCGGTAAAAATGGACAAACACGGACCTCTGGAAACCAAGAGGTGGGATCAGGTGCCATGGAGGAGTAAGCATCCCCTGTCGACCGGTCACACCCGCCATTAGTCCACAGTCAAGTCCAATGAAACAAGTGAGGAGTGTATCCTCGTGACAATTGGTACAGACGTCTCAACAACCGCCAACGAAAATGCAACTCAACATTTCACTTAGTGAAACAGAGTAGTCGCAAACAAGACTATTATACCGACCGTGAAATTTGCGGAACGTTGACATTAAACGCGGTTTTCGATATCCCTGTGTCGATAATTTGTCAGTGAGTAGTTTACCTCTGTATATGAAATCTTCATATGTTGTGCACGCACTGGCATATCGGATCATTTGTGAAATATAAACTCCATATGCGGGTGACTGAGGGATATTACTACTTAAATGTGGAAAATTTACGATGGGAAAGCAGAAATCGTCGCGTTTATCGTATAGCTTAGTTGCTAATTTCCCGTCTGTGTTTATATCAAGTAAAATGTCTAAGTATGAAGCGTGTGTGCTTGATTCTGTTGTATCTTTAATTTCTATCGCATTGATATATGTATGAAAATTGTCATTATTAATTGACAAAACGTCGTCGATATATCTAAATGTCAAATTAAAGGACACCGCTAACTTTTACTTCTTTTGATTCAGCAGTTTCTGAATGAAGTCTGCTTCGTATAAATAAAGGAACAGGTCGGCCAATAAAGGAGCACAATTTGTTCCCATAGGAATGCCGACAGTTTGTTGAAAGACCACGTTTCCGAACATTACAAATATATTGTCTATTAGAAATTCCAGCATGTTTTTTATATCAACTTCAGTATATTTATGTGTAGAATCAGAGTGGTGTTTGACGAAATAAGTATCCTGATAGCCAATCACTAGATATTTAAATTTTCGGGTACCACCTTTAGTGAAAAAGCAGTTGTCTATGATGCTGAAAAGTCTTTCTTTTAATTTTTTATGCGGAATAGTAGTGTAAAGATCTGGTGCCATGAAGGAGTAAGCATCCCCTGTCGACCGGTCACATCTGCCGTTAGTCACAGTCAAATCAAAATGAAATACGTGAGGAATGAATCCTCTTCACAATTAATACAAACGTCTCAACAACCGCCATTGAACAAGTAACTCAACATTTCATTAGTGAAACAGTAGTCGCAAACAAGACTATTATACCGACCGTAAAATTTGCAGAACGTTTACATCAAACGCGGCTTTCGATAAAAGTGTTTAAATTCTAAATTATTCAAAAGTCATTTTTACAGTGATTACTCTTGGACAGATTATGCTATGCATTTAGATTTATTATTTGGCCTTGTATTATACCATTTCCTTTAGAAAATTTATTTAAAATTGATCTCAACTGATGAAGTCTAATTGACAGAAACGATTGTCTTGAGCATTTATGATTTATAACTTTGGTATTATGTTTATAATATGTATAACCACTTGGTCGTTGCCACTGCTGGTGGAATGTTTGAATCCCCGAGGATATGCATAAACTTCGTACTTGATAGTACCAGCTGATAATCGTATACTAAACTGACAATGATAACACCATTTAATATCAGAACTATTCAAAAGCTAAGATAGTCATCTTTTTACAGTGGTTACTCTAAGACTAATTTGGCTATGCATTTAGTTTTATTATTTATTATACCACTTTCTTTAGAAAATGTATCTAAAATTGGAGCTTAACTGATGAAGTAAAACTGACAGAAACGATCGTCTTGAGCATTATTACTTTCATATTATGTTTATAATAATTGATCAGTTTATTATCATTACAAGGGTGTTTCATCAGAATAATTTTGATTTTAGGTTTTCCAGTTAGATCAGCATAAAAATATATCGGCTATTGATTTAGCCTTACACATAAAGGCCTGACAAACATCTGATATTTTAAGTATGTCAACATGCTAACATAAATATAAGTGTACGGCAAAATCGCACTAAACTTTTTAACGTATGCAAGCGTATGACCATATACCCTGGAGTAAGTTGTAAGTACGTTATACGATCGTTAACAAACGTTCCTACACGTTACTTGTAAGTTACGGGTTTGTCAGAATACGTCGAGAAAATGGTCATCGTATCTCAAGTTACAGTGAAAATTCGAAATATACCATCGTTTTATATTTTTTGATAAATTATTCACATGTCGGTATAAGTTCGACAGGGCCATTACTTGTCAATCAGTGTAGTGAAAAGATTTTTCTTAAGTATATTATGCAATCCAATTTTATAAGTTTATTCTCAGGTTATACTAGGTTAACCTTGCTCAGACTCTATGGAAGTAGAAGAAACACCTAGTCTTTACTTTTAATTCGATAGTTAGATACATCCATAATTTTCACATTAACATTACAGAAATTTTCATAGTCAACTGACAAATGTATATATCAGTTGACTATGAATATATATATATATATATATATATATATATATATATATATATATATATATATATATATATATATATATATAGATATATATATATATATAGATATATATATATATATATAAGCAAACTGTAACTAAGATACCGTAGAATAAAGCACCTGTGTTCAAACTAGAAATGGAATTGAAACTTCCATCTATAGAAAATTAACAATGAAGTGTTTGTCTTCCAGTTAATATGATGTCCAAAGGTGTCTGCTTCAAATAAAACGACCTCTGTTTCTGCTCCAAATTAAACGATGAACGCGTCTGTTCCAAAACGATATGTGTGTCTGCTCCAAATAAAACGATGTATGTGTCTACTCCTAATAAACAATGTGTCCGCCTCAAATAAAACGATCTCTTTATCTGCTCCAAATAAAACAATGTACGTGTCTGCTCCAAATGAAACTATCTTTGTCTGCTTAAAAAACGATATCTGTGTCTGCTCCAAACAGAACGATGCATGTCTGTTCCAAATAAAACGTTGTCTTTGTCTACTGCAAATAAAACGATAACTGTTTGTTAAAAAAGACAACAATCTCAGTGTCTGATCAACAAACGATCATTTTACGTACAGAGGCAAATTATATTGTGATAAGTTGTCAAGAATCACAATAAAACTTAATTATGAAATAGTTGTCCTGTTTACCATTACCAGGTTCCACTATCAGAAATGTTAAATAGCATCTCTAAAGGAAAAAGAAACCTCAATGATGTAATTTAATTTGTAACCTTTATTGCAAAATATCATTTTTATTAACATAAATTTGATACGGGTACTTTAAATCATATTTAATATGCTGAAATAAATAGAATTCAGAAGGTAGATCATGTGTATAAGGTTACATATCAATCATATACAAACACAGATATTGTAAACAAGAGGCCCACTGGGATGTAATGGTCACCTGAGTGTAAGATTACAATCATAATAATCTGATCAATGCTTCACTAGACGATGAGTCTTTGTGACAGGTCGCCTAGTAAAATGCGGCATATCAGTCATATATATATATATATAAATATATATATATATATATATATATATATATATATATATATATGCCCGGGGTGCAATGAATATTACATCGGACAAACGGGAAATGCACTTACAGAAAGCGTAAGAATTCACCGCCAACAAATTAAAATCCCCAGCAACACGTAAAATTCCATTAAGTCAACATTTAGACACATGCGGGAAAGGTACATTTAAGATATATCCATTTTACAAAATGTATGTGATGGATATATCCAAACGCAACTGTAAGGAACAATAATTTATTAATACGCTAAAACCAAAACTAAATAGTTAAAACTTCACCTAACACGACAAGGGAAGTTGCCTCACGTCACACTATTGTGACGTGATCATAACATACATCCTCCTGAAGATTGTTTTAGACATGAAAGCGCTACAGGAAACAACAACATTTTATTGAACAATTTAGATCTACTTCGCCGTGGATAATTTTATGAACAGCTAACTAAGTGACAGATATTCCTTTTGTAGCACCAGGACTACGTTCTTATCTTTTTGTTGGAGAAAAATGCTGTTTGTTTACATGTTTGTAGGACAAGGACTATCTATTTGTGACACTATTTGAACCTGTTGGTAGGAATATATTTCAACCTGTGTCAGAAATTGTACTTCAATCCATTTGTAGGACGGGAATTGTGCTTTGTAAGACTGGGGGTACATTTTATTTGATTTGTATGACAAGAACGGTAACTCCTTTAATATGAGGAAATAACTGTTAAACATGTTGAATGCAAACTGTTCTATGATACACCAATCATGACCTTGTCATGCATGTAAATTTTGCAATGTAACACATAATTGAAATAAATTGATTAAAACAATGTGTGGTAAAGAGCATATTTGTATGTATGAGTAAAACATAAAACATTATGACTTCCATTGGAAATTTCGTTCAGTAAAAGATATGACATTCCATATACCAGTAAGGAAAATCTTACTATGTTTCAGATTACTGGTTGGCTGACAATCAGAGGAGTAGTAACGTTTTCCTTATATGGAATGTCTCATACATCCCAGAGATTACAAATTTAGCTTTAAATTTTACCGAGACATTTTCAAGTATGCTTACTGTTATAATCACTTTTAGGTCATGTGACCTATTACGATTGTGTGTCATTCGTTGTTACTTTTACTCATTGTTTACTTCTACACAAGAACTGGGTCAATTGTAACCAACTTTTGATAGTCACTATCCACATTTGAAGCTGCTTATAGTTTGCAGTTTTAGGAGGGTTGAAGGGCGCTTGTTTACAATTATTTGTACTTGTTGAACTAAGTGCATCTAAATCTTTCTGGGTACTAGTTCCTCATCATTCTTCAAAGATTAAAAATTTCCCGGTCGGGCGTTTGCAAAAGCTCCTCTACCTTAAATACCATGTTGATTTCTGATGGCTTAAATTGTCAAACAGTAGAGAAATTTGCTTAATAATTTAAGTTAAATCTTAAATGATCGATCCCGGACGAGCATCCAATTCTGTTATGGATCAGAATTACGCTCCTGACACTGAATTTGATATGAAAGGATGCTGGAATTTCTAACAGACAAATTACATATAGTGTACGGCGACCGGGTCTAACCAGTTAAGCCTAGTAGCAGTAGACCTGCTCCTTAATTCATATGAAGCAGACTTCATTCAGAAGCTTTTGAAATGAATCAGAAAAAAATTTAGCTGTGGTCTTGAATTTCATACTGGGTAGTTGTGACTGCCGATGGTCGAATTGAAAGAAACGATTATGTTGGATATCATTGTCGTAAAACCACGAATCGCAATTCCGGACCGTAGTTTTACGACGATGGTTGAATATATGTTTCGGTCTATTTTGTAAATCTATTATTTTTTCATTATCACAATATTTATAACCACTGGATCCTTGCTACTGTTTGTGGACCGTTTGAGTTGTCAGGAGTATACAGAAACACGGTATCTGTTATTTCGGTACCAGCCGATTACTTTATACTAAATTTCGCTCAGATAGCTCAATTGTAAACTATAGATACTCTATAGATATCTATATATCTATATATATATATATATATATATATATATATATATATATATATATATATATATATATATATATATATATATATATACAGTGGATACTCCTTGACGGATTTTACAATACATTCAGATTACGTATTTGACCATTGTATGATACCACTTTTACTCCTGGAAATATAAATTTACCTTAACTCTAGTTCAACTGATGAAGTCAGAAACGATCGTCTTGAGCATTTGTTTTGACCTCACTTGAAATGCTATAATTTGGTATTGTAAATGACATTCTATAGGCTACATGTACACACATTGGATGCATATAAAGCCAGTCTGATGTGTGTTATCGTCTCTATACATGTGCACACATTATGCATATAAAGCTAGTATGATGTGTGTTATCGTCTCTATACATGTACACACACTGAATGTATATAAAGCTAGTCTGAGGTGATTTATCGTCTCTATACATATACACACACTGTATGTATACCAAGCTAGTCTGATGTGTGTTATTGTCTCTATACATGTACACACATTGAACGTATATAAAGCTAGTCTGATGTGTGTTATCATCTCTATACATGTACACACACTGCAAGCTAGTCTGATGTGTGTTATCGACTCTATACATGTACACACATTGAACGTATATAAAGCTAGTCCGAGGTCAGTTATCGTCTCTATACATGTGCACACATTGAACATATATCACGACGCTAGCCTGATGAGTTAATATCTTTACAGGAACATGCATCTAGCGTGTGAGAAGTTAGTCTTGTGTTAGTTAGTCCTTCTCTAGAACACTACATAACGAATTTATCCTATCTATTGGCATTTTGAGAGCTGAATGATAGATGTATGAATAATTATAATAAATATGCAAAAAAAGAAAAGAAATTCTTTCAACATATTATATTTTCTGAGTGTTTTTAGCATTTAAATTCCTCTGACCCTGGCGATTTCCGCATCTCTCCGTGATGCAAACCTGTCAGTCGCCATATTTGTTAACACTTTCGTGAGGCTCGCCACAGGGGATATAAGCTATATTCGTCGAGTAGATTTTTTATATGTTTACATACCAATTGCAATCCCCTTCATTGCAAGTATATAGAACGATATATTGTATATTCAGTATTTGCAGTTACGTGACCCGAGTATAAACCGCTTTACTTTTCTGCGTAAGAATACATGAACGAATCAATAAAGGATTGAATATCACATGTGTATTTCTTATATATTTAATCTTAAAAGCCATACATTAGGCCTGCCACAAAATAAAACAAAAACACAGAAAGAAATCAGAAAACACGAGACTGTATCTGTAGCACACAGTACAGCCTACAACCCACATCCTGATTATCTAGGCCATGTTATGACCAGAACCACAGACCATAGAAATGAAAGTTTGCTTCGTAGTAACAATTGTAACTTGTCTATTGAAGAGTAAAAAGAAAGTTAGACCTTGTGCATCTTTGTCAAGCATATCTGATAAACAGGTCGATTTGTTTGCCTTCACCGGATATCCTGTCAGAAACAATTTGTCACTCACATCCTATGAAATTAGGCCGTGTAAAGTACTTACGTAAGTTACGTACGAATCACTCAATCAGTTATCCCGGTTCTCAGCTGATTGGTAAAAAATGTCAAATAATAGCTGCATTCAGTTGTCATGAACGAATATTAGCTGTTTCCCTTCTCCTAAGTCACACTCAAACTTTTTATAGTATATCCCATTAATGATATATCAGAAATCAAATGCAAATTTGTTGTGAATAAACCATTTATTATTCAGCAGCATAGCTATGGCCGTGGCCATTTCTTCTGAAAGTGAAACATTTTACCTTCCTGCACCAAGCGATCGAATATAAGATAATCTCGAATCAAATCTGACAATCAGTATTAAAAAATTTCCATATCACTAGTTTCTTTCAAAATGATATGAAAATCAAAATAAACCTTAATTTCATTATAATTGCATTCACGGTCAGTACTTCATAAATTCTATGGTCGGTTTATAATGGCAAAACCTATGTTATGAAAGGCCGTTTAAGTCAAAACGGGATGAACTTTCACGATATAATTCACTTTTAACGCGATAAAACATACTTTCTGCATGCAAGTAGTGACTTTTAACGTGAAAGACGGTTTTGCATGCTAAAACCATTTTATCGCGTAAGATTCGGTCTTGTCTGATGCCACTTTCTCTTTAGAAAATCTATTTAAGATTGTAGTCAACTGATGAAGTCTGACAGAAACGATCGTCTTGAGCATCATAAATAACTTTGGTATTATGTTTATAATATTTGTAAATATTGTTAATACAAATTTAACTTCTTATCCTCTTCATAACATGACTGATTGTTGTCGTTATGATGTAAGAGGCGTTCTGGTTGGCTGTTTCCTCTCGGACACAATATAAACTTGCATGCAAGTGTTTGATAATGAATTACGTGCAACGTCAATTGCCATACATTTATTGGAATCCGAAGATGCACAAAAATCCATATAAACACCGATTTATTACGAGGTGATCTAAGTGTTCCACCATGCCATTATCTATTTTACTTACCGAACATCTTACACATATTAAACAAGGTCTTCAGAAGTACTGTACAACGGCATAATAAAGAAGCGGAGTCAATCAGATGTGGATCCTAAAGAATTCAAAACAATTTTTGGAACATCAAGTCTTAAAATTTCAAACATATTACTAACATCAAGTCTTCTAATTTTTCGACACTTTACACAACTACTCCCCACCAGAAACTCAAAACAGATCAGCATTTGTTATACAAAAATCCTTTGTGTACAAAAATGGAAATATAAATATATAGATATAAATATTTAGTGTTAAGCTGTGAGGAACCTTATTTTGTGAAGAAACACTCTGATTCCAATAACAAGTACATTGAGAACGATATTATCAAAATGCTGGGGTTTTTACTGGACAACATATTCGTGGTTTTTCTGGAAAAAGTTTTCCAACAGATTGTCGGCATTCCAATGGGTACCAATTGTGCATCTCTCTTGGCTGACATCTTTTTGTATTCATACCAAGCGGAATTTACACAGTATCTGCACTCTACAGGAAACAAACAGTTAGCATCTCGGTTCAGTTTTACTTACAGGTATATCGATGACGTCCTGTTCATAAATAATTCAGAACTTCCGAATTACCTTAGCCAGATATATCTTGTTGATCTACAGATCAATGAGACGACAGAGAGCAACACATCTGTTTCTTACCTAGATTTACTCTTGTCGATTGGAAAGGACGGTCAGCTTCACACCTCCCTTTATGATTTCAATTTCCATATCACGAACTTCCCATTTCTATTTAGTAATATTCCATGGTCTCCTGCCAACGACTCGCCAATAATCTACTTACACAAGGTTACAATGTCGAACGCCTGGAATGGTCGTTGAAGAAGTCTTATGGTC
Source organism: Atrina japonica (assembly GCA_030159075.1). Classification (NCBI taxonomy): domain Eukaryota; kingdom Metazoa; phylum Mollusca; class Bivalvia; order Pterioida; family Pinnidae; genus Atrina; species Atrina japonica. The sequence continues at coordinate 129,541 of BROG01000210.1, read as the reverse complement.
GATATGGGTATCGTGTTAAACATTATGAAGTCCCCCTCTTAATAATAGATAGTATTCTGGAGCACGACCACAGACAGTGACTCCCTTTTGCCAATCGTTCTTTTCAACGAACTTGACCTCTTCACCAAACTTGACATTTTCCCCGAATTTGACTCGTTCGTCGTACTAGAAAGGTTTTTATGGAACATTTGCGACGGGTACGGCATGCCAGCAGAGGACGCTGACTCCTTTCGGACACCTGGTCCTATCCCAATCTCTGTTCAACATTTAATCTGTCCAAATCATATGCACGATATATATAACACACAATATTACAATCGTTCGCCCGAATCCTTTCAACATTCTTGCTTCATGTTGCTTCGGGGCCAAGGCCCCTTGCGACGACACACCACACTATATGCTTCCCTGGTCTGTCTCTAAGTCGATGTTTCAAAATTACTAAATTATTTGGTCAAGCATCCTGATTAAGGTTTCACATGTGAAGCAGTACTTTTGATTGCCTAATAATATAATTTCTAATTTGACTAATTATGCCCATATATATATATATATATATATATATATATATATATATATATATATATATATATATACCTGCTATAGCAGTCACCTCTATATAAGGATAACCTATATATAAAGGTAAGTTTTTCCAGTCCCTTGACTGCATACTTCAATTAAATTAAACCCGTGTAAAAGGGTCACCTACACATAAAGGTATATATTTTCTGGTCTCTTGGGTGGCCCCTATATAGGTTTCACTGCATACACACACACACACACCCACACCCACACACACACACACACATATATATATATATATATATATATATATATATATATATATATATATATATATATATATTCACACATACAGACACACACAGACACACACACACCAGAGGCTCGCAAAATGGAAAATTCAAAAACTCGTATCATAAATTGATATGAATGGAAACTCGTGACAGGTTCTTTTAATCATACGATAAAACATATGCAATATAAACGACATTTTCTGTTGACTTCGAATGAGAATTTATAAAAGATGTAAAGTGTGTGACATCATTATTGGAGGTCAGACATTCAAATTTAAAAATTCCTGTTCATTATTTTATATCAAACGAATATTAAATTGCAATTCTAAAAACGCAATATATGTAATTTTATGTGAAAGTTGCAAGGAAGAATATATTGGATGTACTTAGTTATTAAACCAAAGAGTAGCTCTACACCGTTTGAGTCCCCGAGGGTATACATAAATCTAGTATCTGGTATTTCGATACCAGCTGTTCATCTTATACTAAAGTAATATTTGGCACTGATAACACCATTTAAATTCGAAAATTTTCGAATGCTAAGATAGTGATTTTGTTTACAGTGGTTACTCTTAGACGGATTTCGGCTATACTTTTAGAGATATTATTTGGCCTTGTATGATACCACTTTCTCTTTAGAAAATACACATACTTTTCAAATTGGAGCTCAACTGATGGAGTCTAATTGACAGAAACGATATCGTCTTGAGCATTATAACTTTGGTATTATGTTTATAATATTTATAACCACTAGGTCGTTGCCACTGCTGGTGGACCGTTTGAGTCCCCGAGGGTATACATAAACCTAGTATCTGGTATTTCGATACCAGCTGTTGTTCTTATACTAAAGTAATATTTGGCACTGATAACACCATTTAAATTCGAAAATTTTCGAATGCTAAGATAGTGATTTTGTTTACAGTGGTTACTCTTAGACGGATATCGGTTATACTTTTAGAGATATTATTTGGCCTTGTATGATACCACTTTCTCTTTAGAATATACACATACTTTTCAAATTGGAGCTCAATTGATGGAGTCTAATTGACAGAAACGATATCGTCATGAGCATTATAACTTCGGTATTATGTTTATAATATTTATAACCACTATGTCGTTGCCACTGCTGGTGGACCGTTTGAGTCCCCGAGGGTATACATAAATCTAGTACCTGGTATTTCGATACCAGCTGTTCATCTTATACTAAAGTAATATTTGGCACTGATAACACCATTTAAATTCGAAAATTTTCGAATGCTAAGATAGTGATTTTGTTTACAGTGATTACTCTTAGACGGATTTCGGCTATACTTTTAGAGATATTATTTGGCCTTGTATGATAACACTTTCTCTTTAGAATATACACATACTTTTCAAATTGGAGCTCAACTGATGGAGTCTAATTGACAGAAACGATATCGTCATGAGCATTATAACTTTGGTATTATGTTTATAATATTTATAACCACTAGGTCGTTGCCACTGCTGGTGGACCGTTTGAGTCCCCGAGAGTATATATAAACCTAGTACCTGGTATTTCGATACCAGCTGTTCATCTTATACTAAAGTAATATTTGGCACTGATAACACCATTTAAATTCGAAAATTTTCGAATGCTAAGATAGTGATTTTGTTTACAGTGGTTACTCTTAGACGGATTTCGGCTATACTTTTAGAGATATTATTTGGCCTTGTATGATACCACTTTCTCTTTAGAAAATACACATACTTTTCAAATTGGAGCTCAACTGATGGAGTCTAATTGACAGAAACGATATCGTCTTGAGCATTATAACTTTGGTATTATGTTTATAATATTTATAACCACTAGGTCGTTGCCACTGGTATTTCGATACCAGCTGTTCATCTTATACTAAAGTAATATTTGGCACTGATAACACCATTTAAATTCGAAAATTTTCGAATGCTAAGATAGAGATTTTGTTTACAGTGATTACTCTTAGACGGATTTCGGCTATACTTTTAGAGATATTATTTGGCCTTTGTATGATAACACTTTCTCTTTAGAATATACACATACTTTTCAAATTGGAGCTCAACTGATGGAGTCTAATTGACAGAAACGATATCGTCATGAGCATTATAACTTTGGTATTATGTTTATAATATTTATAACCACTAGGTCGTTGCCACTGCTGGTGGACCGTTTGAGTCCCCGAGAGTATATATAAACCTAGTACCTGGTATTTCGATACCAGCTGTTCATCTTATACTAAAGTAATATTTGGCACTGATAACACCATTTAAATTCGAAACTTTTCGAATGCTAAGATAGTGATTTTGTTTACAGTGGTTACTCTTAGACGGATTTCGGCTATACTTTTAGAGATATTATTTGGCCTTGTATGATACCACTTTCTCTTTGGAAAATACACATACGTTTCAAATTGGAGCTCAATTGATGGAGTCTAATTGACAGAAACGATATCGTCATGAGCATTATAACTTTGGTATTATGTTTATAATATTTATAACCACTAGGTCGTTGCCACTGCTGGTGGACCGTTTGAGTCCCCGAGGGTATATACATAAACCTAGTACCTGGTATTTCGATACCAGCTGTTCATCTTATACTAAAGTAATATTTGGCACTGATAACACCATTTAAATTCGAAAATTTTCGAATGCTAAGATAGTGATTTTGTTTACAGTGGTTACTTTTAGACGGATTTCGGCTATACTTTTAGAGATATTATTTGGCCTTGTATGATACCACTTTCTCTTTAGAAAATACACATACTTTTCAAATTGAAGCTCAACTGATGGAGTCTAATTGACAGAAACGATATCGTCTTGAGCTTTATAACTTCGGTATTATGTTTATAATATTTATAACCACTAGGTCGTTGCCACTGCTGGTGGACCGTTTGAGTCCCCGAGGGTAAACATAAACCTAGTACCTGGTATTTCGATACCAGCTGTTCATCTTATACTAAAGTAATATTTGGCACTGATAACACCATTTAAATTCGAAAATTTTCGAATGCTAAGATAGTGATTTTGTTTACAGTGATTACTCTTAGACGGATTTCGGCTATACTTTTAGAGATATTATTTGGCCTTGTATGATACCACTTTCTCTTTAGAAAATACACATACTTTTCAAATTGGAGCTCAACTGATGAAGTCTAATTGACAGAAACGATATCGTCTTGAGCATTATAACTTTGGTATTATGTTTATAATATTTATATGTTTCTTAACATATATTTTAGTGTGGTAAATGGAATTTCAAAATCATGCCAATATATCAAACAGATGACTATTCGAATATTACACTCAAAGACAATATTTTATTGATAAATTAAACCATTACTTCACAGAACCTAACTCACACATTTTTATATAATCTTATGCAAAGGAGTAGCCTTCTTATCAGATTAACTAATTTGTTTATTCTTTGCATTAAGCTTCTTACATTAGTGTTATCTTATCTACTTCATCAACTTCTTATATATGCATTTACTTCACCACTATGAGATTCATGATATATATTCAATAAATTTTTGTTGAAGACCATTGCCTGATGAGCGTTTGGAACGCGAAACCCGTGTCGCAATGTAAGTTAATAAAACTGTTTTGTGGTGTGGCATTTTGTATTTTTATATATATATATATATATATATATATATATATATATATATATATATATATATATATATATATATATATATATATATATATATATAATCAATTATCATAACTTTTAATTATTCTATTCCACCTGTCATTAAGTCTTTGTTCAGGTTCGTTCCATAATCTTTCCAAGGTGCTCCATCCATGTTTTCCAGTTTGGAGCACGTATTCGTTAGTTGGATCTTTGTAATGGGCGTGTGCTCCGTACACTAGAGACTGGACGAGCCGGGCACATATACACAGTTTTAAAACTTCTTTTTCAGCTGCATTCAACAGTCTGGTCGATAAATATCCAGCTATTGTATGAGCAGCAACGTCTAGTTGATCAATTGGTTTGCAACGGAGAGTTAGGTATGCAATACAAATTGCAATATCAAATATAACATAAGATTTGCTTGCTTCTGAAAAATCCAAAATGGCAGTGACCTCACATACTCTCTCTTCTGGCCGTTTGTCAAATTGACCTTCAATCTCTTCTACTATAATGTTGTCATCGTTAAGATCTCCATGAATGTGACCTGTCGTGAAGAAAATGATGCAATAGTAAAATCTATACAGTTTCTAAATGTTTACTAAAGATGAGACATCTGTTGGTTTGAAGCCCGGGTATTGAGATCAGACATATAAAAATTTTCAGGATGTCCAGGATATATATACAAATCTGGTAACAAAATTGGACAAACACGAGGTAGGATTAGGTGTCTGGAGGAGTAAGCCTGGGTATTACCAAGATTGACTTAGGAGAAACTGATGGTTTGAAGCCGGGGTATTATCCATTTCGATTAATTATCAAATATTTGATGGTTTGAAGACATCTGATGGTTTGAAGCCCGGGTATTACCCTTGTTGACTCGTTACAGATATCTGATGGTTTGAAGCCCGGGTATTACCCTTGTTGACTAATTATCATATATTAGATACTTTGAAGCCCGGTTGTAACCCGTATTGACAAGATATCAGTTATCTGATGGTTTGAATTCCGAATACTACCCAGGTTGTCTAGAGATCAGCCATCTGACGGTTTAAAGGCATGACATTACCCATGTTGACTAGAGACCTGACATCTGATTGTTTGAAGTTCAATTTTCGTACAAGTCACCACTGTATTTGTTAAAAATTGGAATTTGATTTGTATATCATTACCTCAACCTCTACGAAGTGGCACTTTTGTTCAAACCTTGCTTAAAAGAATATTAAATTAATTTGACTTTATTGAAGTATATTGAAAATGTGTTCACATGTAAAATAAAAAAAAGTCATAAAGTCATCAATACTCACCTTTACTCAGTAAGTTGTATAATGGTTCAACATTAGCTTTAAATGATGCTATAACTTCTGTCGCATACCTGAGGTTTTTTTCGCTTTTTACCACAAACAAACATTCGGCAACTTTATCCATTTTTGATAAACACCACAGGATGTCGTTTTCGTAAGGGTGATGGAAATCCTGATATCATAATGTTAAATGTGACTGAGAATAATTTTATAAAAAAAATTGAACATCAAACTTATTTAGATTAAATCAATGGCTCGTACAATATCAAAATATATTTTTGAATGTGGCGTGTGCTTCAGTAAAAGCTAAAAGGTTTTGTCTTAAAAAGTCCTTTATCTTATGCTTATATAGATATAAGTATCTATAAACCTCTTAAGGGACATTATCTGTGTTTTTTCTCTTTCTAGATTGATGTACAATAGCAAAAGGAAACATACACAGGCATACACATTCTTACATATTTTGTAAAAATTGCTTGAGAAACCAAGATTTGCGATTCTTCGTTTGCAAATTATTAATACTACTTTATATATATATATATATATATAAACCACAAATACAGAAATAACCTAATAAGGTACCTACAAGTTCACCCTGCCCCAGCTGGTGTTCGAACCCTCGACCTACGGCACCAAACGCCATGCTCTCATGCACGACGTCCTAACCACTTTGCCATGTACTTATTCACAAAACAAATGTTTCGATAGCGGTGAGTAGAATTCCGAACATGAGAATTTGGTCGCAGAGATAGAGGTGAAAGGTATTTAACCGTAACGTAAAAGACAATGGACCGCATACGATGCATGTAGAGAAATTCAACTATATGTAAAGCACAAATATAGTTCCATAGTAAATAGGTCCATAGTAAATGATAATGTTGTAGTGAGATATATATATATATATATATATATATATATATATATATATATATATATATATATACAATTCTGGTCTTGGCATTATTTTCACAAAATATAGAGGAATACATGACTTTTTATGCCTGTATATAGCTTATTTGTTTTTGCATATCAATCTGATTTCTTACCTCAAGTTTGTTATGCATTTCTGCTACAAATCTTCCTATATTGTAGAATGTTCCAGGAACAAATGGCTTTTGATTTAGAGTGGATCCCGGAATGTATTTCATGAGTCGGATGATATGTAACAAAAAGTCTGAACTTTCTAGAACAGATGAATTGAATTATAAATTCATACCTATAGCAAAAATATGTTTGATTTTGTTGTAATACATGCATGTGGAATTATTGTACTTATTTACTAAGCCAACAGCTAATGAAACGAAAATAATACGACTATTCAGCTATGATATACTAATACATATTTTATATATTTCTATTTCTTACCATCTTGGTTTTCATCTAAATAAATTTTCTCCAGTGACATTGTAGCTCCATCGATGGTTTTTATAGGTTCTGGAGTGTTGATATTTTTCTCGCGTAGGTGGTTCAATAAAACATGTTGACTTTCTGAAAGCAAATTGAAATTTGATGAAGATTGGGTATGTAAGACGTAAATAATTCATTTTGTATTTGTTTAAATTGTATATTATGCCACACTCAACAATTTTTCAATTATATGCTGGCATCCAGCTTTTAGATGTGTAGCAGAGAACCCATTCACAATGTATCCTGAAGAGATCAATGGCAAAACTGGCAAAATTCTCACAACATCAAAGCCACGTAAAGTAGTGAAGAGATACTTCTCTAACACTGCATGACAAAGGAGAAAGAGAGAGAGAGAGAAAGAGAGAGAGAGAGAGAGAGAGAGAGAGAGAGAGAGAGAGAGAGAGAGAGAGAGAGAGAGAGATATCTGTCTAATGTACAATGACCTGTCAAAAGATGACTGAAATGTAGAGAATGTGTCGTAATTTTAAGACTGAGCTCAAATAGAATGTTTTCCAAACATCAAATTGAACTCATCTAGGTTATTTAACATACATATATAATTAAATTTTACCTATTGCAGTCGGGTGTCGGGAATCAATGCTATTCATTATTTTCATCACATATCCTAATTTCCAGACGTGTTGAATATATCTATTCGTGGTTTCTTCTTCAACTCTTACATGGAAATTTCTATCGAAGTACCCTTCTAACTCTTTCCAGCCAGATACACTCATTCCATACCGTTTCCCAACAATGTTTGAAATAAAGTTTGCCGGAATAATGGGCTTTGTTATCAAATCTGATACTTGCTGCATCGTCTGGTACCTATAAATTGCTGTCAGTTATTTCTACCTGTATATAGCAATGTAGTTAAAATGTTAAAATCAGTTATTGTCGATGTAGACTATTACAGACTCTAAGTCAAGCTATGTACATTCAATCGTATGTTGATCAAACGACTCTGTTAACTGTCAAACGTAACCTCTGGCCTAGAAATGTAACGCATAATAATTATTCGCGTGTCAGTTGTTATGTATAATAAATGTTTGCACCTTTAGGTTTTTGGTGAAATGTATGCATATTAAGTAAAACGTGTTATCGTGTAACATTGCATCTGATGTAAATAACATGATCTCATTAAATACTACACTCCGCTTTGATGCTCCGTCCCGTATACAAGATTAAAAACTAATACATGTGTTGACGCTACAATCATTCGAATAATCTGAATATACTACTAATATAAAACCTTGTAAGTATTAAAAATATGGTCAGGATGCATATACAAACCTGGTGATATTGGACAAACATGGACCCCTGGAAATTAAGGAGGTGGGATCAGGTGCCATGGCAGAGTAAGCATCCCCTGTTGACCTGTCACACCGGCCATGATTCCACAGTCAAATTCAATTTAAAAAGGTGAGGAAGAAATCCTTGTCACAATTGGTACAGACGACTCAACAATCGCTATCGAATAGGTAACTAACTGAAGAATTGTTGTTACAAGGATGTGAGGAGTAACGCCATAAGACAAATATTGGCCAATTCCAATGTCTGCTGGGCATTTTGACGTTTAACACATTACAGATTTTCAATTCATACCTTGTAAATTCTAATTATTACCCTACTAATTCGTATAATTGTTAAACCCAATCAAATTAAAAAATAACCGGTAAATTTCATCTCACCAAGTAATTCATATTCCGATCATAGCCAAGCTTAAAACTTTACAGATACCACTGCGTATACATAGAAATTTAAGCACGTATCGTTTTGAAAAACCAAGTAATTCCAAGATAAAAAGTGATGTAGACGCTTACTCTTTAGGGAACTTTTTTTATAAACTCAGAATTCACTAGCTTGAAATAGCTCCTGAAGTGGTTGTTCCATGGATACATTTTATGTGTATTAAAAAATCTAAGAAAACCTTACAATTCAATGTCGTGTTTATACTTACCTTTCAGTCAACAAACTGTCAATACATCACAATTAACTCTATTGTTAACATACCTACCTAATTCATTTTAGCAAATTAAAGTTCGTTCTCAAGAATATGTTATATGCATTTTAATAACATTCTATAAGTTGCGTGAGTCATTTAGCAAAATTTTAATATATGTGTATAGCTTTAAAGTCAGTTAAACCTGGATCGTTTTATATTAAGAAGGAAAGTTAACTAAAAGCATAAATGTGGTAATTAAATATGAAAATATACTAGCGGAAAAAAGAAATTGTGCATACTTAAAAGTTACATAAAAACATAAAAAGCATTCTGTGATCACTCTTTATTCTTAAAGGCATGGTTTAATATACTAAACGCGTGTTTTAGTACTCTATTTGTTAAATATCGCGTTTGATTCGCCTTGATGACCATTGCACGCTGTGATGTCTCAAAGCAACATGGAAGGCAGTTTAGAGTTCATATTAATACTGTAAATGCTTTTTGGAGACGATATCAGCAAACTGGCACCGTTCGGGACCCCCGACGTGTGACGTTACGTTGGCAAGATACGTATATACGGACGTCACATTTGCGTAATCTATTCCAATCGGCTTCTTTTACCGCTAGAAGTATCTCTGGGCATCGACGGATAAGTCCTCGTCCGTAAGGAACAAATTGCGAGAGGTCAACATCCGTCCTCGATGTTCTGTTCTGGCGACACCGGGTTGCGAGGTAAGCGTGGTGTAGGAAGCATCGTCTTTTCAATAACAGAGATTGGGCGGAAGTTCCGTTTACGTACAATATTTTTATTATGCAGTAATGATTAAACGTACTTCTGAAATTCCCACGAAAGTACAACGCCACTTCACTTGTTTCATCGTCTCACCCAATTTTTCTCTAAACCCATGTATATACGAGGCACGAACGGAGAGTATATCAATAACTTCATAACCATGAATAAGAACAGTAAAATAAAGAGAAAAATGTCATGGGAATTAATCCGAATACATTATCTTTAAGATTTGAACTGTACTACAAAAGTTAGTAGTTAAATATTTACGTTGTAAGTTCTATAAATTTCACATTGTCTACCTTGACACGAGACATCTATGTTTAGATTTCTTCCGAAAGACCCGTGGCTTTCACTTCTTATGTAAAACAATAAATTTGAGTGACTTGTGGCTTGATACTAATATTGTACTAACATAAAAATATTAGATACCGAAGTATAAATCTTCAGGATGTCCAGGGTAGGTGAATATTGGACAAACACAGACCCCTAGAAAATCTAGAGCTGGGGTAATGTGTCATGTGGGAGTAAGCATCACCCGTTGTCCGTTCATACCCGCCGTGAGTCATCCAGAAACTTCAACAATACTGTACAGTTGCTTATTCCAGAAGCGGTGTAAATCAGATGTGGATACTTAAAATTCTAAACAGCTTTTAGTAAATTTGAAGGCACACAATTTTTCTCGAATTCACAGTATCAAAACTTATGACTTCTCTACTCTTTACACGAATATTCCACATAAAAAATTAAAAGAAAGACTTTTCAGTATCATAGACAACTGTTTCTTTTCACTAAAGGTGGTACCCGAAAATTTAAATATCGAGTGATTGGCTGTCAGGATACTTATTTCGTCAAATACCACTCTGATTCTACACATAAATACACTGAAGTTGATATAAAAACATGCTGGAATTTCTAATAGACAATATATTTGTAATGTTCGGAGACGTGGTCTTTCAACAAACTGTCGGCATTCCTATGGGGACCAATTGTGCTCCTTTATTGGCCGACTTGTTCTTTTATTCATACGAAGCAGATTTCATTCAGAAACTGCTGAATCAAAAGAAGAAAAAGTTAGCGGTGTCCTTTAATTTGACATTTAGATATATCGACGACGTTTTGTCAATTAATAATGACAATTGTCATACATATGTCAATGGGATATATCCCAGCAAACTAGAAATTAAAGATACAACAGAATCAAGCACACACGATTCATACTTAGACATTTTACTTAATATAAACACAGACGGGAAATTAGCAACTAAACTATACGACAAACGCGACGATTTCGGCTTTACCATCGTAAATTTTCCACATTTAAGTAGTAATATCCCTCAGTCACCCGCATATGGAGTTTATATTTCACAAATGATCCGATATGCCAGGGCGTGTACAACGTATGAAGATTTCATATACAAAGGTAAACTACTCTCTGACAAATTATTGACACAGGGATATCGAAAACCGCGTTTAATGTCAACGTTCCGCAAATTTTACGGTCGGTATAATAGTCTTGTTTGCGACTACTCTGTTTCACTAAGTGAAATGTTGAGTTGCCTTTTCGTTGGCGGTTGTTGAGACGTCTGTACCAATTGACGAGGATACACTCCTCACTTGTTTCATTGGACTTGACTGTGGACTCATGGCGGGTGTGACCGGTCGACAGGGGATGCTTACTCCTCCATGGCACCTGATCCCACCTCTTGGTTTCCAGAGGTCCGTGTTTGTCCATTTTTACCGGATTTGTATCTATGTCCTGGACATTTTATTGATTTATACTTTGGTATATGAAATTTTTTATATTGTGAGATATATTCACCATATGCAGGTGAGTACGGGATAACACTATCGATGATGAGACGTCACCAAACGTCGGTGAAGGGCTTCAAATTTTGACCTATGTTCTGCACTTACGGCCATTAAGCGGTGAGGATTCTTTAACGTGCCGATATACTGTGACACGGGACCTCGGTTTTTTAACACTCGAGGTCCCGTGTCGCAGTAGGAGTCGGCACGTTACAGAACCCTCACTGCTCAATGGCTGTAAGTGCCGAACGTAGGCCAAAGGTTGAAGCCCTTCACCGGCATTTGGTGACGTCTCCATATGAGTGAAAGATCCTTGAGTGGGACGTTAAACAACAATAAACAAACAAACGATAAATTCCTTTATGAAAATAATCATTAATTTTCCTGCTAATATTATGGATAATATCATGATATAGACGTTATAACAAATACATGAATAGACAGAGAAACGCACTAAATATCACTGAAGAAGGCCTTGTCACCACGCAATTTGTGATAAAAATTTCGAAATCCGAGATACATTACTTTAGGGGTAACGTAAAAGATGACCGTGTCAAGACGCAATATGACCAATTTAATGAAAAAGATGGATTTTAACCCACTACGATGGATTTCTTAAAAGTTATAACAAATTGCGTCGATGTGCATTTTTCAACAAACACAGAACCGCAATTTTTAATAAATCTCGATTTTATCGTCAGTACAGCCTACAAGTGATAGATATAGATATTTCGACATACATTATGTCCTTATTAGACGGTATTAAAAGAATTAACGCCTTATCAAGGGATTATAACTGATTCAACTGATTTTTAAAATTTATTACAAATTGCGTCGATTTGTATATTCCAACAATTACAAAACCGATACAATTTGTAGTAAATCTCTAAAGTTTCGTTTTTCATGAATATGTACGTGACAAGGTTGGGTCTAATATTCTGGACAGTTTATAACCGGGATCGATAACACGAAATGATTTTATACCTTGATTACAAGTTTTAGAAGTTTATTACAAATTGCGTTGATGCGTTGTTTCGCAAAATGCAAATCCAATGCATATTGTAATAAATTTCCAGCCTTCGATTCTATGATTAACACAACCTGTAACTAACAGATATAGATAATACGACATTATTATCCTTATTAAACAATTAAAACAGAAACGAAACTCAAGATATTTATTACAAATTGCGTCGGTTTTGGTATTGTTGGAAAAATCCAATCGACGTATTTTGTAATCAATTTTAAAAATCCCTTGATAAGCCTTTCATTCTTTTAATTTGTCTGATAAGGACATAATGCATGTCCAAATATTTATATCTATCACTTGTAGGTTATATTGACGATAAAATCGAAAGTTTGGAGATTTATTACAAATTGCGGTTATAAACTGTCCAGAATATTAGACCCAACCTTGTCACGTACATATTCATGAAAAACGAAACTTTAGAGATTTACTACAAATTGTATCGGTTTTGTAATTGTTGGAATATACAAATCGACGCAATTTGTAATAAATTTTAAAAATCAGTTGAATCAGTTATAATCCCTTGATAAGGCGTTAATTCTTTTAATACCGTCTAATAAGGACATAATGTATGTCGAAATATCTATATCTATCACTTGTAGGCTGTACTGACGATAAAATCGAGATTTATTAAAAATTGCGGTTCTGTGTTTGTTGAAAAATGCACATCTACGCAATTTGTAATAACTTTAATAACTTTTAAAATGTCCATCGTAGTGGGTTCAAATTTTTTTCCCATTAAATCGGTCATATTTCGTCATGACACGGTCATCTGTAACATTATCCTATAAACTTGTAATGAATCTCGGATTTCGAAATTTTTATAATAAATTGCGCCGTTATTACAAATTGTGTGGTGACATTGTATTCCTGTTAACTTATACGATATATTAAAACAATTTGATATATAGTTTTGACATGGCATACACGTACTTATATGAGGTTGTGCAGTTGATAGAGACGGTATTGGAGCATTTCCCCCATTTTTTTCATTATTTATTACTTAGATTGATATACAATAACTTTGAAGAGATATACACAGACATAAACATAAAATTTTTATACATTTTGTGAAAACAAGGTTTGGCACTTGCAATTGATTAACTCAACCTTACTATTTGTAATATGTAAACCACACTAGACATGGCCTTATATTAACAAAATACGTAGGAATATAAGAATTTGTATGCCCTGTGTATAGCTCTTATTTGTTTTTTTACATCAAGTACAAGTAGTAAAAAGAGAAAAAAATCGAAACAATTCATTAACACACCTTATGCCTTTTTAAGTCAATTGCGCACAATTGGACTGTGACTTAGGCTGGCTTTCGCCTTTGGCAAAGACTGGTTTAATTATCAAAAGATATATGAATTATACAATATTATATTTAGTAGCGCTATAGATCTAAAAATTATAGTGAATATACATTATACATGCCATGATAACATCTGCGTCTCTTTGTAATTGTTCTTCTACGATAATATTTCAATTCATAGTGTTTTGTTGATGAAGTTTCCCCGTTATGCAGCAAGCACGTAATATTTGTCAGGTTATGGATAACATAAAAAGTCGACATGACCTTAGAACATCCCTCATTTCATATAATTAGTAATCAATTAATCAAAATCTAGATAGCTGGTTATGATACCTTGTACATACTAATCTTTAATGTAAATTAATTGACCCCAATTAGAATATTTATCATGTTTTTAACGCTAAACGTACCAATCCAATTTCTGTGATATGAAAACACACACACACACACACACACACAGATATATATATATATATATATATATATTATATATATATATATATATATATATATATATATATATATATATATATATATATATATATATATATATATATAGTTTGTTTAATGATTGAAAATGTTAATATAGATCTAATAATAATATATATAATATTAATAATATAAATAAAGTCATTGTACGAGCACATGTAAAGGACGTTTAATGTATGTGATGTTTTTCAAGTTTAGTTGAAGAACAGGGAAAGTCACTGTTAGTAAATAAAACTCAGTGTGTTAATTATCATATACATATTGAGACTGTTCCGATAAAACGGTGAAGAACCCACAGATAGATTGCTTTTTCTTGTAGCTGTCTATTACTTTGTTCCACCTTTCATAAAGAGATAACTTCGGTTCCTTCCATATTTTGTGCAACAGAGACCACCGTCGTTTTGACGTGGTCAGCACGTACGTATTCCATGGGTCCATTTTATTGGCATAGGTACCCATTACAAGTGATTGAACGAGTCGAGCACATACACATGTCTTCATGACATCTTTTTTCTGTATCATTCAAATCTGTAACTGATAAATATCCGGCTACAATATGGCCTAGGACATCCCATTGATCAATTAATATGCATACTATAGACAAATAAGAAATACATATGGCAATGTCAAAAAACGGTGTAGGAATATGTGGCGTGAGAGAAATCCAAAATACCAGCAACGTCACATACTCTGTTTTCGGTACTAACGTCATCCTGACCATCGTACTTTGATAAATATGCTTGGTACGCTGGAACAAGATCAAAAGCAAAACTAGAAATCGTTAATTGGCCCAATAGTGCACGCATATAGCAGTACAAAACATGATACTACTGGATTTCCATCTTATCAACTATCCCTTGGGAGAGAACCACGATTGCTAATTGATGACGTATATGGAACGAGACAAAACATTGAGCAAAATAAACAACTTCATAGATATATAGGAGATTTACAGGAATTGAGAGATTTCTTTGAGCTTACACAGAAAACACAACCACATCACACAGCGTACAAAAGAAACAGTACGCTATAAAGGTGAAAGGAGCACAAAGTCAGCCAGGAGACAGAGTTCTTGTTAAAATAGTTGTTCATGATGGACGATATGAAATAGCCTACAAGTGGGAACAAGATTTATATACACTGTTGTCAATACCAAACCCGGATATACCTGTCGCATAAATGTCGTATATGACAGTTGACCAAGATGAGTCATCTCAAGCACCTAAACCTTGTCCACGACCTCATTAATATAACGAGAAAACTAATACAAAAACCAATACCAATACCAAAAGTGCGTGATTCTCGCAAAAGCGACATTTCAAAAGATTCACAAAACCACACTCAAGAACAAGAATTTGAAGACTCCGATGATGAAATCTTTGTTAATATTATAAACATAATACCAAGTTATAATGCTCAAGACGATATCGTCAATTAGACTTCATCAGTTGAGCTCCATTTTGAAAAGTGTGTGTATTTTCTAAAAATAAAGTGGTATCATACAAGGCCAAATAATATCTCTAAAAGTATAGCTGAAATCAGTCTTAGAGTAACCACTGTAAAAAAAATGACTGTCTTAGCTTTAGACAATTTTCGAATTTAAATAGTGTTAACATTGCCAAATATTACTTTAGTATAAGATGAACGGCTGGTACCAAAATACCAGGTACTAGATTTATGTATACCCTCGGGGACTCAAACGGTCCCCCAGCAGTGGCAACGACCCAGTGGTTATAAATATTATAAACCTAATATTAAACGACGAGAGCCAAACGACGATTCTGATGTAATGGTTGGGACCTGTACAATCAGACCCGGATACAAAAAGTGCACCTGAACATGAAAATCTGGAGGTTGGTCCGATTGATGACTGAAATAGGTACGGTATCTCAAGATTCGTTATCAGAAAATATTGACGATACGACACCATCCGAGAGTATTAATACCCCGCCGATTCAACCGAGGAAATCAACAAGAGAAAGGAAAAAGCAAGATTGGTTTAGACCGGGTACTGATTTGTTTCACTGCAGTTTTTATGTATAAATGCCAGCTTGGCATTTTGCATTGTTGGTATTTGTTCACGGTGTATTGATTACGGTTACATAATTTAGTGCTTTTTCAGCATTTTACATTTACCTGAGTTTTTACTTGTTGTAGGGTTTCGTTTTGCACGAAAATGTACTTCGGTTTTGGATGCAGGTATGTGTATAAATTGGTGGTTGATTCAATATGAATATATACTAGCGGTCAGCGTGTCACAACAAATCTTATCATTACTTTGTGGGAGAACGTTTTTGATTATCATGTAAGTAAATACTTCATCTATATATTTATTGTACTTTTCTCATTTTATAGAAAGATTTTTGTATAAATATTTAATTTTCTATGGTGTGAATTAATGCTGATTTTCATTTTCATGTTTAATCATATAAAATAATGGTTAATTATGCATAGGTGAATGAAGGTTATGATATTTGATAATCAACTTGTTTATTGATTTATCGCTTAAATGAATTACTTTCTGATTTATATACTATTTTATTCATTGCAAATGTTTGTATCCAGAAATTTACTAAGAACGATACCTCTGTATTTTTAGCACATTGCAAGCTTATCTAATCAAATGTGTGTCAGGATTTATAGATAATTTTCAGAATAAAAACCAAACCAACACTGTGTATTTAAAACTGGTGGATCCAATGTTTCATTCCGAAATGGTTACATATTATTTTATCTATATCTGTTGCGTTACGCTTGTGGTTTAATGTTATACTTTGATACTGAGGTTAAGATTATTTATAGTATTATACTAATACGAAACATATGTTGTTATATTTACTAATATTAAATTGTCAAGTTTGAATAATTCATTCTTTTTTTATAATTACGTGATTCACTATTTCATAGGATCAAAGGTTTCAAAGTGTTATATCAAATTTTTGTATTCGTTTAATAATATCTTCATTTTGTAAATTCATTTATGTGTTATTATTATTATCTTTAATATTATTATTATTATTATTATTATTATTATTATTATTATTATTATTATTATTAAATATTCGAACCAAGCAGTGGCATTGTAATCATTAATCAACGACCAGTGCTACTGTTTCAAACACACACACACTTATATATATATATATATATATATATATATATATATATATATATAGAGAGAGAGAGAGAGAGAGAGAGAGAGAGAGAGAGAGAGAGAGAGAGAGAGAGAGAGAGAGAGAGAGAGAGAGAGAGAGAGATTTGTCTATTGTACAATGACCTGTCAAAAGATGTCTGAAATGTAGAGAATAGTGTCGAAATTACATTGCATCTGATGCAAATAACATGATCTCATTAAATACTACCCTCCGCTTTGATGCTCCGTCCCGTATAGAAGATTAAAAACTAATACATGTGTCGAAGCTACAATCACTGCAATGTATTAATGTATACTAATATAAAACCCTATAAGTATAAATTTATAATATGGTCAAGATGCATATATACAAGTCTTGTTATATTGGACAAACACGGACCTCTGGAAATCCAGAATTGGGATTAGGTGCCATGGCGGAGTAAGCATCCCATGTTGACCGGTCACACCGTCCGTGAGTCCACAGTCAAATTCAAATGAAATGGGTGAGGAAGAAATCTTTGTCACAATTGGTACAGACGACTCAACAACGCTATCGAATAGGTAACTAACTGAAGAATTATTGTTACAAGGATGTGAGGAGGAGTCACGTCATAAGTCAAATGTTGGCCAATTCCAATGTCTTCTTGACATTTTGACGTTTAACACAGATTTTTAATTTATACCTTGTAAATTCTGATCCAATCCAATTCAAACAATTACTGGTAAATTTCATCTTACCAAGTAATTCATATTCCGATCATACCCAAGTTTAAAACTTTACAGATACCACTGCGTATACATAAAAATTAAAGCCCGTATCTTTTTGAAAAACCACGTAATTCCTGCTAGATAAAATGTGACGTAAACACTTACTCCTTATGGAACTTTTCTTTATAAACTCAGAATTCACTAGCTTGAAATAGCTCCTGAAGTGGTTGTTTCATGGATAACCGTTACGTGTATTAAAAAATCTAAAAAAAAACTTACAATTCAATGTCGTGTTTATACTTACCTTTCAGTCAACAAACTGTCAATACATCACAATTAACTCTATTGTTAACACACCTACCTAATTCATTTTAGCAAATTAAAGTTCGTTGTCAAGAATATGTTATGTACATTTTAATAACATTCAATAAGTTGTGTGTACAACCTAGGATCGTTTTAAGTAGGAAGGTTAACTAAAAGCATAAATGTGGTAATTTAATATGAATATATACTAGCGGAAAAAAAGAAATAGTATATATTTAAAAGTTAAATAAAAGCATAAAAAGTATTCTTTGATCGCTCTTTATTCTTAAAGGTATAGTTTGATAAACTAAACACTCAATTTGTTAAAATTGCGTTTGATTCGCCTTGATGATCATAGAATTTTTTTGAATTCATTGACAGTATTCAATGTATTGAAACAGAAAAACATTGATTTTCTCTACCTCTAAACTCATGTATTTACGAGGCACGATGGGAGAATATATCAATAACTTCATAACCATGAATAAGAACAGTAAAATAAAGAGAAAAAAGGCATGGAATTAAGCCGAATACATTATTTTATTATGATGAATAAAAATGTACGATGCATCATGATTTACAACAGGTGTTAACAATATATATTTGTAGTTTATATATGTAATATTCAGTAAATCTATTTTAATATAATGTGTTTGTCGGTAACATTCTTCCATGTTATGCGAGGTACGGAGAGGGTATATACAAAAGAAATAACACTGAATAAATGCAGTAAAATTAAGAAGAAAATAAATTTTAATGGCTAACCACAACAGGACTAGAGGGGTTACGTAACAATTTTGTTTCGTTTGTGTTTGGTTGTGGTGCAGTATATCGACGGCGTCCTGTTTATAGATAATCCAGAATTTCAAAATACCCTCAGCCAGATGTATCCTTTTGAGACCGTGGTCAATGATGCGACAAAGAGCAGCACATCCGCTTCTTACCTGGATTTCCTCCTGTCGATTGACAAACGTCCCGTTCCTTTGGCCATTTTCACTAAAGGTCGTAATTTTGAACGTAGACGTAACTTTAGACGTAACTCGAGTTATTTACGTGTACGACAAAAGGTCGTAAACATATGCTTACTCGTTAACCTTTACCAAATTACGTGAAATTAGTAGCAGACGTAGACGTAAGTTTATTCGTAGGAAGAAAGATACAACCTTTAGTGAAACTCATTTTAGACGTATATTTACGTCTACACGTGAAGTTAAGACCTTTAGTGAAACTGGCCATTGAGTAAAAATATCCCGTCTTCTCCTGCCAACGACGTTTTCATTTCACAATTTATACATTATGCCAGAGCATGCTCTTTTTATTAATGTTTTATTCTGAGATCCAAACGACTCGCAACTAAACTACTCACGTTACGTTTTTGATGACTTGCAATCGTCAAGTAAGAAATTCTTAGGGTCGATAGGGGGTGTTGTTTAACAATATGCAGTCCCTCTTTCTTGAATTTAAGAAAGCATCGCGGAGTACCACCATATGCAGTGACTCCTTTTCACCAATCAGACTCAATCTAACAGATGACTTTTCACTCAGCTTGAGCCTGTTCATTTGGGACATGTGTGGCAAGCTAACAGGGGACTGTGATTGTTTCCGGACACCTGCTCCCACCCTTTTGGGGATTCACAGTTGTTCTTGATGTTACGACCATTTATATAGCCAATGTGTCGCATTCTAATATACTAAGAGTTTCGATTTCCATTGGCACTTCGTCAATTTACTTTTTCCAGTTCAACCTAGTTTTTTTTTTCAGTTACTGTGGGTTGCTGAGAAAAACTAGCTGGGTTAAAAATAAGAACAACAAATTTGATTATGTCAATGCATATAAATGTGAAACTAGAGGAATATAGACGACATAAATATAGAATGTTTGAGTTTGACCAGAAATACACCCGAGTTAATAATGACCTAACCAAAGAAACCTTACACAGTATTGGATTATTAATTCACTTAATTATAAAGTCATGGGATAGACTGTTATACATTTTATTTGGAGAAAAACGAAATGTTGCAAAATGACATTAAATATATTAATTTACTAAAGTGTTTTCTCTGATTGTACAGTTGTAAATGATTCTAATACATCACCTCAATCACTGTAATTTGCCCAGGTAAGCATTCAGGTATAACACCTTTATCTACACAATATTTTTTCATTTTATCGAGTGTCGGCTGCACAGAATGCTTATATGACAAATGTAAATGTTGAAAAAGCTATTAAATTCCTCAAAATGTTTTGCTGGTATAAGCATGTCAAAAACATTCATTTTATCGAGTGTCGGATTTACACAATTCTGATATAACTACAGTGAATTTTCTATATTAAATTCATCAAAATGTATTATGTGCAATAAATGACAAAACTAATGTGTATATAACATAGGCTTATGTATTGTTCTTCAAAGCTCAATTTAAAAGGACAATAATAGGGAAATGACTGCCGGAAGAATTTCTATCCTGTAAGGCCTTAATAACCCCTAATGTAAAGATCCAAAGTGTAGATAAAGGGTAGTGGGCTAAACATAGTGTTGTATTGATTATCTGATGTAAATTATATATATCGTTTTGTAATATTGGCACCTTAGTACATTTCTAAATAAACTATTGTCAAGTAATATTGATTCTTTAGATATAATTCATTCCTCCAAGTCCTGATACAAATCTCTAGGTAAAATGTCTAGACATGTGATATATCTTTAAAGCTGTATACCACTTAAATGATATAATATTTATCATTCCCAACTTCTAGTGAAACATATGGTGTAAAGTTTATCTTTCTTCTTATTCAGCTAGGTATGCAAAATCTAGTTATTCCAAAAATAGACCTTATTATGATAATATAACTAGAATTGATGACTTTTGGATTGATTGTACAGTTTTATATATGTATATATGACGAATATGTGTATATATGACGGAGGATTCGTTCCTCACGTATTTCATTTTAATTTGACTGTGGACTCAAGGCGGTTGTGACCGGCCGACAGGGATACTTACTTCTCCGTGGCACCTGATCCCACCACTTGATTTCAAGAGGTCCGTGTTTGTGCATTTTTAACCAGATTTGTACCTATATCCTTGACATTCAAATGATTTATACATATTTACTATATATACAACTAAAACCAACAAAATTAAACATGTATATTGAAAGGTGTTGCATCTAAGCAAATAAGCAAATAGATACGAGACATGAATCAAATTATATGAAATACTAAAATACTTGCCAGATTTCGTTTTGTTTCATGTTCGATACCATGTTAATTATTTCGTGCGTTGAGTGACCAGATTTTTTTTAGTTATTATATTCAAATTCGTTCATTTCATTCACGTTTCAATATATGGTTGGTGGTTCAGTTTTTTACTAAAACTTGTTTGATTTCAATCTTAATTACCATTTGCATTTGTATTTCAATTGTGTTAGTGTTTGTATGTTATTGTTGTATTATCATTAAATTAGTCCAGAAGAAGGGACAGGTGGTCCTGAAAAATTGAAAATTTGATTCCATTTTTGTGCGTGTCGTTAATCATTTCAGTGTTATATATATATATATATTGAAACTTATATATAATGACCTCCTTAGGGACACAAGAATCTTTATAGGGAGGTGGTCTTCTTTATATAAATAGTTGATTTGTACAGAAAAGGTACAGATGGTCTTTATACACAGGTGGTCACTAAAGCAGGTATTACTATATATATATATATATATATATACCAACAAACTATACAGCTGAAATGCCGTACAATTAAATTAAGCAAATGTGTTCAAACTAGAAATGTAATTGAAACTTCCATCGATAGAAAATTTCCAATGAAATATATGAACAACAGAATGATTTCTACTTTCCACATTTAGTGATATTCCCACAAACATATGGTGTTTGCCTTCCAGATAATACGATATCTACAGGTGTTAGTTTCAAATAATCAAATGTCTGTGTCTGCTTCAAATAAAACAATGTGTCTGCTTCTACTAAAACGATCTCTGGGTCTGCTCCACATAAAACGATGTGTCTGCTTCTAATAAAACGATCTCTGTGTCTGCTCCAAATAAAACGATGTGTCTGCTTCTAATAAAACGATCTGTGTCTGCTCCAAATAAATTAGATCTCAGTGTCTGCTCATAATAGAACGACCTCTTTCCTCCAAATAAAACGATGTGTCTGCTCAACAAATGATCACTTCATGCAGAGAGGCAAATTATCTTGTGTTAAATTGTCAATTTGAGACAAAGAATCACATTAAAATTTAATGCTGGCCTAGTAGTCCTGTTTGCCACTATCAGGTTCCACTATTCGAAATTTTAAATCGCTTCTCTAGGTGAACTTAAAGAAACAAAACTCAATGATGTCGATTTGTAACCTTTATTGCAAAATATCAGTTTTACTGACAAAAATTTGATACCGGTACTTAAAATCATATTTATTATGCTGAAATAAACACAATGTGGTACAAACATTGCTTATTTTGGAAACGAAATGACCTGTAAAATCAAACCGTTTATAAATAAATAGAGTTTCAACATCTGAAAACTTCTATTTTAGAAGTTAGATCTTTTGTATAAGGTTAAATATCAATCATATACAGACACAGATATTGTAAACAAGAGGCCTTCTGGGATGTAATGGTCACGTGAGTGTATTGTATTAATACAACCAGAATAATCTGATTAAAGGTTTTCCTAGGTCACCTAGTAAAATGTGGCATATCAAGCATGTATGCAGTGTATATATATATATATATATATATATATATATATATTGCTTTTATGATATTATTTAACCCTAATGCTTAATGAGATTCCATTATTACTGTACCTTGGATTTTTATAATAGTATTATACACACAATTTAAAGCACTAATTAAACATAAATCAACATTGTTCACTAAAATACTCTATTCTTGTTAATTGCATATTCCTGTTATTTGCATAATTTTCTCTGACATTTTGGCTATGCAATTAAGAGGAATCCACTATATATATATATATATATATATAAAATATATATATATATATATATATATATATATATAAATAAAGTTTTATGGACTTACATTTTATATAAATTATATGAAATATCATACAAACAATTACACTGTACATGTATATATGTAAAGCTTCATACAGACTCGTACATCAGTTATCTTGCAAAAATAAACCATGTTGACTCTTTACAAATGCACAATATTTCAACCTCTGTTGTAAGTGATAGAATATATTTCAACTTGTTTAATGGGGGATTGTATTTCCAGCTAACTAAGTGACAGATATTCATTTTGTAGCACTAGGACTAGGAGAAAACTTTTGTTTGTTTACCTGTTTGTAGGACAGGGACTGTATTTTTGTCTGTATGTGACACTTTTTGAACCTGTCAGTAGGAATGTATTTCAACCTGTGTCAGGGATTGTACTTAAATCCATTTGTAGGATGGGGAATGTATTTCATAAGACTGGAGCTACATTTCATTTTTATGACAAGAACGGCAACTGCTTTAATATGAGAAAATAACTGTTAAACAAGTTGAATCAAATGCAGACTATTTTGTGATACACAAATCATAACCTTGTAATGCATGTAAATTTTGCAGCTTAACACTAAATTGAAGTAAATTGATTAAAAGAATGTGTGATAAAGAGCATATTTGTGTGTAGGAGTAAAACATAAAAAGTTATGACCTAAATACTGTATAAGTGGTCACACATAAAACTATCCCACATGTCAACGTATACTAAAAAAAATTACAAAGTTGTAGACATTGTAGTTTTGTGAAAAATTTATGAAAGCCAAAATCCTCATAATATGCACCTTAGGTATATATCCTCTTCAAACATTCATTAAAGGGTCTAAAATTAGAAAAAATACAGCACTAATTTTCACACTTAACCTTTAAAGTATACAGCACTAAAGTTCTCATGTAATTAATTTCAGTTTAAACCCTCAAACAAGAATTCGTAATCCAGGAATATTAAACTGTCAATTTTCGAATTCTGCCCAATGCAAATGATTAGTCAACTACTGATGAGGGTGACACCTTAATTAATTAATTCAAAGAAAGTAATATTTATTCATCTTGGTGAATTGCTGAGGTGAGTATCACTTTCCTTGGGGGTGACAAATCAAGGTATCAACTCGTATCAAAAGTCAATAATTGTTTTATTACATGATTATCTTATCTGGCTATTCATATCAAAGTATGGAACAAACATGTTATTGACCTTGATTGTTGATTGTAGTTAAAAGTAACAGGACATCAAACATCTATTATGATGTTATATATAGAATGTCTTATGATGTTATATATATAATGTCTTATGATGTTATATATATAACGTCATATTAATTTGCAATGTACTCATAGTTATTAGTTCACAGTTCACACTTACAAAATAAATTTGAGGTTGATATAATAACTGAGCAAGAACAAAAATTATAGAGCAAGTCCATCAGCAGTCAGATAATAAGAGCCATGAAAGAAAATATCAACTGTGTATGTAAGTACATTGTACTAATATTTCTTGATAAAAACTGAGTAAAAACCACTTCCTGTTGTGACTCTTGGCTTATGATATAATAAAAATAAAATGTTGGAAATTTTAAAACAAATATGGACACTTTTCAAAGCCGAGGGAATTGCTACATAAGATTTGCACTGTCAATTAAAACAAAAATATGTAAATCGACACTTGACAAATTACAGATTACTTCACTCCGTGGTTGTGCATTGTGAAAAACTATAAGCTGAAATATTAGAAAACTATTGTGTCAAATCTTTGATCCAACAAATTGTGTAAACAAATTGCAAAATAATGTTCACAAAATACAGTTCTGTAGATGTAAATTATTGCCAAGATTTTCAGACAATATACAATTTGATGTGTCTTAGTTTTGCCATGTTATGGAAAGGGAGATAACTTTGCATTTTTCAACCAAAAACGTCAGTACAAATGTACTAGTAAATTTAGATTAATTTGATTGGAATTTGTCTGAGGATTCTTGAGAGAAGGTCATTAAATGGAAAAGTTAACGGACGGACGACAGACAGCAATAGCTCATTTGACTCTTAGGGCAATAAGGTAATAAAAATGTAAACAAGATCTAAATATCTATAGATACACAAAATTCTTACAGTGCTTATCTATTTTATGTTATCTTCCTACAATATATTGTGATTAACAGAGATCATAAAATGTCAAATCAACTGTTGTACTCTCCATATTTGGCACAATAATAAAAACTATAGACTTATTTTAACATTTGTGTGCGTAAGACCCATAAATAAGATCACATAATTATGTACAATTACGGTATGTATAGAAGTCTGTCCAACACAACACATTACTTACCAAGTAACGATTACAAAAAAATAATCAACAACTAATGATTTCCATTTCCATTAAATGCAAATAAGATACCCATTAATCAATGATAAAACAACGATTATATACATGTTTTACTTCTAACAAATCTGCCCTCCTGTTTACAAGTTATATCTTTAGCTTGGGTTGACTCTATGTCAAAGTTCATTGATTACTTCTACATAAAGCTACATTGCTTTGTTCCACATGTATTTGGTTAAATGGTGACTCACAATGATAAAGTTCTAAGCCTTGATATCACAAACAGAAGTCTGCTGGTTTTATCCCCTGTTTTTTTTATCTATACATGAAAACATGCTGGGGACATAGAACAATAAAGTCACAAAATGCTAGTTTCTAAAAACTATATCCATAATATCCATAAGAGTAACTATTATCTAATATTATGCAAATTTATGCTAGTTTCTAAAAACTATATCCATAAGAGTAACTATTATCTAATATTATGCAAATTTATGCTAGTTTCTAAAAACTATATCCATTAGAGTAACTATTACCTAATATTATGCAAATTTATGCTAGTTCTAAAACTATATCCATTAGGGTAACTATTATCTAATATTATGCAAGTTTATGCTAGTTCTAAAACTATATCCATTAGGGTAACTATTATCTTATATTATGCAAATTTATGCTAGTTCTAAAACTATATCCATTAGAGTAACTATTGTCTAATATTATGCAAATTTATGCTAGTTCTAAAACTATATCCATTAGGGTAACTATTATTTTATATTATGCAAATTTGTGCCAATTTCTAAAACTATTATTTAGGTTTTTATTGTCTCAGATATGCAACTTTATGGTTTGGTATGTAAACTTTTGTTACAAGTGTAAGTGTGTTTACTATTACATCAATTTTACTATTTTAGGGTGTATATATGTACAAAACGGGGAACTAGATGTTACTGTTAGCATATTTGTGTCTTGATCACTGTAATTTACCAAATAAGTTGCAAATATCATTTTTAAAATAGTATTGAAATACTTTTAGTGATAAAATGAAATATAGCAGATATATAATCATAATTCAGCCATTTTGGGAATTGTCAAATTGGTAATCTATTAACTGGCACTAATTCTTAACACCATACATTTGGTTAAGAA
The DNA here is from genome assembly GCA_030159075.1 of Atrina japonica. Classification (NCBI taxonomy): domain Eukaryota; kingdom Metazoa; phylum Mollusca; class Bivalvia; order Pterioida; family Pinnidae; genus Atrina; species Atrina japonica. Next base: position 102,377 of record BROG01000210.1, on the reverse strand, counting down.
GTATAATTAGTACATGCTTACACTGTGGTAGTGGCTGGTGTCGCAATAACTAAATAAGAGTGTTACAATATAACATGTCTATACCATAAAGTCCAAAGGAAGCCCAAAGTATTCAGAACATCTAAAAGCCATAAAAATGAATTCTTAGCATAGTCTCTAGTGCATAACTTCTAAAAAACAATAAATGATAATGACAGACAAGTACCAACCCTAGGTAAAATGAATCAAATAAAAAAAATTGCTGTATAGCCACCCTGATTTTCAGGTATTCAAAAAGCAAATAACCCTTGTCAAAAGCTACAAATTGAAACCATGGCTGAACATGTGCTCCCAAAAGTTCTGGCAAATAAAAATTTCATAATAAATAATTCTTCATACCATAAATTTCTATATTTGAAAATCACAGTAATTATGTCTTGGTTAGTAAGTATCTAATTCTATAGGTTAATCGTGTTAATCAAATAAAATCAAACTGATTAATTTTACTGAGTAAGAAAGAGAATACATCATATTTGATAAAGAGAAGTTTTTTTCTTTCTCCAGTAATTATCTTATATCCACAGTTCACCTAGTTTTTGTAGTTGATGATTGTTGTCTTAATAATGTCAATACAATCTCGTAGCTGACTCTCATTCATTACAAGGGGTGGAGCAAATCTGATAATGTCTCCATGAGTTGGCTTTGCCAGCAAACCATTTTCCCGAAGCTTCATGCAAACATCCAGTGCATCATATTCTGCAAGAAAAAATAAAAATTATTCCAGTAGCGTTGAGAGGTATATTTTTCTCTATGACATGTGAAATAAAGAGACACTCAGCTCTTAATACAGACAAATCATATGAATCATTACTTGAAGTACAAAATTAATCCTCCAGTTTATTTCACACCTGTGCATTGTTTTGACACTACCCAGGCCTATGGCCATATATACACATACAGACTAACTGCTTATAAAAAGTAGTAAATCGATAGGGGAAATTGTGGAATTTGTGCCTTCTACATGCCATTTCTCGCCAAGCATTTCTCACTGGCACGTAACTTACAAACAGGTGCATACTGTCACAGTTTTTTTTTTTTTCGAAGACAAGTTGGTTTTCTTTTTGCAAAATGAACAGAATAAAAGTATTTCTTTAGCAAACTAGAATAGCCAAGTGAAAAAACATTATGGTTATGTAAGAATAACTATTTAACTTTATTTTTACGGCAGACCATAAACCCAAAACAAGTCCGACAATTTCAGTATGTGCATGATTGGTGGGAATCATGTAAGAATAGCTGGGTGAAAATGCATTACGGTCACATAAGAATAGCCACTGAGTAAATTTAAATATCATTTATCCCGCCAGAGGAGCAGTATGGATACGTCTCACCTTTCGTACTTTTCACTATGCATTTAAATGTTTCAGTTGCAATGTACTTCGATAAAAAATGTTTGAGGACAATACTAATATATGTACTGAAATGAAAATGGGCAAAAACTTTTTATAATTTGCGGATTTGGAAAAATGTAAGGATCATAATTAAAAACCGATAGGCGGAAGCAAAGGGTTAAAATTGGAAGGTTTCCATTAAAAATGGGAGGGTTGGCAAGTCTAATAATGGACACAATCATAATATTAGAGACAATCATAAAACTTGAGGCAATCCCAATACTGGAGTTATCAAAGACAATCGCAGTACTAGAGACAAACAAAGGTTACTCAAATGAAGTTTTCTTTATGTTCTTGTAAGGTGTGTAATTTTTTACTGATATATTTACCCGGTGATATCACGATGGCATTAAGCAAACCTTTCCCTCTAACTAACTTCACTCTTTCTTTTGGAAGAGTAGACATCTCTTGTCTGAGAATTTTCCCCAGTCTTTCTGCATTATCAGCAAGTTTTTCTTCTATAAGAACCTGGAAAAGACAAAAATTACCAAGGTGATTAGAATAAAGTGGTTAATGTTTGTTTTAATTGTCAAAACATAGACCTTAAGACCTCTGTCATAACTAGCAATTCACATATTGAAGAATCATACTGTTCTATGATTTTTGGCTGTTGTGGTTGCCATGGCTGGTTGTGGAGCTTGAGAGGAGATTACAAGTGCATCGTTAGACAGGATTATGTCCGACATACAATTTGCCTAGGTGAATCATACGCTCTTCTTTAAGTTTATCATGTCACTATCCTACATTAAATATGTGAATTCCATGATCATCATTTACAATGACACTTTGTAAGACAACTGTACTGATGTTATTCTATGTTGATCACATGAAAGCTGCTATAACTAAATTCAATTCTCTTTAGACACTGATAAAGAGTTTTTTTTCATCCTTGCACCCACAGTAAATTCAAAGTTAATCATTTTTCATTATGATAAATTAACAATCTACATATCAATATTAAATTTGGATTCTTGTCACTCCCCAAATCAACACCTATATTGGCAAGGAGATTGTAGTGACTATTGAGCATGTCAAACAGCTACTGTACAATTATTCATCAAATATGATTGTATTGTTTTGACAACAGATTAAACCTTAATAGAATGTCACTCACAAAAAATGCCTGTAGATCATGTGTAAAAGCATACATTGCCTGCAGTGACCTAGGCTATAGGGAGAATAGTTCATAGAATTACATGTTAACATTTTGTTCCCCATGATTGTATTTGAGTACATTTCTGAGAGGTAGTAGTAGAAAATATTTGTTAATGAAATATGGAAACAATTATTGCATTACACACAAACTCTAACCTTAAACAACTGACTTACTTACACATCCATTTATCTAATGAAATACTTTAGGAGAATGAAACAAACCAACTTACACACAAACAGAAGTAAAACATACCTCTAAAGCCGCCATAGCCACTTTACATGCCAATGGACTACCACCAAATGTGGAACCATGTTCTCCAGGTTTGATAGTCAACATTACTTCATCATCAGCTAGTACTGCGGACACCTAAAGTAAAAATACAACATGATATATATTACCTATTTGACTACGTCAGCTTGATAATCTTATCATAATCATAATATCATCGATCCAGACTGGAACCCCTGACAGATGTTACATTGCATTTAGATACAGTGGAACCTGTCTTGAGAGACCACCCCATCGGCCACTGGGATATGGTCTCTCAAAACAGGTAGTTTCTCAAGTTAGAGGTTTTATCTAAAGGATTATTTAACCAAATGATTTTCAGAAAGCGGTCAGAAAGGTGTGTCTTTCTGGACAGAATTCATTGTACCAGATAATTCATTGAACAAAGAAAATCTGCTTGAATATTGTGAATCGGTAAAATTAAATAAATATAGCATTCCAAAGAGGATGGTGGGGGGGTCAGGTATTATAAAACACAAGCCAATGTTCATATGTTGTCTCGTCTTAATGATCTAAGGTCATATAATGGTTCAATACATGGTAAAACATTTGGGGGTTACCGGACAAACATCGAATTCTGTTAACTATCACTAGTAACGAAGAAAAATAGGGTGCATTCAACTGCAAAGAAGAGGACATAATCAGACACATTTGTCTTTCGTCAATCAGTACATAGGGTGTTACTACGAACACCATAACAATTTTATTGAAATACAGAACATAGATGCATAGATACTGCAAAAATATGACGAAAGTTCATGAGAATATGCATTATGAGAGTACAGAAAAGTTTATTTATGGACATTACTCCCCGGAATGTGGCTTTAATACTTAAAAATTAACTACAATTGATATTCAAAGTTGACCTAGATAATACAATATCATAGTCTTTATATAAATTTTATAAAATTCAATGAAAAATTTAGGCTCAAGTGCGCTTACAATGTCAGACAGACTCGCACATGCATGAATGGACACCTGTCACTTTTATGTCCCCCTCCCCACTCAGCATTGTGGCAAGGGATAACAAAATCAAGTATGGAATCCTTAAATCCTGAAAGACAAATTGAATCAAGAAATGTTGAACGAAAAACATATGCTGAGCTCAGGGAAAATTTTCATGCAGATGAATCATTGTTTTTTATACATGATCTTACCGGTAATACACCCCCAGACAAAGCTTTGCCAAGGACTAGAATATCAGGTTTCACATTTTCATGATCAACTGCTAACATTCTGAAAAATAACAGCAAACATTAAGGTATCAGTGAGAATATACAATAATAATAGTACATCACAATGACAGGGATTTTCCACACTATTTTTGGAATGGGAGCCTGGGACATTTAAATTGGGATTTTAGCATCATTTTATTGAAACTGAGAAATAAATCTCTTAAATTCATTGTCATTTGACTTGAATTGGGAAATTTAAACTGCAAATTGGGAAAAATTGCTCTGTTTTTACATTGGGAATGGTGTCGTATCTAGACCCCGTATGATAGGGTGAAAAATCCTTGAACTTTGATTAATTGCATTACATTAATTACAATTAGATTACATCAACATTATGTTTGATAATATGTGTCTATTAACTGGTCGATTCAAGTTAAGATTTGCTTTTATCTCTTGGATTTGGCTGTTTAGTATAGTAAGTATCTTCATAACTGTATAGGACAGACACCACCAAATATTTTCCCATAGGCCTCAATGCTAATTTACAAAACTTCAGGTCACTGTCACTCCCATGTTTATTAAATCTGGGTCAAATAAGTACCCTGTGTTGAAAGATCAATATTTTTTATAACAAAATATGCAATCAAAAGTATAGGTTGCCGTTGCATTTCTACTTCAAATTTTCACTTGTTTACAACTCGTAGTATTCCGCACCAAAGGAAAATATCTATTCTTCATATGACCCCTCCCTTTCAATTTTCATCCGTCAACCCTATAATTTCCAAAGTACTACCAATATTCATGTATCTTTTTTATCACCTTAATTTCACTTATTAATGGCAAAACTATTTTTTTCATTTAATGACCAATCAGATCTCTGGCTCATTTTACCCTCCGCACAACTTTGGGTGTCCAAAATGTCTGCGCCCATGTTGTAAACAAAGCAGGTGTTTTTCCTATAGATTTATCCACAACATTGCCAAAAATGGTCATTTTGCATTTTTTGGAAATCTCATTAACTGAACACCAAGCCCCCTTAATAATGAGGATGGGAACCCAACCTGAAGAGAAAAACAGTCTATAATGTGTCACACCCCTACCACTCAATCCCATTCATTGATATTAACAAATAAATACATTATATGAAGAAGTTGTCTGTTTTTCTTTCATGATTTTCATTCAGAATTGTCTGTAACACATACACTTCATTATTTTGAATGATTTCATACCATTATTTACCAATATTGACCATGATATCAAATAAGGGTAGACGGTATCCCTTAATAATGGAAAAAGTGACAAAATATACCCATTTTCTTCACAAAAACTTAAAATTTGGATCATTTCTTAATGAGCATGGAACCAATTAGTCGCCAGAAGTAAAGAAGAATTTCTGAAGCTCACTCAAAAGTAAACCATGTCATTTTTTATATCATCAAATTGCTTTTATTGACAAGGAATGAAGTGCACCCTTAATAAAAGTGTAAAACTTCTGGGAGGGGATACCCTTACATACAACACATTTCAATAGACTTATTGTGTTCATTTATATAAAATATGTTATGTAATCATTTTCAGACATGTCCATGTTTTGTTTCATCCCTTAATTACAGTCTCATGATATAACTAATTAAATACAGAGGGCAGATAACTGAGTCTGACTTTAAAATGACTGACACTTAAATGGTGCAAAATGCTAGTCAAATTGCTTCTAAAGGATATGACATATCTATAGTTCTGTTTTGAAAAAACTAAGTCAAATTTTAATTATACTAAGTTTTGAAACCAGTAAAAGTCAATATCAGGTGTTAATTTTTTGTCTGGTATGACCCCAAGAGAGTGTTAAGTGACATTTGCTGGAAGGGGGGGGGGGGGGGGGGGTTGATTCAAACAAAAAATGCATGACTGAATATTTATAAAACTTATGAAAACAGCAACTTGAATGAATATTAGATGAGTTAATACAGAAAAAAATATAATTGATACTTTATAATTACCTTTACAGGTACTTGAGTATGATAATTAGATAAAAATCTCTTATTGGACAATATTTCCTGGATTTAAGAAATTGAAATATTCCTTCTACAGGTTAAAATGTTGATAGATTATGAAAAAAATGTTTTAAAGCGCCCTATTTCTACAGAATTTTTTTTACTTACAAATTATCTATTACCCAAATTTAACACAATATGACCTAACCACAATGTGGAAATTCTTGTGTACAGATCAGGGGGGGGGGGGGGGGGGATTTAAATTAATTTTTATACTGTTTTCAGTGTATATGGCATGATGAAATATTTTACTGATGAGACTTAAATGCTGAAATGCAGTTTAATACAATTTTCTTAAAAATGAGATGGTTTTTACCATTCAGATACAGTACATATATACAGCTAAAGGTACAAAATACACTGCAAGAGTAAAATGACATGGTCCAATATGTAGATTTTTGCCCTCAAAAGAAGAAAATCAACCAGTCTTTTACCTCAAAAAGGTCTGATTTTAATTCAAATGAGTTAAAATTTACAATATAGAAACATCATTTCCAAAATATTTTGCTAAAATTAGTCACTATGCATAAACCATAACTATATGATTTTTTTTATAAAAGAACATGTGCATGTTCGTAGGAGAGGGTGGGGGTATACTTGAATTTTCCAAGTACAGATGGGAATTTTGACCAATAAATGATAAAATATTAGTTCTAGGTGTAATATAAAAACATACAGATAAAATTAAGAGATCTCAATATGCAAAAAATGCATAATAATGTGTGTAGAGGCAGCACACCTATTAAATTTGCACCTTGTGGACCCCCCAACAGGTGCCCCATTTCATAGAGACCCTCAAATCTGTTTAAAAGTAAGATTAAAAGTGAATGAATTGCAACTTAGGTGATAAAAACGAGAGAAATGACTTATTTTAAAGGCTTCATCCAAATTCACTACATGTGTCAGGTTTTTTAATGTGCAGTGTTTCTCTATTAGGACAGACCACCAACCAAATATTTTTCCCATAGGCTCAATGCTAATTTGGTTATTCAGTTTCGATATAAAACTTAACGCAGGTCACTGTCACTCCCGATGTTTAGTTTAAAATCTGGGTCAGAATAAGTACTAGGCCCTGTGCTGAAAGATTTCAATATTTTTTATAACAAAATAGTGTTCGACAATCAGAAAAGTAATTCCTTTAGGTTGCCGATTTATCGTGGGGGAAACACATTTCTACTTCAAAGGGATTTTCACTTGTTTAATCAACCTCGTAGTATTTCCGCACCTATAAATTAAGGAAAATGACGATCAGGTCTATTCTCTATACTTGACCCCTCCCTTTGTAAATTTGTCCATGGAGCTAAAAATTTAAAAAACAAAGTTTAAGGTTGCCTCAACCCTATATATAGGCAATAAAAGTATTGATAAAAACCAATATAAAAAAGGTCATGTATAACCTTGTTTTTTATGAAACCTTAAATTTCACTTATTAATTTCATTTCTAATTTTCATCCTATTTTTTTTCAGAAACAACACACACACACACCAATCAGATCTCTGGGCTCATATTTATATTCCGCACAACTTTGGGTGTCCAGTAAAATGTCGCTGCGCCCATGAAGAGTGTAAGCCCAAAGCAGGTGTTTTGTGCATTTCTCTATAGTTTTTATAGGACAAGTGGGTATGGTTTGAAATGATTTATTTTCTCAAGAAATGAATGGATACATGGATAATTGTAGTACATGTTACATGTTATAAGTATTGAACTGAATGTCACATGATACAAATATTATATTTGTAAGTCACTAACTGAAAAATGCATTATTTAACTAGCACAATTTAGACTTTCTTCTCATGAATTAATTATAGAAAAGGGTAGCTAATGAAATATTCCAAGAGATGAAAGAATTTGTGTTCACATCATGATATTGAAGAAGAATTTTATCTAAATTTTATATGCTTACTATGGAAATTTAAGAGTTAGATATATTAAAAAATATTATTATAAAAGGTCTTCTATGTTTAAATAAATTCAGTTATTACATATGTAAGTATTAAAAATAAGATAAAATTATGGAACCTTGCTAAGTTTGCCTTTGTTTAAAAGGAAAAACATTTGATTTATATTAATGTTCTTCAAATTTCATGTTTCCTCTTGATAACTCTTATCTATGTAATAATGCTCTTATATTATTGAGGGGAAATGTCAAACTCTTACTCAAAATCTGGCCACTTAATTATGTCTATCAATTTATCAGTATTTACTCTACAATTGATGCAAGTTGTGGGAAGGGAGTTAACTCTAATATCATCTCACTTGCCAGTCCTACACAGGCCTGTTTGTACTTCATCAGCTATCCATAAGACATTGTATTTATCACACATCTCTCTGATTTTCCTCAAGTACCCTTCCTGTGGGACCACTACACCTGCCTCTCCCTGTATGGGTTCCACCATGAATGCAGCACAATTTGGATCTTGTAACTCTTTCTGTAACAATGTCACTTACATTTATGATCTAACATTGTTTATTTATATCAAAATCTTCAAAAAAATGTCAAACATCAAAAACTTCTAAAATGTCAAAGATAATTAAAGTATAATATACTGAGTCAATATACTGCATTGGAATTGTTATATCACTGTCAATGTTGTATATATTTATCTAGTTTTCATAATGCACAAGAAAATTGGCTTGTAGCAAGAAATCCTAGACAACGAAGGAAGCTGTGACCACTCTAGTCAAGGTCACCTGAGGGCATTTATGTCATGGGAATTTGCTATGAAATTTAACAAAATCTGACATTTTCAATTGAAAATAAAGGAACAAATAGATGGGATTGGGTTCTGTGTTTTGAATTTCAGTGCAATATTTTGGGGGAAAATGAAATACATAATTACATAATTACTTTGTTAGTGTCTCTTGGTGTCACCTAACTGCTATATGTCAACAAATTATCTCTTTTGTCTAAATAAGTTTATACTAATGTAACAAGAGAATATTAATAAGTAGTTGTCCAATATTCATTGTTTCTGTGTTTCTCACCCTATTTCCAATTTTACACTCTATGTTCCTAATAATATGATACATCATTTGTTTGTTTATTGTTCTTTACGTCCCACTCAAGAATATTTCCCTCATATTGAGACGACACCAAATGACGGCGGACGGCTCCAAATTTTGGCCTATGCTCGGCACTTACGGCCACTGAGCAGTGAGGGTTCTTTAATGTGCCAACACCTACTGTGAAACTGGAAATCTAGTTGGTTATCTGTAGATCTATATGTTTAACTAACTGCAGCATCGTTTATACACATGTACAACCACTTGAGGATGGTATAACAACACATTATGGTAGAAATACATTTCCTGTAGTAAAAGAGTGAGAATTATCACAATCAGAAATTTTCAGGAATACGGTATGTGAATATAGCCAATCTTATAAACAATCAATTTCCAGTGCCACTGAAAATTATGCAATTGTTACGTACCTCAAGTGCAGAGAGATCATCATAAGGAACAATTGTAAAGCCAGGCATGAAGGGACCATATTCAGCATAACTTGAAGGGTCTGTTGAGCTAGAAATGGCAGCCAGGGTTCTGCCCCAGAAATTGCCTTCAGCAAAAACAATCTTGGCTTGGTTTTCTGGAACTTTTTTCACTTGGTAAGCCCATTTTCTAGCCAACTTGCATGCAGTTTCTCCACCTTCCACTCCTGTTGATAACAAATACAGTGAACGACATATCAAATAAAGTATAATACTAACTATGGCAATGCCTTGAAAACAAGAGCAGCTCATTGTTTAATAAATGAGGGAAAGGCATTCATTAGGAGTCTATTTGCTTCACAAGGGCAGCATATTGTTTAACAAATGAGGGAAAGGCATTCATTAGGAGTCTATTTGCTTCACAAGGGCAGCATATTGTTTAATAAATGAGGGAAAGGCATTCGTTAGGAGTCTATTTGCTTCACAAGGGCAGCACCTTGTTTAACAAATGTGGGAAAGGCATTCATTAGGAGTCTATTTGCTTCACAAGGGCAGCACCTTGTTTAACAAATGTGGGAAAAAGCATTCATTGGGAGTCTATTTGTTCTCACAAGAGCAACACCTTTCTGGCAAAATGACATCACAGTTTCATTGTGACAACAAATACTTAGAACATACATGTAAGCATTTCTGGCAAAATGATCCCAAATAAGTCTCAAAAATGTTTGATTTGAATACGTATTTCAGTGGCAGACAGGGTGGTCTTTCAAGAAATGTTCCAGTGTACTACCTTATGTATAAATGTAAGACTAATTTACATCAATGATTTCTGACAATATTTTTGCTCTTCCATTCTCAGAAAATGTCCTTTTGTTCTCCGACATCTCTCCATCATACATCTATTTGTACAGTTTACACACAGAGTATACAAAATTCAGTTATTTCTTACATATATATGTATTTTGTATTTTTGATAAATTAATAATAATTTCTTTTTCCATGGCAGCATAACAGAAGGTAAGATTAGTGATTACATGTAGGCTGTTTACAAGGATTGTAAGTCATAAAACTGATATATGAGGACTGTTTTATACATAAAAATAGGAAACAATTTGCCAATTTTTAAAGTATAATATTTCAAAGATAAACAATTACAATCTACAAGTGAAGATACAGATGGAGCATTCACCATTGCTGGTGGAAGGTTCTTGGTTAATGAAGCTGGGTAATCTGATCAGTGAGTTTTTATTAAGTGACAGCTAATTTTGTCCTAGTTCAAGCATTCTACATTGAAAACCAAAGGTCTTCAAGTTAAGTCATAAAATAAGACCCATAAGTTACTGGCTTTATTTCTCAAACAACCTGACCAATCTGTAAATGTTATAAATTACATGAGGTGTTAGTTCTTTTACCCTGTTTACACACCAGACCTCTCCTTTTGTGCCCTAAACCTGTGCAAGTAAATGTATACATATGCATGTGTTACCTACTTGTTATATATTTAGTAGGCTACAGCAGTTTTATAAATTTTAGGTCTATACTTTGTTAGATTAACCCAATCATTTCATTAACACATTACTGGATCACATTTCAGGTTTTGCCCCCAGATCCAAGTTTTTTTTTACCTACACAGGGTATGGTCTGCTTTATCCCTTATTGTTTCTTAATATACATGTAACACATTCAATATTTTGATGAACCAACACAATTTTTTCTTAAATGCTGATAGCAAGTACCTGTAGTTGTTCATTAAACTGTTGTCGCTATGTTTATTTCATCCACACAGTAAGTTGATATTAAATGGTCCAGATATTTATAAAAATATCACAAATTTAACAACCCCATAAAACAATTTCCTGTCCAAAAGTATTCATCTAGTCAAATAAAGCAGACAATATGTGATACTAAACATCAAATTATACATGAATGAGAGGATCACCAGCCTCACTTAATCCAAAACATGCTAAATAAAGAGTTGAATGGGTCTATATCATTGAAGTGAAAAATTCCAATCTATTATCAGCCACATTAAGTGTAGGTGGGCAAATTAAGCTGTCCACTGACTCTAGTTAGTATCCTTATCAAATGATAAGTTACATTTTATGTGCTGTTATTTATAACATTTTTGACAGAAAAATGAATATCTGATATTGAAGCTTCCTGATAATAGGATGCTACTAAATGTTAATTGCTGTAAAATTGATTAACATTTAAATCATGAATGTATCAAGTATGTAATCATGTGTAAAGCTTGGGATATAAATAATAATACTTACTAATTACAAATCATATCTGATTACATCTAGAACAACATGAAGGTACAGAATTAACATAACAGCAATAAAAGAGAGTACAAAAACAAATTGACATCGTTTAATCAGTTGTAAGCAACACAAAACTAAACACATCTAATTGTTAACAAATAAACAAACAAACAAACATACATACACACACACACACACACACAAACACACACACACACACACAGTGAACCCTCATTACAACGACCATGTTTGTTCCCATGTAGGAATGACATTATATCGAATTTGTCACTGTAATGAATATGATGTGTTAGACATTTCATAGTTATCTCCCTTGAGTATCATTTACAAATATTTGTACATGTAAATAAATAAATGTAAAACAATATTAAACTCTATGAAAATATATAAATAAAATTTATGCAAGTTAATCTTGTTTACATTGATGCACAATTATTTTTTCATTAAATCGGTCATAAATCGGTGATGTCGTAAAAACTATGTGTATTTTTTATTCTTTATTTATCAATCTTACTTTTTCAATGTATACCCAGCTTGTATTTCACTTCCTGTCGGTTCAGTTGAAACAAAACCTACTGATGGTTTATAAACATTAGGCCTACTGATGTACAGGTAAGGGTGATTCAAGCGCTAATTGTTGACACCTAGGCCATCACCTATCAGTGGAGATTAGAAAACAATTGACGGTGTAATTGTTTTGTTGGCAACTATTTTTACCAATGAACTCAGTCGTGAAGAAAATCAAGAATGATAACAATAGCCAGATCACAAGGTGGGTTCTATGTTACGTCATTGTAAAGAGTTTATTTACACTAGGCTTTGTTTTTTGTTCCCGGAATCTAATGTCCGAGTCGGATACCAAATATTCCATTGTAATGAGTACTTTTTATGTACATGTACGTTTGTTCCTGAGCAATTCTTGTTGGATACTGAATATTCCATTATAATGAATGCCGTCGGAAAGCAGGTTCTATATATATATATATATATATATATATACACACACACACACACACACACACACACACGTGTGTGTACATGTTGTTGAGCTGTACAAATGCATGCTTTGTGTATGAGAGAGAGAGAGAAAGAGAGAGAGAGAGACAGAGAGAGAGAGAGAGAGAGAGAGAGATTTAAATTTTGTATATATGCTAGCTTGCTTTTGCTTGATTTAATGAGCAGTATGACTACTTAAAACTCTTGCCACTTGTCCCTGTGTGGCAGGGAGAGAGATATTTAGTGTGTGTTTATGTCCTGGCTTGCCATGACCAGATATGGAACAAGTGACCTTCATGTTGAAGACCTGGCACTCTGCCAACTGAGCTTCTCTGTCCATTTTTATGAGCTGATGGAACATCAACACAGTTATGTTATGCTACATGTAAGTTGTTTATTGGGAACAAGTCAAAGCACATTTTGCAGTATGGGGTAAATAACACATTATATTGACGCAAAATTACACATGTATATGCATTTCAGCAATATAAACTCAACTTCGAGATTGAAATTTCCAAATCACGTTATTATTTGTATATTTTTGCTTTTTAAAATGATGAAAATATAGTAAAAATTTGCTAAAAAATATAGATCTACAAGACTTTTTGAAATATATGCTATTAAAGGTCAGTTCAGCGTCCTTTATGAATTTTAAGATATTACAAATTTGCTTTAGAATCTTAAATTTCAACTATTTTTGACTATTATACTCTGTGATAGAATTGACATTAAAAGGGATAGACTGGGCTGTTGACAATTCTTGCACATGATTAATATGCAGGTGAGTTTTGGTCAAGTTTCCCTTCAGTGTATTGGCAAGATCTGTCTGCAAAGTTAGACATAGATGTTGCATCATTCCTCATTCATGTGATCTAAACTGATGAGAAACTTGTGGCAGTCTTTGAAGTTGGGAAAATGTTTTACATGTACACATACTGACCTAGAGATTTAAGGCTACTGATTGGGAAGTATAGGGTAAGGGTATAATACTGCCCTGTCACAAAGAAATTATGAAATGATGTTTATAAGCACAAGATTTTATAGTCATATCGCTGATCTATGTAGTTTGTTGCATAATAAATAAGCCATCAGTACTCATGTTAGGCCAAATGTCTGACCCGATTTTTAGTTACTTCTTTTTGTAAAACCTAATTTTGCCAAATTAAAAAGTATTCAGTAATCTATTATACCTCATTAAAACCTACAATTGCAATCAAGTCATATCAGTACTTTCAGTACTTTGATTGTATATATATTTATTCTACACTGAAAAAGAGTCCAGTGAAACATGCATTTATAAAATGTGTATATATGACAATGTTTTATACATGTAGAATGTTTCACTACACATGAAAGTGCAATTGTTTTAAAAAGCTATGGCTAAGATAAATCAGCGTACCGAAAGTACCGAAAAGGGTTGTTATTTTGACAAAATAGCCCTGGGATTCAAACTAAACTACTTCCAATTAAGAAAAAATATTTCTGAAAGAAAGACAGAGTAAAAAGACAATAAATATACATTGCCATATACATGTATGCATAAGACAGTTAAGTTAGGCCTACCACTTCGTTAAACATTTCAATTTCTCATCACAATTTACATGTACATGAATTAGTAAACTTTAAAGTGTAAAATGTGTCTTTACTTGATATAATAAACCAAACATAACTTATAAGTACCAAAAATTCACAATTTATCTTTGATAACCTTAAACTTATCATTTAGGGCAATAAATACAACACAGTGGCTATTCTTACGTGATCATAATGCTTTTTCTCCAATTACAGTCAATTTCCAGTAATGTAAAGTCTAAATGGCGGGTCTCCTTGAAGAATTCGGCAATTCTGAGGCCCTACATGTATCTTGCGCTGTTGCGAAATGGGAAAAAGAACTCTTTGTTCAATTGTACAAAAGAAATTTGAGGAAAATATCTGTGGAATCAAAAGGAGCTACGAAAAAGTCATTTAAATCGAGATTTGGTATTTGCGAATATTGATTTTGCTTGTAAGAATAGCCACTCTAAATACTGGAATATTATTCTTAGGACAATGTAACATTTAACAATTAACAATAAGAAATTTTTTTACAAAATCTTAATCACCAGAAGCCTAACTTACTACAAAAATTATAATAAAGTACTGGATACATTTAACTGACAATTTCCTGGTTGCAGACAAACTTTGTTTACAAAACGTCGAAAGTGAAACTGGTACTGTGTATTACATGTGTGTAAATATATCCTTATTGTTTACACGCAAAATGTCAGTCCACTGGCATTTGTTTTTACAGAGAGATAGCAAAAATTGTCCCTTTATATTTATATGTAAACTCTTACACTTTCAATGTCTTCGATAGGTTTTTGTTTATTACTTTTGTTGTTTTACAATATCCATATGATATAGGTCTAGAAGACTTGTTGATATATATGCTATTAAAAGTCAGTTCAGCGTCGTTTATGAGTTTAAGATATCATAAATTTTCTTTAGAATTTTACTTTTCAATTATATTTTAGCATTATACACTTTTGTCAGAATTATCATTAAAAGTGACTGACTGGACTGTTTACAATTTTTGTGCAGGATTAATATGCAAATGAGTTTTTGGTCAAGTAGCCTTTCCCTTATTGTGTATTGGCAAGATCTGACAGTGCAGTTGGACATAGAAGTTGCCTCATCAGTGATCTTAACTGATATGAAACTTGCAGCAGTCTGTGAAGTTGGGAAAATGATTTAGGTCAAAACCTACTGACCTAGAGATTTAAGGCTACTGATTGGTAAGGGTACAATATTGTCCTGTCACATAGAAATTTTATACTGATGAAAAGATGTTTATAAGCACAGGGTTTTATAATCATATTGCTGATCTATGTAGTTTGTTGCATAAGGAATAAACCATCAATACTCACATTAGGACTTAATGTCTGCCCAAATTTAAGTTACTTTTTTGTAAAACCTAATTTTACCAAAATCATAAATAACTTAAAATCGTTGTAGAAATTTGGCCTATACTCATGTGTGATGTACATGGTAAAGAATATGAAAAAAGATTGTGATCGTTGTAGAAATTTGGCCTATACTCAAGTGTGAGTAAAGAATGGTAAAGAATGGTAAAGAATGTGAAAAAAGATTGTGATGTTTTCATTGTCATTTTTGCTCTTACTTGAAATAAAATTGGGTGATTCATGCGGTTTTTGCTATCAA
Source organism: Atrina japonica (assembly GCA_030159075.1). NCBI lineage: Eukaryota > Metazoa > Mollusca > Bivalvia > Pterioida > Pinnidae > Atrina > Atrina japonica. Next base: position 86,369 of record BROG01000210.1, on the reverse strand, counting down.
ATTTGGAAACTCTGAAAATAGCATGCATTTGCACAGTAAAAAGGCTGATGTCATATTGTGACAGTAAATTCCAAATTTACAACATGACAGTGGTATCCTTTATTAACCTGCAATATATTTCAAATATGTGTACACAATGCATATTTTTTCAGTTTACTGAGTGTATTATACCTCATTAAAATAATGATTACCATCAACTCGTATTGATACTTTCAGAACTTTGATTTAATAAAACCAGAGTAACTTTTGATAAGGGGTGGGTAGAGATGAGAATCTACAACATGCCAGTCTTATCCTCTGTAAGTTTGCTAAATAAAAAGACTATCCTGTTTTGTTAAAAGTTATAAGAAAGATTTAAAGTTGTGTATAAACAGATAAATAGACAAAACTACATTTATGTTTCTATCCATATCCTCAGGCTGCTCGCAGTCACTGAAACCATCTGCTACAACGATCAAGTGCAGTCTGATGAAACATTTGTGTGGTTTTGTATTTATCACATGCCACTTGTTTATTCATATGTGTACACAAATCTTAATTTAAATAGGCTTTTAAAGGTGCCATAAAATATTTTAGATGATTTGAATCCCATTTTGAAAAGTAGCTCGAACAGGATCACTGTATCCAACTGCAGTGCAAGGTAGTGTTGTGTATTACATAGGCGTATTGAACCCTGATTATATCTGTATGATTTAACACATGCATGTAATAAAACACATTATTAACCAATGACTTAAAATACACTGGGAATTGTCCATTTAATATGATTCCATATGTCTGAGAACTGGTCATTAATACAGGGCTAATACAGAAAAACGAATTTTCACTTCTGGTTCTGAATCATGAATGGAAGCATTGAGAAAATGATACCGCTTCAAAAATAGTAAGGTATTCATCAGGAGTAAACTGAAATGAACTGTAATCGATTTCTCCACAATTAAACATTCCGGAATGGATTTTCTATATTTAGCAGACGAAAACAAAGAAAATATAAGTCCATAAAAATGTCTCAGACAGAAATGCACAGGACTGTAAATTTTATGTCTGTACAACTGTCCTTTGGGTAGGCCTAGGGCCTATAAAACTTTTCTACAATTTAAAATGATGCTGATCTATCATATACAAAATGTACAAAAGCAACGTTTTTACACACATCATTGAACTAAACATATCTGATGTCAGTTGCATATGATACAACTAAAATTGTATTGTGATGTTATTTGATTATAATGAAATTATTGAATGAGCACTAACTATAGAAACAGGAATATTGTCAAAGGTTATTTTGCTTACAGCGGCTTCACATAAATTGATTATTTTAGTCGGCTTTTGTAGGTTATTTTAAGTCTTTGGTTAATAAAGGTGTCATGAAATGGGTGTTTTCATATTGATCCTGTATTATGTCCAAGTACAGTCATATTGGGTCTCGATCAGCTGTATTGGCCCGAGACGGCCCCACCTCGAGCCAATACAGCTGACCTTGACCCAATATGACTGTACTTGGACATAACACAGGATTAATATGAAAACACCCATTTAATAACACTACAATATCTCCTCTCATACCTGAAATCTTTAGGCAACTAAACCACCAGTGTACATATGTGATCCCTATATAACTTTTAAAGATAGAGCTTTCAATGTACATGTGCAACAAAATCAAACAGAATGTTTGACTAGCTTCAATTATATCTCAATCAAAATACACCAGATTTGATCCTGGTCACACCTGGATACTAATTATAGGAAGTGAAAGTCAGAGGTCTTTGGCCGAGACTTAAAAACAAATTCACAGCAAAACTTATAGGTGTACCAAGCTAAATTGGCACATGTTTACAAAAACAACAAGTCTAATTAAGCAAAACTTGCTTTAGGGACCACCTGTGTATAAAGACCGCCTGGTCGTTTTGCTGTCTCCAATAGTTCAGTTTGTGTACAAATCAACCTCTATATAAAGACCACCTCCCTATAAAGACTGGTTTTGTTGTGTCTGTAAGAGGGTCTTTATATACAGGTTTCACTGTATATCTGATACGTCAACCTCTATATAAAGACCACCTCCCTATAAAGACTGGTTTTGTTGTGTCTGTAAGAGGGTCTTTATATACAAGTTTCACTGTATATGTAATCTCTATATAAAGACCACCTCCCTATAAAGACCGGTTTTGTTGTGTCTGTAAGAGGGTCTTTATATACAGGTTTCACTGTATATCTGATACGTCAACCTCTATATAAAGACCACCTCCCTATAAAGACTGGTTTTGTTGTGTCCGTAAGAGGGTCTTTATATACAAGCTTCACTGTAAATCATAAACAGGGGTGACAATATTTGTCAATACAAATTTATTAGAACTTCAGCCATGTGTAGAATAAAAGCAGAGCAAAATGTTTTACCTATACAACCTATTAAACAATAAAACAAATAAACCTGTACAACCTATTTTTGGGAAGTAAATGGAATTGTTTTAGTTTTCGTGAGAACCTGGATGTGCCACTTTACACTGATAAACCTATATACAAAATTACATGTACATATGTTTAAACCTCAAAACTTTGGCACAAGTTAACAGAACTGGACAAAAGCACTTCAAATTTAACTGATAACATCACACAACTTATACATGTAACAAAAGCAAAATAAAGAACCAAAAACCTGTGTGTAGTATAACTTGTATAATACGTAAACACATACCTGTATTCATTGGTAACACTCTGTCATAACCAAACATCTTTGTGATGTATTCTTCATACTCTCCCAACACATCATTGTAAAAAGCTCTAGAGGTCAGGGTCAAGGTTTTAGCCTGCTGGGACAAGGCTCCAATAATTTTGGGGTGACAATGACCTTGATTAACTGCACTGTAGGCACTCAGAAAATCAAAGTACTTGTTTCCTTCCACATCCCAAACATAAATACCTGAAGTTTGAAATTCCAAAGTATTCTGAGGTATAATGTTAAGATACAAACAAATATATACTGGACTGCACAAAAAATCATCTGTAATTTATCATATTGTTGTCCATGTTATCTTACCACAGTAACCCCCATGTTATCTTACCACAGTATCCTCCCATGTTATCTTACCACAGTAACCCCCATGTTATCTTACCACAGTAAACCCCCATGTTATCTTACCACAGTAACCCCCCATGTTATCTTACCACAGTAACTCCCTTGATGTTATCTCAGCACGGTACCTGCCCATGTTATCTTACCACAGTACCCTCCCATGTTATCTTACCACAGTACCCTCCCATGTTATCTTACAACAGTACCCTCCCACTTTATCTTACCACAATTTTGTTTTTTTCTCTTTCTCTCTATCTATTATACTTTTCAAGGCAATAGGACAAAACTGTCAAAAATATGAGAAATCCACTTAAAAGGAAAATAATTCCCATAAGGGGCATCCTGATAATTTTGGCCCTATTGACTTTTTCGAAGATCATTGCATGCTGAACATTTTTTCTTCTTTCACTTTCTTTCTATCTATCATACTTTTCAAGATAATGTCAAAAGACATCCAAAAACATGAAAAATCCACTAAAAGGGGAAATAACTTCCAAAAGAGGCTACCTGACAATTTGGGCTCTTTTGACTTTTTTGTAGATCTTTGCATGCTGAACATTTTTGCTTCTTTCACTTTTACTTTACCTATAATACTTTTCAAGATAATGTCAAAGAACATCCAAAAACATAAAAAATTCACAAAAAAGGAGAAATAACTCACATAAGGGTCAACCTGACAATTTCCATCAAAATCAAATATTCGTGGATTTTTGCAAGCTGCTAACTTAAGGTAATGGTTTTTTTCTCTAGCTTTAATAATTTTGGAGATATATGTATTAAATCAAAAATATCTGCTGACTCATTTGTTATATATTTAGCCATGGCAGCCTTGTTTGGTCCTAGCCCCTTTTCATCAGCAAACTTTATGCGGCTTTACATGGTTATACTTCCTTTCAAGTTTAGTTCAAATTGGTCCAATGGTTCTGGAGAAGTACCGTAATCGGCCATGTATAATCTGCACTCTTTTCACTCTAATATTTGTCTCAGGGATGGGGGTGCGGATAATACAGTACAACAGGTTCTTTGGGCATTTTTTTCCTTGGGACTATAGTAAAAAAAAAAGTGCAGAAGATTTGACGTTGGATGGTAAACTTGCCTTTATTTGGCCAAGTTTTTTCGTAATCATGATGTTCGTGTCAATTTATTTCTCCATTGCTTTCTGTATGTGTTTATTGTCTACGGTGATGCTGAATAAATGTTTGATAAATGAATCTTGTCTTCAGTGTGTGTGCATGTGTATTTCAGTTTACAAATCGCCTATAAAATAGGTCATTGCAAAGTTGGTCAGACTGTCAGATTGCCGATTGGTAACCAGACATGGCTTTAATCATAGAATATCCATGGGAAACAGAATAGTAGAGTACCTGTGTGTCCTGTTAACCTTCCTCGTAGAGTTTTAAAATCTATTATTGAAAATATGAACAATCTCAACTCAAATTATAGTGATTATTTCGCACTTGTAGTTGACAATGTGAACCGCCATACGGTAACTGTAAATAAGGGAGTTACACGGAACAACATATGTAGTATCTTGTAGTTTCGTACTTCAGATTCCCATTTTGTAGTTTTACATTTATTTCAAATTTCATACTATCATATTTTCTTTTATTTAAAAAATATTTCTCTATTTCTGTCAAATACCGATCTTAAGATTGATATTTAAAGTAAGTCTGATTTTCGGTCATACTAATGCCCCAGTAATGGCCATGTATAAAACCCAGATGCGGGTTAGGCCTAAAAGCACAAACACCTTTTTTTCTCCGAGATCTGATGCTGCATTGGGGGATGCAGATAATTCATAAATGCGGATTATACATGGCCGATTATGGTAGTCAAAAAAGTTGAAAATTTTACCCCAAAAAACCATATATTTTCTATTTACTTAGGTGCCTGTGACCTTCACCTATAACCCCATGACCTTGAAATTTTGTCAAAATGCTTCGTCACAATTCCTTCAGTGGTTTCGAAACAAAAGCTGATATTGTGAAAAATGCATCATCCTTTTTTGTAATCTTTAAAAATTCATATAAATTCTAAAAATAAAATTTGTCAAAATCCCTTCAGTGGTTTCAGAGAAGAAGTAAACAACATGAAAAGTTTACAGATGGATGACGGACAGGGAGCCAAAGGCTCAGGTGAGCAAAAAACACTTAAAAAGATATACATGTATTGCCACAGAAATTTTGAACATATCATGCATATATCGCCTAGAATAAGTGAAATTTGCTGACGATAGATATAACAGTATAGCAAGTTTTTTTTGCATCCAAGCAGTTTTTAAGAACATTTTGTTTGTTTGAAACTTTTAATACAAACAAAATATTTCATTTTGACAGCTTGTATGACTTTTTAATTTACATGGCAGAGTTACAGATAGAGAATGCATTATATAAAAGAAAAGGTTTACAAAGAAACACAGGTATGCACTTACACATGTATGTGATACATCATTTAGATATACATGTAAACTGTACTTTACCTGAACATTTTCTGATAATTTACCTTCAGCTTTCGATAATGCTACAGGTATAGGTTTATAATTAGTGGCACCATATTTATCTTCTTTTTCATACACTGCCTCTGATTTCTTTGAAAAGATTGCTATACTACGTGAGGTCTGTGACAGGAAAGATGTTGATTTTGCAGATCTTGCTACAGAAAGTAAAGCTGATTGAATGCCTCGAAACATATCAGATGTTTTTTATCCTGAAAAATCACAATACGACAATGTTATTCAGTGATCTGGTCTTGTGCACCAGTGACTCAAGTAAATACTAAAGCTGAACTAAATTTTTATTATTTTGATAAATACATTATATATACCGTATATATATATATATATATATATATATATATATATATATATATATATAGACAGTGAACCCACTTTACAACAACATTCATTATAATGGAATATTCGGTATTCAACAGGAATTGCTCGGGAACAAACGTACATATACATAAAAAGTACTATTACAACGAAATATTCGGTATCCGACTCCGACATTAGATTCCAGGAACAAATAAACAAAGCTCAGTGTAAATTAAAATAAACTCCTTACAATGATGTAACATAGAACCCACCAGCTGATCTGGCTATTGTTATCATTGTTGATTTTCTTCATGAATGAGTTCATAGGTAAAAATAATTGCCAACAAAACAATTACACCATCAATTGTTTTCTAATCTCCACTGATAGATGATGGCCTAGGTGTCAACAATTAGCGCTTGAATCACCCTTACCTGTACGTCAGTAAGCCTAATGTTTATAAACCATCAGTAGGTTTCGTTTCAACTGAACCAACAGGAAGTGAAATACAAGCTGGGTACACATGGAAAAAGTAAGATTGATAAATAAAGAATAAAAAATACACATAGTTGACAAGTTCTGTTAGGCTACATGTTCGTTCTGATGTGGTTACAATGGCGGATCTTTTAATTATTTCAGTGCTTGCAATAGCAGTAGACATTCTACTAAAACTTAATTTATGAAACACATTTTTAAGAGAATTATGTCAGCAATTTCTGCATTATTTTATTTTAGCAATAAAGTGTCTAAATCGGAATCTGGAGATATACTATTACATTCGGGCATTTTGTATATGATTCATGCATTTTACGACATCACCGATTTATGACCGATTTAATGAAAAAATAATTGTGCATTAATGTTAACAAGATTAACTTGCATAAATTTTATTTATATATTTTATTTAATATTGTTTGAAGTTTATTCATATGCGTAAATGATACTCAAGGGAGATAACTATGAAATGTCCAACACATCAAATTCATTACAGTGACAAATTCGATATAACCTCATTCCTACATGTACATGGGAACAAACATCGTTGTTGTAAAGAGGGTTCACTATATATATAGATATATATAGATATATATATATATATACATACATATACCAGTCAATGCTAATTTTATTGACACATCCTTCTGTCGATCTTATATTCATTCATCTATATATCTTAGATTCTGTCTATCATACCATAAATCTACTACAGTAAAACCTGTATATAGGGGCCACCCAAGGGACCAGAAAATATTGGCCTTTATGTGCAGGTGACCCTTATACACAGGTTCAATTTAGTTGAAGCATGCAGTCAAGGGACTTTTCAAAACTGGCCTTTATAGACAGGTGGTCCTTATATAGAGGTGGCTGCTATAGCAGGTTTTACTGTATTGTCAATCTAAGTAACTTTAATCCCTTTGGAATCTACCTTGAGACAAATTACATTATGTCACTGTGAATAATCTTATTAAGACCAGTCAGAACATCTTTGATAAAATTTGTAAGAGTTAATCAAATATGTAAATACTTTAACATTTAAGATGTTTATCTGGAAGTATTAATGAACTATTGTTCATGTCACTTTCTAAAACTTGTCAACACTATTTACTTTCTTTGTTTAAGCTTAGGACACATTTCTTACAATAGGACAATTACTTTAAAAGGATGCCCTAATGTACTCATCCAAAAATTGTCAATACTATTGGCTAACTTTAGAAAATATATATATATAGAAAACCGTTTTTAGATTATACATTATGTTTTTGATACAGAGTGATCAAGATATATTACATTTTGATATAGAGACACTACAGACTAAGACTGTAAGAGATCATACTACTATACTTGGAATTTTATTCACCCATGATTTAATTTATCAACTAATGAGTCGTAATGACATCTGTTGTAAAATCATAACTTTCTTCAATTTATAAATATGGTGACTTAGACCTTCAATGCTGTGAATTATTTTTATTTGTACATATGTTGAACTTCAATACAATATAAACTTTATTTATGGAGTGGTGTTATTCTTGATATTGATGCTGACAAAAAAAACAACACACAAAAGCTAATTCCCCTTAATAATTTAATGTGACCACTCCTACATGGATGCCACAAAGTCTGTGCAACTTAACAATAAGTGCATGGCTGGCATAAAAGGTGATCAGGACATAACCACACGGTCACCAAATACCCTTGGACCTAGATTGGACTATCGGTCACAGATCACACCCTGGTCACACACACACATATATATATATATATCTATATATATAGATATAGATATATCAGTAATATACAGGGATTTCAATAGTAGCTGGTAGCAGGTAAAATTAACTAACTACTTTCTCATTTTCAGTCTACTTTTTCATGAGAGGAAATAAAAATGTATGCTACTAGGAAAAACTCTTGACTCAATTGTTATCTTCCACCTACTTTTACAGATTTACCTCCTACTTAAAGACTTATTGAAATCCCTGATATTATATATTGTTTGTTTGTTTCTTGTTGTTTAACGTCCAAATCAGGGTATGTGATAAAGGGCAGATGCTGGCTCCTGTATCAAAGATGAAAAAAAAACCTATATATATATATATATATGCATATAACTTATCTTGCAATAAGATATATCTGTATACATGTATTAAGGTAAGGTTTGCATGTTCAGGACTGAGAATTTTATTTTCATATACATGTACTGTACACAAATGAGATACGACAGAAGACAAAGGAAAGCTCTATCATAAAATGAAAATTTATTGAAAATTGACCGTTCCGTTTTCTTGCAAAACTGGTGCAAAAACATGAAAAATGAGATTTTATCACACTTTATTTATTCAATTATTTCTTATCCAAAGTTATCAAAATAATGAAATTAATTTCATCAAAAGTGTTCAAATTTTTTCATTATACATGTATCAAGTGAACACAATGTTAAATCTTAAAAATGTACATAATAATGAAAAATTACCCCATTTTCATTCTAATGTTATAAATTGAAATGGTTCCCATGGCAACAAAAAATATAAAAATAATCCCTTTACATGTCCAAACGTTTATATCAAAAAGCTATGTTACAAATACATTATTATTGTCATTAATACAAGCTAATAAAATTCATGTCACCGACTTCGTTTCTATGAAATTTTGCTACCGTATACATGTAAATAGTCATCCTTTAAATCAAAATTAAATACATTTTGCAATATTTCCGAAGAAAAATCAAGAATTTGAAATATTGTCCTTTCGAAAAGCATAGCAAATCTGCATTATTAAATGTCTGACTAATACTGCACTTACATTTCCACATATGTAGTTTAAGTCTTGACAGGAATTTACATGTACCTAGATCAATATTATTAATCAATATTTTCCTACCCCACGGCTACCCCTTTTCTGACTTCACAGCGTTCAAAACTGTAATTTAAAGAGATGGTTTACCTTTTTGACAATCTGTGCTTAAGATAAAAATAATTTATTATGTTTTCTTGAATATTTAAAAAAAAAACCCACAGTTTTATAAGAAAAATCTGAGATACAGCCGTTTTATTATCGTAAAAAAAAACAGCTATATGAAGTGTCCATATACATTCAAATTGAAGTGAAGAAGCCTGCACTCTGCTGTTTGTGATGTAGATAACACTGTTCCGTTCATATGCACCATGTATGTACTTGCTTAAAGATTCCGAATCACTTTTTATTCCTCGAATCATGATATAAAATTTGTCCATAACTATATCATCATATTACAGTAAGTGAATGTCCCTGGGTTGTCTCGCTATAAGTAAAAATTATGATTTCCTGACATCCAGAGGATATATATGAAATCTGAGATTCAGTGCTTACAGTCCGAGGTGGGGGAGGAGGCACAGGACATGACCGGTATTTCCATAAGTAATGATAAAAAACGACATAGACATAGACACTTTTTCTTTCAAATGAATAATGATTTGAACAAATTCTTCTCTGTTAAATTCCGTTACTTGTTGTAAACTAAACATTATGGCTAAATATTTTAAGGTGAAAATAACAGATTGTTTTATTTTAATGATTACTAAACTCAATGAAAATTGTATTAGACTAACAATGTATTGTAACATGACCAAAGTTTGATCTTAAATCTAAAAAACATATGATGTTAATGCAGAAATATGTCTAAATGGCTCTCAAGTTGCTTACTACAATAAATATACATGAATATTTTGCTTAAAAATGTCAATAAATGGAACATTATTACAAACTTTTAAATAGGTACTGTAGATATGGAATATAAACGAGGATTTTGTCTGTATTTATAGCACCGTATTGAAGCTAAACAAAATCATCAAAATAACTCTGCACAGACTTGAACTGTCAGACTAAAACATGCAATGTATTTAGTGGTCAAAAGAAAGTGAAAATTCTCATTGTATCCAAAATCAACACTGGAAATACATATGTATAGAAAATAAACATCAAAGCAGACAGTAAAAAATCATGAGCGCACGAGTGACAGTTGGCTATCGCCGCGATCTTTGAGAGTGTATTACTCATAAATAAAAAGGTGTCATTGTGCTCAAATGTTGAAGGTAATATTAATTAAGAAGAAAACAAGAGGCCGAATGGGCCTTGACGGTCACCTAAGCATAACTCCAATAACGGTCAACCCGACAATTTCGGCTCTATAGAAAGTTTTGTAGATCTTTGCGTGCTGAACATTTTTGCCTCCATCAGATTCCTTCTATCTATTATACTTATTGAGATAATGTCAAAAAAACAGCCAAAATACCCCCCATTTACTAAAGTGCCCCCTTGTGGCATGTTTATTGACGGATTTCATTTTAATTTGCAAACTTTGTAGACAATGACTTAACAAACATGCACACAGAATTTGAAAGTCATCTGATCATTGGTTCATAAGAAGAAGATTTTTAAAGATGTACCAAGTTTTGGTATTTTTTGGCCCCTTTTGGGGCCCCTATAGGCCCTAGCCCCTTTTCCTTCGCAATCTTTATGCGGCTTCACATGGGGATACTTCCTGCCAAGTCAAAAATGTTTAAAAGTTAACAACACAAGAGGGACGACGACATACAAAAGACAATCGCTTTAGGTCACCTCGAGCCTTAAGCATTATGAAGTTTTTGATTAATTTTATGACCAGATGTTGCAAAGGATTTTAGAAATCGCCCCTGGATTTCAGAGGATGATAACTGTTCCGTGGATGTGTTGGGAAAGTCTCGGACCTTTCACTGGTGGCCAAATTCTGACTCTACCAGACCTAGATATTATAAAACAAATATGGAGAACACTTTAAATCAAGCTACGCAATCAGTAGGACGATATCCCATTTTCAAAGTTTTTGTCGTAGTCGTACAAGAAATCTCGAATGCCATTACTTTTCAATATATTGAGGACATAGATTATATAAATTATAGTTGTACAAATTCGCAGGTGGCTACTTGTTCATGGCCCGACACTGCCAACACTATGACGTCATCAAATGTATTTTTTGTGAATGGAATTGACGTCATCAAATTAGGTACAGTGCAGAGATGTTGAAAGTAACCGGTCCGACCGGCAAATCGGTTGAAATCGACTGTGACCGGTTGGAAACGCTAACTGATCGGTCCGAATGACCGTTAAAATCTCCGACTCGAATTATTTTCTTTTCGAAACGTCCTTTTCACTCTAGGTCATTTAAACGCTTGAACGACTTCATTTTAATGGATAAAGCGTCTCATTTCAAACATCCAACTGACATTGATATCAGTCAACCATCATGACCAATTAAATATATCTCGGGAGCAACACCCGGAAAGAAACGTCCAATAGCGCAAGAGAGTTCTTCAGAAAAGAAGAAGAAATATGAAATTAATAGGCCGACTCGAGAATTTAAGCCAGAATGGTTAAACGACAATAAATGGCTCAAACATGACGACGAAAAAGGGCATGACTTGTGAAATCTGCATTTCATCTTCATCGAAACACGGGCGAACCAGTACTATTCATTCAGGTTCCAAAAATTATCGTTTGTCAGTCATTATAGACCATGAGAAATCCCCTTGCCATGTGCGTTCTGTTGAAAATTATACAGTCTAGAGAGGCTGCATCAGCTCGAAAAAGTATTGCCCACCAGACAGTGATTGCGTTAAACGAGTCCATCAGAAAATCATTAGAGTATAAGGTCCGTAATGTACATGCCCTAATCAAAAGCAATAGGCCTATTTCAGACATTGTTAGGCTGAACAAATTGGATGAATTTGAATAAATTTAAAGGGAAGTTACAGTATTCATGTTCATTATAATTGATGTTGTTGCTTCTTCATTCTGTAGGTACAAATATGAATGTTTAAATTAGTTGGATTACTGTAAAAAAATTGCCGGACCGGTAAAAATTTGTTCGGACCGGTTGATTCTGTTTAGTTACCAGTCCGAATGACCAGTTGGTTTGAAAAACTTTCAACATCTCTGTACTTGCCAATACTTATTGTGTTTTAGGAAGTGACCACATCCAGATCTTTGCATAATAATCCACCCAATAAGTGCCCCTCCCCTATACTTCATATTTAATCTCCTTTAATACACACAACCAAGAATCTTTCCAAGCCAGTCAAAGAGGAGATGTGTATCAGAACAACACAAGTAAATTTATGTCTATTCCCCCACCTCTATCCCAGCAATAGAGCAATGTTGATAGGTGCCCTTGGTAATAATTACATCAACTTTACCACTGTGCCTTATAAAAAATCAATACCTCAATTTTTCTCTTTATTTATCCCAATAAGGATCCACCCCATACCCAGTGCACTTATTTGGTTGAATACCAGGCCTTTTTCTGTCAATTTTGGGAAAATGCCATTGGTGAGACAATTGGGAATTTGAATATAAATTTGTGTCAAATTGGGAAAATTTGTTTGCACACATGAAAATCTAATTTTAATGGTATTTTTTCTTAAATGAATTTCCCCTTAAATCAATTTACTTTTCATTACATGTACAATCATCTGGACTTAACACCAAAATGGGAATTTTTTTCATCAAACTGGGAAACTACAGGTATTTTTTTTGCATTGGAAATGGGGTCGAAATTCTGCCCCATTGAGACCAGAAAAAGGCCTGCATATGATAGTGTTTTCAGTCTATGCATAGGTAGGTTTAGTCCTGACTGTCCCACTTTTTGAAATTCAGTTATCCTGATTGTCCCATTTACATGTAGCTTGTCCCACAATAATCAGAGGTAACTTTGATTGTTAAAGCAACAACTGAATGTGAAAAAGTGGGACAGTCAGGATGAAATAAACTTATTGGTTTGTCTGGGTTTTTTAAGTAAATGGGTAAGAAAATATGAGGGATCATTATCATATGCAGAATAATTAACAAGAAACATATTTAAAATTAAATTAAAAATTAAATTCAGGTAAAATTCAATTTTTTCTAAGGATAATACTTGTTTTATCATTGTTCTGATAGACAATTTTTGTACCAACTAACACTGATTTACAAAATGAAATTACGAGGAACTTGTAATTCTTATGAAAATTCAGAATTGATAAAAAAAAAACATAAAGAACTTTGTGATATATATAAAGATTTTTTCTATAAATCCTACTGTAAAAATTTAAAAAGATTATGAGTACACTGATGCAATTTTTATGAAAATTAATATTTGGCATTAACTCATAACAATGAAAATAATAATAAAAACAATTTATTGAAATTAATTCAAAACATTATTTAAAATTTGTTAAATGTACTGTGGGCTAGAGGCCTTTGAAGTTTGAATAAACAAATTGTGTTTTAAAAAAAAATGTTTATTTATTTGTTTATATTTTGTTTTATTTATGTGTTTGTAAGCATATTTTTCCAGCCCAATTGTATTAGTAAATAGAACCAATCTACACTGTAATGTTTATAATGTGAATCTTGAGCTTTTTAATTCTGTGTTAAATTAAATATAAAAATTCTCAGATACCAAGGTATAAATCACTAGGATGTCCAGGATATAGGTTCATTTCTGGTACAAAATGGACAAACACAGACTTCTTGAAATCAAGAGGTGGGATCAGGTGCCATCTTTAAGTTAGAAAAACTGTTTGTGTTCACTTATAATTAGTTCTTTTAAATGTGTGTTGTATACCGTAAATTTGAATTGTTATAATAACTTTAATATATTTTTGCACCAAAAAGTAAATTCCTGTTTCTATTTTCTAAAACATTCTTATCAAAGCATTACACTTAATGAAATATAATTTATTTATACAGGCAGCAATTGTTGTTTTACAATCCAAACATGTCCAGATTGTCCCACATTTCAAAGTCTTGATTGTCCCACAAAGTTTGTCTTGATTGTTCCACATTTTATTTTACCTTTTTTTCTTGTATAATAATATACCAAAAGTGGGACGACACCCTAGGTATAGAGGTATTTGGTCACATTTGATAATAAAATATGTAGGGCCTGCTTTGAAACAATTTCAAATAAATTGATAATTTAAGAATGGCAAAGCTAAGTCTGTAAATATATAAGGACTACTGGATATATAACTAGACAGCGAATAATATCAAAATTGTTGGGACAACAGATATTTAACTGTAAGAAGATCTTATCTTGCGCTTGCGTATAGTGTGAATGATCGGCCTGGAACAATGGTTTTTAACAAGACCATATAGAAGCCGACCTTGTCCTCAATATATGACCGAACTGTCATTAGTTTGAATTCATTTTATCGATATAAAAATGCAAAATTAAATACGCCTATTTCATAATGGGAATGTGCACGTGCATCTCTGTCGCCCTGTCTCCTACACAGAGCAGACGACCTATACTACAGTACAATAACAGTATCTAATTTAGATTCAAATTGGACAGGCTAGCAATATTTCTTATTTTCGATATGCTACAAGTAAATTATAGGTTAGGTCTACTCAGCATTATTTTGAAGCATGGACCACATAATCATGGCTATCTACTTTGTATAATCTCACCTGCTTATTGTTATATAGGTCTCAGAATGTGTCCCAGCTCCTGGTTAACTTCAGATAAATGCTTGTTTATATCGCGGATTAATGCGACACTTGTCCACGTGTTTGAACCTATCGAAATCGAGGCAGCATAAGATGTTGATTGAGGAATTTATCGTTAATGTTAATACTTTAGGGTTTGCTAAATATTACATACATTTAGAATATGTATTAAAATTTTAACATCAAACCACTTGTCATGTTCATATTCTAAAAACAAAGAAAACATCAAAAATTAATATTGACCAATCAAAAACGGTGTACGCGCCACACCTTCAATAGTATCAGTAATGCTTGGCACTTTCAAAGTGGAACAGGGCTCGAAGTCACCAATTTTACTCAAAACACAAGCTGAAAACTTTTATTTCATGATTTTTTTCTATATTGTCGTTTGTAAAACTTTTGGGTTTGAGTGATTAGGAAACATTTTATTATTTTACATCATTCACATAAATTTTGGCGTCACACTTATCATAAATTCCTGTAAAACATGAATAATTATACGTATACGTTGACAACAATACTCAAAATTTGAGTAAAGTACTAAAACACTTTTTTCAATATTTCTAAAGTTTTCTTCATTTGAGCAATAATTCTTTTTATCATTTACAATATACATACATCGCAGATATAAACATGTGCAGTTACATAATACATTTTGCGTGTTTTTATCTTAAAATCACCAGCGATATATAAAGCTAATATTAGCTAGAGAGAGTCTAGCCGATCCTCTGAATCGTTTCAATAGGTATATTATATTTATTAATATCATTTATACTAGTTTTTAGGCTAAATCTGGTGACATATAAGTTCTATACTTATTGTTACATTGATGCAATGCATACGTGTCGTCTTTATCATCAAAAGCCTAATTATTCTACGAGACCTGACTCAGTGCATTTGTATAGATAACTTGTGTAAAACTCACGTGTGATTCAGATTTCTGTGGTGTGCATGTAAAATTTCAAGCGCTTCGCGGAGACAGCGATTCAAATCGGGAGGAAAATGGCTGCGCGCGCCAACATAGCTTTTAAGCATGTAACACATGAATGGACATTTGTGACAGTCAGTAAACTATGTAAGACATTTTCAGTGAGTTATTTGAAGTTATTTATTCTGTCTATTCGATCATTGAGTTACTGTGTTGTCAATCTGTTCTATATTTTTATGAACATATTTGAGTTTTGAGTGTTGCGAACAATTTCTGAAGTTATATGGTATACCGTACTTAGTAAGTAGTACAGAGACTCTCAAGATTTACTACTACTGGACTGTGTTGGAAGTCAGAATTTATGTGAATGAATTACAGCTTCTATCTGAAAATTGATACATTTATGTAGATCTACAAATGTACACTAGGTTTGTTGGTAAAAATATCTGGGTTTTGTGAAAAACATTACATATATTTTGGTAGTATTTCGTTGATCACAAATGTAAACAAAGTGTTGGTATGAATCAGCAAGTTCTAAACTAAATAATCACATATCAGAGTGTGTACTAGTACTGCTAAACTGTGTTATTGTGTATACAGGTTTACATTTAAAAGCAACTGAATAATTATTCGGATTTTGTTGCACGACTTTCGTGAACTCAATATACTTACCTGTATCCCAACACATTGATATACTAACACTAATAGTTGTGGTGTGAAAATAATTGAGAAGAGTGAGAATTTGACATTTCACATATGACTTTATGACATAGACTAGCCGTTTGCTTTATTGTTTACATTAGTTGACTACTTTGTATTTCAGGTGTTTTTGTTGCATACATTCATTATCCTTCTTCAGCCCACATACATGTACATAGGCACACATTCAATTTTGCATGTAATATCATTCATTAATCATCCATCATCATTAATTAATATTTCCTGATCATTCATACATGACTCATTTTATGCAATCCAGGAAGAATATCACATTGTGTTTGTGTACATTATTATAGACCACTTGTGGTAGGATCAATACTTCAACTTTAAGGTGATAAATGAATTAACTCCCCTTGTATTGTGACAAAATTTTGTTGTTGTATTTACCTCCCTTTTTAATAAAAAAAAATTGTAAATATTTACTTCAACTATATTACATACGTTTGTAGTGATCTCATTTAATTCAACAATTCTCATTTAATTTTGTTTATTTTTCAGCTAAATTGAACTTAATTGATATTTTCAAACTCTAATTATCTTAATCATATCACAAATTCTTTCTTCATCAATCATATTTATTTAATTGATATCTCATTATAATTTCAATTTTTCAGGAGTACTGGTATCTA
Source organism: Atrina japonica (assembly GCA_030159075.1). NCBI lineage: Eukaryota > Metazoa > Mollusca > Bivalvia > Pterioida > Pinnidae > Atrina > Atrina japonica. The sequence continues at coordinate 69,209 of BROG01000210.1, read as the reverse complement.
TTTATTATTATATGTTTTGAATTCTGATACACATTATCATCTTATTTGAAATTAAATTCCATATTTCCATTTCAGATAGACTGTGTGTTAATTTTCATTTAATTCCATTTTCAAATTTCAGCTACTTAATAAATTTTGTGCAATAATCTAATTATTATATTAGACTAAACCTCATTGAATATTATCTACCATTAGTGATTGCATAATTTTATCTGTTTTTCATCAATATTTTCAATTCAGTCACTGTCACTGAAGATTAATTTTCACATACTTTTCAAATTTCTTTCAGGTATTTTTCAAATTCATAACATTCTCTTTTCAATTTCAGAATTAATTTTGAAAATTTTCTTTTGTTGACATTGTTGATTTTAAAATATTTGTAATATAGTTGCATTACATTTGAAATATTATCATCATGGAAGATTTAACAGAGGATGAAGTAAAGAAAATGATTAGTCATTTTAAGTCAATGGGAGTTAGACCTAAATTAGATACGCTAGAGGATTTTCAGACATGGATGACTCAACAGAGTATGCACATAAAATCTGAAGAGAAATACACACCTCCCACAACTTTGCTGCTAGTGTACATCATTTTCCTAAGATACCTCATTTTTCAGGGGATAAATCTAAGGATGTAGCTTATGATGTTAGGAAGCATGAGGTTGAATGTATCATAAAAAGAGGGACATTCTAACCAGACCATTCAACAGTCTATCCGCAGTTCACTCAGAGGTGAAGCACTACGAGTCCACACACGATTGGGACCATCACCTACTGTCGGCCAAAATATTAGAGAAGTTTGATAGTTTATATGGCACAGTGGATCCACCAGAAGCCATGTTAGCCAAATTTTACAGCGCTCGTCAGGAAGAAGATGAAGAATGTTTCAACATGGAGCTGCAGGCTTGAGGATCTACTTGCCAAGGAAGGCGACTGACATGAAGCCCATTGACCCAGTACAAGCCAACAAACATGATGTGTTCCATCTTTTAATGGAGGATACGTCAGCAGTTGAAGGATGCCACTGGATATATTTTTGAGAAAGAGAAAGACTTTGACAGACTCAGAGTGGCGATACGACGTATTGAGAGTGACAGGAAACAGCGGAAGACAGAAGAGAAAGAAAAGACAAAGAGCAGTACTGTGTGAAATTCAGCCCATCAATGTAGAAGATATTACACAGATAGAAGACCATGACAACACTGATACTCCAGATGATGTGGATTTATGCACAGACAGATTGTCCGAGTCAGAGATAAGAGGAGCCAGATGTCTTATTAGTAAACACAGGGATATCTTTGCCATAAGAGACAACATAGGGCATTACAACCTTTAGTTCGTCACCGAATAGAGCTTGTTGACACCACCCCCATTCAAGCAGAGGTACCGCAGGATACCACCAACAATGATTGAGGAAGTACGTACCTCACTTTATCAACTACTGGCAGCAGGTGTCATCCAAAGCGGTCACATTCACCATGGGCATCAAATGTGGTGTTAGTAAGGAAAAAGGATAACAGTTTGCGACTGTGTGTAGACTACCGTCACAAACTCAACAGTCGAACTGTTAAGGTATGCTTATGCCTTACCTCGAGTTGGATGAAATCCTGGATAGCCTTGCTGGGAATAGATTCTTCTCGTCATAGATATGAAGAGTGGCTACCACCAAGTTTGAGATAAAAAGAGGATCACAAAGAACGTACTGCCTTTACTGTAGGACCGTTAGGGTTTCTATGAGTATAAGGCGTATGCCCTTTGGACTTGCAAACAGCCCAGCTACTTACCAGCGCCTCATGAAGAGTGTCTAGGAGAGCTGCACACCAGAATTTGCTACATCTACCTTGATGATGTCATTATTTTTGCAAAGACTTTCGAGGACATATAGAGAACCTGGATATGGTACTTACCAGACTGAAGGAATGTGGCCTCAAGCTCTCCTCCAAGAAGTGTTCTTCTTTGTTCCATCAAAAGGTCAAATACGTTGGACACATTGTTTCCGAGGAAGGAATTGAGCAGGACCCTGCCAAAGATCGAGAAAGTTGCCAACTGGCCCAGACCTGAGAACCCCCAAGATGTTCGCGCGCTTTTTAGGCTTTGTAGGATATTACAGAAGGTTCATTGAGGGATTTTCCAGAATAGCGAGACCACTCAATATCCTAATGCCAGCACCTTAGAAAGCCAAAGAAGGGTAAAAAGACCACTTCTACTGACCAACAAGATCAGAAGTGGGTATGGAATAATGAGCAGGAACAGGCTTTTCAGACCCTACGGCAACGCTTGATGACACTACCACCTATCCTTGGCTACCCAGGACTTCAAGAGCCCATTTGAACTCCACACAGATGCCTCCCAGTGTGGGACTTGGAGCAATATTATACCAGGAGCAGCAAGGTGTGAAGCGGGTCATAGCATATGCTAGCAGGAGGTGTCACCAAATCAGAAAGTCGATATGCAGCCCATAAACTTGAGTTCCTGCATTGAAATGGAGCATATGTGACAAGTTCAATGACTATTTGGCTAGGTCAACATTTTTACAGTGATAACGGACAATAACCCCCTGACCTATGTTTTATCTACAGCCAAACTTGATGCCATGTCACATAGATGGATAGCCGCACTAGCATCTTTTTGACTTCGACAATCAAATATAGGCCAGGGCTGAAGAATGCTGAATGCTGATTCCCATGTCACGACATCCTACACTTGACAAAGTCACAGAGGAATGCTCAATTATTTCAGCTGACACTCTCAAAGCACTGAACCATCCATTACCTTACCAAACAGTTAATGTGGAATCACTATGCTTGTCACAACTGTAAACAGATAGTTTGGATGTCAGCAGAGGGTCATTACAGTTTTCTATGGCTGACCATCAGCGTCAGGATCCAGTTATCAGTTACTGGATTAGACAAGTAAAGTCTGGATCTAAACCACTTCGCAGTCAGTTACCATCATCAACCATTCATCACCATGATATGGAAGGAATTTTGATAGATATTACATCAAAGATGACGTATTGCACAAGACGATTCCACAGTCAGAGAAAGAAGAAAGAGATCAGACTGTACTACCCAAGTCGTTAGTACCTACAGTCTTGACCATGTTACATGACGACATGGGTCATATGGGTAGAGACAGGACTCTCTCCCTTGTGCAAGACCGTTTTCACTGGTACGGATATGACTATGGATGTAGAGGCCATAGATCAAGACTTGTGGCAGGATGTGTGCGCAGGGGAAAACCCAGAATCCAGAGCACCACTAGTCACCATTAATACATACCAGCCACTTGAACTTGTGTGCATGGACCAATCCTCTCTCTTGAGAATGCAAAAGGCGGATTTAGTAATATCTTGGTGATAACAGACCATTTTTTACGAGGTATGCAGTTGCAGTCCCAACACGCAAACCAACTAGCTAAGACCACTGCAGAGGCATTCTTTCAGCATTTTTGTTTGTGCATTATGGATTTACCTCTCGCCGTATTCATACCGATCAAGGTCCCAACTTTGAGAGTAAGTCTGCCTCAAAGAGATATGTGCCATGACGGGTACCAGCAAATCTCACACAACCCACATATCACCCTCAAAGGTAATGGGCTCTGTGAGAGATTCAACCGCACTCTACTAGGGCATGATGGGTACCTTGGAGGACAGCCAGAAACAAGACTGGAAGAACCATTGTAGCCTCTCCTCGTACACGCCTATAACTGCACCAGACAAGAATCGACAGGACAATCACCATATTTCCTATTGTTTGGACGCAATCCAAATCTAACCGGTAGACATAGCATTTGGTGTAGGAAGAATATGGAACATGGATCAATGACAGCTTATGTTGACCGACTCCGAACCAAACTCAAGACAGCTTATGACATAGCCACTTCAGCTGCAGCCAAGGCTAAAGAGAAGCAAAGAGGCACTTATAACCTGTGATAGCTAGAGGAGCTGTCCTAGGAGTTGGCGACAGAGTTTTAACTAAGATTGTGGCTTTTTGTTGGTCGACATAAACTTGCGAACAAATGGGAAGAAGACCCATATGTGGTTGTTGCTCAGCCCAACCACCCAGATGTTCCTGTTTATGTTGTCCATAAAGAGAGGCGGTGAAGGTCGAGAAAGGACCATTACACCGGAACTTACTACTTCCCATCGGTTACTTATCCAGTGACCAGAGACCCACACCGGCACCCAGACAGAAGACTATCGTTCAACTGTTCCAGTAGATAAGACTGATGAGAATAGAGTCAGATTCTGAGGAATGTACGGGGATCATTATTCCAGGGGGTTTGTGTTGCAGACAACACAGGGGTACCTGGGTAATGATGGGACACCGTGTGGAGGGAATTGTGTTAGAAGATGATATCAGTGTAGGAGACACTGACTCACATTACAGGAACACATAGTGAAGGGGACGCTCTTCACCCTCTCGATAAGCCGATAGATGTGGAGCCTGAAGACAGTCATATAGAATGTAAACCGCCGGTGCCCGGAAGATGATGATGGTCATGTAGAGGATGATGATGCCCCTAGAAGGTCATCAGGATGAGATCTGCCCCTACATGGACCAAAGATTTCATATTGTCTTCAGCAAACTAGACCAGAATGGGAACGAAAAGCATTATTCCTTGTCCAGATCTGCTGAAATCAGACACAATTAGAGAGTCTGACAAAGAGAGGATTACAACTTCCTTACTTCAATTACTAGCAGGAAGTATATAAACCCTAAATACACTAAAATACACTAGATATTATACTACAATTTTAATAATTATTATTGAAGAATAACAGAAAATTTCTACATTTAGATGTACCGGTACTTTATTATAAACATGTGTTGAGTAGAAAAGAGCTCTTGGTTAAGTTCTAAACTAAATAATCACATATCAGAGTGTGTACTAGTACTGCTAAACTGTGTTATTGTGTATACAGGTTTTTACATTTAAAAGCAACTGAATAATTTTTCGGATTTTGTTGCACGACTGGTGAACTCAATATACTTACCTGTATCCCAAACATTGATATACTAACACTAATAGTTGGTGTGAAAATAATTGAGAGAGTGAGATTTGACATTTCACATATGACTTTGAGAGTCTAGAATCGTTTCAATAGGTGTTTTTAGGCTGGTGACATAAAGTTCTATACTTATTGTGATGCAATGCATACATCATCAAAAGCCGACTGAGGTTTAAAGTTTGATCTATAGTGTCAAGCCAGCCAGTTTCTAAGCGACGCCCAAGGTATGAAAGGTAGAGGTGGTCGTAACCTCTCGTATGTACTGTGCCACATATGCCCTGTGCCCTAAGGAAGGGGACACAGGGATTAAAACTGACATTTAGTGACCATATTTGTTATTGATTGCTGGGCTTTCTGGGAGTTTTTGAGCGACACGCAAGATATGGAAGGTAGAGGTTGGGATGACCTCTACCATGTGCTATGCCATATATGCCTTAGACCCCCAGGAAGGGACAAAAAGGCTAAAACTGACATCTCGGGTATACTTATTACCGACTGCTGGGCTTCATGGTGATTTCTGAGCGACGCCCAAGGTATGGGATGTAGAGGTGGGGATGGCCTCTCACATGCACCATGCCAAATATTCCTTAGACCCTCAGGAAGGGGAAACGGGGGCTAAAACTGACATCTCGGGGCCATCCTTGTTATTGACTACTGGGCTTACTGGGGATTTCTGAGCAACGCCCAAAGTATACGAGGTGAAGATGAGCATGACCTCTCATATGCACTATGCCACAAATTCCATATACCCTCAGGATAGGCACACGGGGCTAAAACTGACATCTCGGGGCCATATTTGTTATTGACTGCTAGGCTTCCTGGGAGTTTCTGAGCGACGCTCACATGCACCCTTCCAGAGGGCCCAGGGCATATCATACCTTGGGCGTCGCTCAGAAACTCTCTGCAAGCCCATCAGTCAATAACAAATATGGCCCGAGATGTAAGTTTTAGCCCACATGTCCCCTTCATGAAAGTCTAGGGCATATGTCGCATAGTCCATGTGAGAGGTCATCTCCACCTCTACCTCCAATATATACCTTGGCCGTCGCTCAGGGGTAGAGGTTGGGATGACCTCTAACATGCGCTATGCCATATATGCCATAGACCCTCAGGAAGGGGACAAAAAAGCTAAAACTGAGATTTCGGGCCAATACCTATTACTGACTGCTGGGCTTCATGGGAATTTCTGAGCGAAGCCAAAGGTATGGGAGGTAGAGATGGGCATGATCTCTTACATGCACTATGCCACCTATGTCCTAGACCCTCAGGGAGGAACACAGGGGCTAAACCTTACATCTCGGTGCCATATTTGTTATTGCCTGCAGGTCATCCTCGGAGTTTCTGAGCGACGACCAAAGTATGATGTGAGGTAGAGGAGGACGTAACCTCTCATATGAACTATGCAATATATGCCCTAGACCGTCAGGAAGGGGACAAAGGATAGAACTGACATCTCTCGGCCATACTTGTTTTGACTTCTGGGCTTCCTGGGAATTTCTGACCGACACCTAAGGTATGGGAAATAGAGGTGGGCATGACCTCTCACATACATTATGCCATATAAGCCCTAGACCAGCAGGAAGGGGCAAAAGGGCTAAAACCAACACATCGGGACCATACTTGTTAAATTACTGCTGGGCTTACTGTGAATTTCTTAGAGACGCCCAAGATATGAGAGGTAGAGGTGTGCATGACCTCTTACATGCACTATGCCACATATGTCCTAGACCCTCTGGAAGAGGACAAGGGGCTAAAACTGACATCTCAAGAAATTTTGTTATTGACTGCTTGGGTTCAAGGAAGTATCTGAGCGACGCCCAAGGTAAGAGAGGTAGAGGTGGGCGTATCCTCTCACATGTACTATAAATATATGCCCTAGACCACCAGGAAGAGGACAAAGGGGCTAAAACTGACAACTAGGGGCCAGACTTGTTATTGACTGCTGGGATTCATAGGAATTTCTGACGCCCAAGGTATGGGAGTGGTAGAGGTGGGGATCACCTCTCACATGCACTATGCCAAATATTCCTTAGACTCTCAGGAAGGGAATACGGGGGCTGAAACTGACATCTGGGGTAATCCTTGTTATTGACTACTTGGCTTACTGGGAGTTTCTGAGCGGTGCCCCAGGTATACGAAGTGAAGATGAGCATGACCTCTCATGTGCACTATGTCACATATTCCCTAGACCCTCAGGAAGGGCACACTGAAACTAACTGACATCTCGGGGCCATATTTGTTATTGACTGCTGGGCTTCCTGGGAGGACACACAAACCTAAATCTCATGGCTATACTTGTTATTTTACTGCTGGACTTCCTGTGCATGACCTCTTAAATGCGATATTTGTTATTGACTGCTTGGCGATACCCAAGGTATGAGATGTAAAGGTGGGCGTAACCTCGCACCTGCACATTGCCATATATGCCTTAGATCCCCAGGAAGGCGACACCTCTACCCCCATCATTATATGGAATGATCAATTTTTATCTTTTTACCAAATATGACACATTCCGGTAAGAAATAATGTATATTTGTATGTATGTTTGTTTATTGTTGTTTAACGTCCACTCAAGAATATTTCACTCACATGGAGACCTCACCAAATGCCGGTGAAGGGTTTCAAATTTTGGCCTATGCTCGGCACTTACGGCCATTGAGTAGTGAGGGGTTTTTAACGTGCCAACACCTACTGTGACACACTACTGTGACACGGGACCAGTGGAAATTGTCTCAACCGAAAGACAGGAAACCTACCTGCCGCTGGCGGGACTCGAACTCACGACCTCACGATCCAGAGTCGAGCACGCTACCGACTGAGCCAGGCCGGCTCATGTATATAAAACAAATTACAAGTCATGTATCATTACATATAAAATAATGATGTACATTTTATTTCAGTATTCAGATATTTAAATTTTCTGATAAATAACTAGAAAAAAATTCTCATAAAATGTTTTAATTGTATAAATATATCACATCGTTTAACAAGTCAAACGTTGTTGTGCAGTTCAGTGAATTTCACGACACAAATACAATGCAATAAAAATACAGTCTCGGTGGATAGATAGGTGTGTCGACTCAGCGTACGGATATAAATATTTTTACACTAGTTTAGAAATGACAAACGGAAAGAAATACTTGAGGAATTTGTAGACTTAGCATCACCATATAGTACATACAGATTGCGTTTCAAATTATCCTGACCTTTGTACAATGGATATCAATATATACAATCTGCGAGATAGTTATTTTCTATTGAAAGATAAGTTCATTTCTAAAAAGAGATGATGCTATTATTGAATAGGACTGTCGACTTAGCAAACTGATATAGAAATATTTTTGCCCTAGTGAAAATGACCAATGGAAATAAAATACTGGTGGAATTACACCATAGAGCACATGACAAATTTCTGTACATTCGTATAAGGGGGTATCAAGGTACAACCCAAGATATATTTTTTTTCATAAAAATTAAGGTAATTGAAAAAAGATGATTTTATTATTAGTATCGTAGTATTACAAAATTCTGTTGAGAGCAGCTTTTGTTTAGATCGGACATAAGATGATTATAACATGTAAAAATAGCAAATCTCTCAAAAAATAAAAAAAAACTGTTTTTATTTCACCACACTTTAGTAGTTATAGGCAGCTCTCTAGTGGGCCATTTGAATTTTGCCGCTAGGGGGCGCCACCAGTGACGTTGTTGATGACGTCATCAGAATCCTGGCTTATTGGTCAGAGAGCAGCCTGTGACGTCATAACCGGAAGTGTGTCATACCGGAAGTGAGGTCATACAGAAAGTACGTCATACCGGAAGTGAGGTCATGTTGTCATGGCAATAAGGAGAAAGAGCCAAGAGGCGTGTCTATGACCGGAAGTGAAAGGTTGTGGGGGGCGGACATCTTGGATAACGAGCCAATGAGAGACTTTGTTACAAGAGGTCGGGGTCACGAGAGATCACGTGAGTTCATGAGAAGTCAACGGCTAGAGAGAGAAGTTGGGTTTTTCCAGTTTTTGGACTGAGAGTGAATCTATTTTTAGAACCGAAACTTTTGTGAAACCAGCAGTAGGTGTCGCCACAGTCGGAGTGGTTAATGATCCTGTATCAAGTGCGCAAGCGCGAGAAGCGGTAGGCCGAGCTCGAGTCAAGCTTGAACATGTTATCCTTGTACTAAGACTCATAGTATGTACAAAGGGAGATCACTCTGTATAGCCTGTAGGGATGGGACAAAGGGGATATCACTCTGTATAGCTTGTATGAGTAGGATAAAAGGGAGATCACTCTGTATAGACTGTATAGGTGGAATCCATTTAAACATGTCACTATAAGACCTAACGATAAACCGTGGATGACATCAGAACTGCGTAAAACTATTAGAATTAGAAATAGATTGCACAAAAAATCTAGACTAAGTAAAAATGATGTTGATATATCAAATTTTAAGTCTGCTAGAAATCGAGTAAATAATATGAAAAAACACGCACGCGAATATTTTTATCGAAATCTGGATGAGGTCATTGACAACTTTAGTTCATCAGATCCTAAAGCATACTGGAAAATTACTTAGGAGTTTAACTAAATCCAAAAATAAGTCAAATGAAATTCCACCTCTCATTGATCCACTGAGTGGCAATATTAAATACCAGGATATAGAAAAGGCTGAACTATTAAATAATTATTTTATCTCTATTACTGAGTTAGAAGATACAAATGTTCGTGTTCCGTCTCTAGATCTAAAAACAAATTCAACGTTTAGTCATATAGACATAAACTGTGATGAAATAATTGACATTCTTAAAATACTAAAACTAGGAAAAGCCTCTGGTATAGATGGTATAAGTCACCATATGTTACGCAACACAGCAAATACCGTTTGCAAACCTTTAAAAACTTTATTCAACATGTCATTAACTAATTGTGTTTTTCCAGATTTGTGGAAACAAGCCATTATTATGCCATTGTTTAAAAAAAGATAATAAATACTTACCATTAAATTTATAGACCTATAGCATTACTATCTGCAGTAGGGAAAGTTCTTGAACGGGTAATTTTTTAAGCATATGCACAACTATTTCTTGGCAAATTCTTTATTTTATTCAAGGCAATCTGGTTTCATGCCAACTCACTCTACAGTTCATCAACTCATAGAAATATATCATAATATTTTGTCTAAATTTAAAAGAAACACACTAGTATTGTTTTTTGTGATATTTCAAAAGCATTTGACAGGGTTTGGCACAAAGGGATTGTAGAGAAGCTCAAAGCTTATGGTATAACAGGAAAATCTTTTAAACTGGTTAATTCATTACTTGAAATTCAGAAAACAAAAAGTGTTTGTAGGTGATTCTTATTCTCATTTTCAAAACATAAAATCTGGAGTTCCTCAAGGTTCTATATTAGGACCTCTTTTGTTTTTGATTTATATTAATGATATTACTGATGATTTAACAAGTACATCTCGTCTTTTTGCAGGACGACACATCATTGATTTATAGTTCATCCTCTAAATTAGAAATAGAACATGTTTTGAATTCCGACTTACAAATTATAAGTGACTGGTCCAAAAAATGGTTGATTACGTTCAATCCCAATAAAACGAATGTTATTTTTATTTCTAATACTGAACGTGATAATAACGTTAATTTAATTTTCGGTGAAACTAATTTGGATATGTCGGAAAGTCACAGACATCTAGGAGTTATTTTTAGTGCTAATACCAAATGGGGGAACCATATTGATTCTATCTATCAGTCTGTATTGCAAAAGATTAATGCTTTAAGGCAGCTAAAAGTTTTAGTTAATAGAAATATTCTCTCAAAAAATATATATATCATTCATTCTCCCAATCCTTGAATATGCATGCGAGGTTTGGAGTGGTTGTTCAAATTTCCATATCCAATTACTTGAAAAATTGCAGCTTGAAGCCGCTAGAATTGTGACAGGTTTACCCAGTTATGTTAATAGACAAGCCCTATATTTCGAAACTGGTTGGGAAACTTTAGAGAGTAGAAGAGATAGGAGAAGAATAACTTTATTTTATAAAATTCATAATAATCTTACTCCATCTTACCTACAGGAACTATTACCTCCACAAACTAGAGATATAAATAGATATCCATTAAGGAATAATAATGATTATGTAATACCTAACTATAGACTCACCAGTACTAGGCTATCTTTTATACCTTATACTACTAGACTTTGGAACAATCTTCCTGAAATGACCCGAAACCAAACTTCTGTATCTAGATTTCGAAGTGCTATATCACATCATCAAAATAAACCTCCTGGCTTCTTCAGTTACGGACTGCGTCGCATCAATATTATTCACACAAAACTTCGATATAACTGTAGCTCTCTAAATAATGATCTCTACCGTGTACATTTAACAGATTCTCCTGCATGCCAATGTGGCCATAGTTGTGAAAATGCTTTCCACTACCTGCTGGAATGTCCAACATACTACACCTTGAGAAATATAATGTTAACTAAACTCCAGCCATATTACCCAATAAGTTTAGATATTTTGTTGTCTGGTAACCCAGAGCTCCCAAATACTGAAAATGAAGAAATCTTTAAAAATTGTACAAACCTTTATACGTGCTAGCAATCGATTTTAAACGTCAGCCTCTATAACAGGTGCATCCTTCTCGTTCTGTTCTTTTCCATCTCTCTACTATCCTTTCCCTATCAACTTTACGCTTAAACCGTTGATTGAAAAAATATGATGTGTCTGTCTTAAAATATTGTAAGAAAAATAAATACTTGGGAGGAATGTCTACCTGGTACTTAGTTAGATTACTTGGAAGGACCGGAATGAGATGAGAAGTCTACAAGGAATGTGTTTTCATGGACATTTTGCTAGCGATGGTTATTTTGAATGTTGTGTTAAAATAAGTACCAGGAGGTTGTTGGGTTTTTTTTAATTTTGACATAAAAATACATGTATATTATATAAATCTGCTAAATACCTTATATATATATATATATATATATATATATATATATATATATATATATATATATATATATATATATATATATATATATATATATATATATACTTCTCTTCTCTATGCCTTTCTATCTATCTTTTAGTTTATTTAATATTTAATACATGTATTTGATTATGCTGTCGCTATCAAATTATTTGTACATATTTGTTGTGGAGAGAGCGTCAATAAGTTGAGATAACTTGTGCTCAATCCAATTGCATTAAAAGCAATAAAATATGTTTAAACTAACTAAATAGGTGGAACAAAGGGGAGATCACTGTGTATAGACTCTATAGGTGCCACATCACTCTGACGTACTTCCGGTATGACCTCGCTTCCGGTTATGATGTCACAGACGGCTCTCTAGCGGGCCATTTGAATTGACTAATCAGAAGCCAGGATTCTGATGACGTCATCAACAGCGCCACTGGTGGCGCCCCCTAACGACAAAATTCAAATGGTCTGCTAAAGAGCTGCCTCTAACTTCTTACTTTCATTACTCTGCAATATAATATGTAGTATACGTGTGAGACAAAATTAGAAAATGACGATATTCATTCACTATATTGTCGTTAGAACCATCAAATAAAACGGTATGGCTGGTGGTTCAAAATCCTTTTGGAAATGTGAAGACATGCATACATATGAAGAACACGGACGATTGAAAAAAGACTATATATAGACCTAGACGCCGATGAAACCAACGATTCAATAGTACAATCCCCAGCAAAGAAACCAAATTTGCTCCAGGATTAAAAATCTCAGGAACCTATTTTTTGAGGGCATCTTGGAAAAGACTGGTATCTCGTTATACAAGAATTTGAAGATGAAACAAAGGTACACCTTAGAATCTATAATCCGCGGAATGATGGAACAAAATATCCAACGAGGAAAGGAATTGCTCTAGATTTAGAGAAGTGGAAAAAAATAACAGAATTATATTCTGACGAAATAGATGCTGCAGTCCAAGAACACGAAGCCGAGATGCAAGTTCGATACAAAAGACATCAAGATGAGAACATCTATCGCTTCAGACTTTCCCTGTATTAACATCAGGAAATGGTGGATGCCGCCTGGAGGGAATAAAACAATTCCAACCAAAAGAGGGGATATAAATAAAACGATATATCATTGCTGTCAAATCATTAATTTCGGCCGTTGTTTCACTCCATTCAAATCTGTATCGAGATTTTATAGATGCTAGATGTTACACCTAATTACCACATAGCCTACTAGAAAAAAAAACTTATCGTACGCGCATCCATTTCTGCACGAGAGGGTGACATAAATCGCCATAGAGGGTGACATAAATGTTTCAGGGTGAGATTAAGAAATGTTTTAGATCACCTGATACGGTTTTCATCAATCAGAAATAAAAAAAGATATATATTGGAGGTATAATGATTTATACATATAACATTCCTGAGAGGGTGGTAGTGGGAATTGTCACCCCAAGGAAATACATTGTCAACCAAGGGGTGACAATTTCCTCTACCATCCTCTCAGGAATGTTATATTTATTGTATTATACCGATCCACTGTATTGAAGCATAATTACTTAAAACTCAAAATAAACTGCAACAGTAGGCCTAGTATTATTTTTATACTTTATTCATGCAAAAATCGACACATCATGTACTCATGTTCGTGATACAAACTGCCTTCGATACAAAAACCGTTCTTAGCTTCGATTTTGAAGCGAGCATGTCTGTTTGGCTGACTTCAGCAAATATATTTGATAATGATATATCAATTCTGTCAAATCATTTAATTTCGGTTCCAGTTGTATGTTACACAACTCATATATCGATAGAGGTTACACCTTATTACGACATAGGAAAGAACAAACGAACCGTACGCACATCCATTTCTGCGCATTTGATATTTTTATTGACTATCACCCTGCTGAATATCACCCTGGAACGACCGAGACAGTGGAAAATACTCAACGCTTGTTGTCCAATGAAATCGCTAGAATTTATAAAGATGTATAACATAAGTTTATATATCTCATCTACTCATAATTATTTCTTGACGAATGGTAATTAACGTGTAAAAACGACGTGTTGACTTTTTCCAACTCTCACGGAAGCGTGACACTCGTAAGCCGGTCCCTGTCTGACTTCTACAGTTTGTTCATACAACCGGATACAGTTTATGACACTCGATATTCGAGTTATCTCCCTTTGCAGTCGTAGTAGGACGTAAACAAGCTACCGTCGGCTAACAGTTTTACTCACACCTGTTTTTTTTTTTTATTTTCATCTGGTCTGGCGATATGTTCAAAGGATTTAACATGTATAAATGACCATTTGTACCGGAGAATCGAGCGCGCTACCGACTGAGCCAGGCTGGCTCCACTACGTTGTTATGTCAACACATCTCATTACATCTTTTAATTAATTACATTTCAGAAAATCATAAACAATGTTTCATTTTCTAATTTCCCTTTCGAAATACATAATAAAAAGATAAAAGTTATCGTTTACCCCATGAAGAAGGAGAGAGCGAATATAAAATTATTTCACAAATACATGGATATGTAACCTATGATGATTACGTGGCGCTTACACATGTATGATCGATGTTTATCACCAAACATAAACTTCCTAATCTTATAGTGGAGTGAAAGAAAGCAACGTATATTTGTTCTCGAAAAAGAAGAATTTGAAAACGAGAGGTGGGTAGTTTAGAACATCAGTTGCGGCGCTACTTCTTGGGAGTTATCTCCCTCAACAGAAATAAATACTATGGATTTTTGTAGTCTTACGAATAATGGAATTAGTTCCGAATGCTTGTAAATACATAGCAGGCCTATTATTTAAGTTCCTTTATCAAAATATTCATTTCCCTGCTTATGTCATGGATAATATCGTGATAGACGTTATAACAAACGCACGAATAGAAAGGACACGCACTGAATATCCTTAATGAAAACCTCAGATTTCGTGAACTATATTGTATTCCTGTTAACTTATACAATATCGAAACAATTTCATACATATTTTTGACACGGCATACGTGTATTATATGGCGTTGTGCACTTGATACTGATGGTATTGGGGCATTTCTTTTTTCATATTTTCCCCATTTTTTATTGTTTAGATTGATATACAATAATGTTGAATATATATACACAGGATTAAACATGAAATCCCTATATATTTCGTGAAAATTGTTTGAGAATCGAAGATTTGGCACTTGATTAACTCAACCTTACAACTTGTAGATGTAAACCACATTGGATATGACCTTATGTTCACAAAATATATAGGAATATAAGAATTTGTATACCAGTGTATTTCTTATTTGTTATTTTACATCAAGTACAAGAAGTAAAAAGAGAAAGAAATCGAAATAATGTGTTTGGGTAAATACAGCTATAGCTAAAGTCCCTTTAAGTCAAATTGCGCACGATTGGACTGTGACTTATGCTGACTTTCGCCTTTGGCAAAGCCTGGTTTAATTATCAAAAGATACATGAATTATCAAATAATATATTTATTACAGATATAAATCTAATGACTATAATGAATATACATTATACATGCCATGATAACATTTCGTCTATTTGTGAATGCCACTCTACATTATATTTCAATTCATAACAGGTGTTTTATGGATGAAGTTTCCTCGTTCTGCAACATAAATGTAATATTCGTCAATTAATGGATAGCATAAAAAGTCGACATGACCTTAGAAGATAGCTCATTTCATAGCTCATTTCATAGAATTAGTAATCAATGATAAACCCAGATAGCTGCTCATGATACCATATACATACTGATCTTTGATACAATGTATATAGTGAGCACGGAAAATTGACGTCAGTTAGCATATCTATCATGTTTTTGACGCTGAACGTACCAATCCAATTTCTGTGGTGTGAACACACACACACACACACACACACACACACACACACACACACACACACACACACACACACACATTTAAGGATTGTTTTTCACTGTTTAATAAATATAGAATATACATTCAATGGCTCATGGAAAAAACATAATGAATTGATTGATTTGCCATGAGTCAGTGCATGTATGTATTCCATGTTTTTCAAAACATGAAAAACAATCCTTATATTTATACATATATTGGCCTTTTTCTGTGACTGTCGTCAGCTGAATATGAAATTCATTCTATATAATTGACTTTTTGGGGGGAGGTTTTCATATGACGTAACAGCTGAACAGCAGTGTGTCAAGCATTGAATATAAAAGCAACCGGCGGTCTGTGTGTTTGCAATGAAGGAAATAACAGTCGGTATATATATATATATATATATATATATATATATATATATATATATATATATATATATATATATATATATATATCTTATTTATCTCGCTAGTGATGTGCCATAAAATACGACGTGTACTATGGACAGTGATTTTCTTTTACTACATGTCATGCCTGCCGTGACATCGGTCCTCGTTTTCTTCTCACCCGATTGACTCACTTCGTATATCGTGCGCTTGGCGCAGGAACCATCACTACCATTTTTAAAAAGTTTTGGCATGAATAGGAACGATGATATTCAACCCGGGTCATTCTACCACAAGACCATCAAAAACGGATTTGATATGATTAGAACTACACATTAGCACTAAGATTAAAGTCCTATTTTGGCATCCTAGATTCTGTCGATTTTTACACACGTGCGTCTGCATATAGGACTGTATTTTTATATTCATTTACCGATATATTTTCAATGAATAAAAATGTTTAATGATTGAAAGTATATATATTAAAATCATTGTACGAACACATGTAAATGACGTTTACTGTATGTGATGTAATTTCAAAGTTAAGTTGAAGAACAGGGAAAGGAACAGTTAGTATCATAATGACATTAATAACAAAAATTTAAACTATTAATTATCATATAAATATTGAGACTGTTCTGATAATACGGTGAAGAAACCACAGATTAGATTACTTTTTCTTGTAGCTGTCTATTACTTTGTTCCACCTTTCATAAAGAGATAACTTAGGTTCCTTCCATATTTTGTGCAGCAGAGGCCACCCTCGTTTTGACGTGGTCAGCACGTACGTGTTGCTTGGGTCCATATAATTTGCATAGGCACCCATTACAAGTGATTGAACGAGTCGAGCACATACACATGTTTTCAGGACATCTTTTTCTGTATCATTCAAATCTCTTACTGATAAATATCCGGCTAAAATATGGCCTCCGACATCCCGTTGATCAATTAATTTGCATTCTATAGATAAATAAGAGATACATATGGCAATGTCAAAAATGGTGTAGGAATATGTGACGTCAGAGAAATCCAAAATACCAGCAACGTCACATACTCTGTCTTCGGTACTAACTTCATCCTGGCCATCTAATTCTACTACAATAAGGTTTTGTTCGTTGATATCCCCGTGAATAATACCTGATTGAAAAAGGAAAAAAGTATGAAATCAATACGGATGTGCCATGTATGGAAAAATTCACAAGGGTGTAGATATTTTATATTCAAAACCTATCCGAATAACTATTTATCGTATCTGTGGAGGCTTAAATTGAATGTTTGTAATTTTTATCAGTTAATTATCAATTCTGTTTGTTCGAGCGGCTTACTTGATATGATTTAATATTATATTTCATGCTTTAGGCCCCTTATAGTAATAGAAATGCATGTTTTGTAATTATCTAGCTGCGTATAACTTATCAAGCTATCTTCACAATATGTCGTCACTCGCCTTTTAGTCACCCGTGAAAACTAATTTCATGGTCGTATTGGTGAAAAGCGGATGTGAACCACCGTGCTTCTCGAACACACTCAGTTTGTTAAACACAAAGTCCTCTTTAATAAAAGAAAATACTGTATATTCTGATTATTTGTCAAAAAAAGTTAAAGTTAGATTTGATATATGATGAACAGACAGTCAGATAAAATTGAAATTAAAAAAGAATGAATAGACCTGAATTTATGTTTAATGCATACTTACTTCTGGAAAATAAACTATATTTTGGTTCCACATCATCTTTAAATGACTGTATGACTTCTGTTACAACCTTGCTACTGTCGGCATCTTTCAATACGAAAGAGAAATCAGACACCTTGTCCACTTGTGAGAGACTCCATACAGTGTTGTATTCGTCATAATACGGGTGATGGAAGCCCTATTGTCAATTAAATGTAAAGTGATATAAAACTGGGACCTCTCTGACAATGATTTAAAGCCGGATGACCACCCGTTAACACTCAGTTAGGGGTATATATTTTGAATTAACTGATAATATATTATATAAAATCCATAGACATGTACATTTGATGGAACAGCTATGAAAGATACACTTTGCAGTCTTCGGAATATTCTGCTGATCGCTAATAAAGGGAGTTGGCGCCAAGTTGTGTTTATTATTTCCTAGCAAAATATCAAATGTTTGTAGTTAGCATGTGTTTAGAACATCAAAATTGCACTATGTAACACGTGTGTCAAACATCAAAATCATACTGTGTAGCACATGTTCAAAACATATAAATTATACCGTGTAGCACATGTGTAGTACATCAAACTTATGCTGTGTAGCACGTGTGTCAAAACACCAAAATCAAACTGTGTAGCACGTGTGAAGAAGAAAAATATTATACTGTGTAGCACGTGTGTCAAAACATCAAAATTAGATTGTAGCACGTGTATCAAAACATCACAATTATACTGTTTAGCACGCGCGTCAAAATATAAAAATTACGTGTGTAGGACGTATATCAAATATTAAATTTACACCTGTTTTTCACGCGTGTCAGAACATCAAAATTACAGCTGTGTAGCACTTGTGTCAAACATCAAATTTACAGCTGTTTAGCACGTGTGTCAAACATAAATTGTACAGCTGTGTCGCACGTGGGTCAAAACATCAAAATTATACTTTGTAGCACGTGTATTAAACATCACATTTACACCTGTGTAGCACGTGTGTCAAACATCAAATTTAGAGTTGTATAGAACGTGAGTTAAACATTAAATTTACACCTATTTTTGTATCAAAACATCATAATTATACTGTGTAACACGTGAGTTAAACATCAAAATTATACTGTGTAGGACATGTGTTTAAATATCAAGATTGTACTGTGTAGGACATGTGTTTAAATATAAAGATTGTACTGTGCAGCACGTGTGTCAAACATAAAATTGACAGTTGTGTAGCAGTGTGTATAAAAAAATCAAAACTACACTGTAGCACGTGTCAAAATTTTAAATCATGCTATGTAGCACGTGTGTCAAAACATCAAAATCATACTGTATGTCCTCAGTATAAATTTGATATTTTGTGTGTCAAACATAAAAAGTATACTCTGTAGCAGGTACGTTAAAACAAAAAAGTATACTGTGTAGCACGTGTGTCAATCATAGAAATTATACTGTGTAGCACGTGCGTCAAGGCAACAAAATTATACTGTGTAGCACGTGCGTCAAAACAACAAAATTATATTGTGTAGCACGTGTGTCAAACATCATAATTACACTGTGCAGTATGTATATCAAAACATCAATAGTATACTGTATCACGTGTGTCATAGCATTAAAATACAGCTAAGTAGCATGCGTGTCAAAACATCAACTTTACAGCTAAGCAGCAGTTTGTCAAAACATCACAATTATACTGTGTAGCACGTGTGTAGAACAGGAAAATTATATTATCACTACCCATTGTAACATGTCATGTACTCAACTTAGAATGTACTTTGATTCACACAGAAAATACAGCTGTATAGCATGTGTGTCAAACATCAAAATTATACTTAGTCTTACGAGTGTTAAAACGTCAAAATCACAAGATTGTAACATGAGGTGGCCATTATTCACAACTGCGAGTCTTGTTTTTTACATCAATAATAACTCGAAGGTGTAACTCCATGTTTTACTGTGAAATCTCAACGATTTGCCATTTTAAAATAATATGTTAAAGCAAATGTAAATGTAACGTATGCATTTATATAATAACACTAACGTGTCATATGTCATATACTCAACTTAAAGTGTATTTTGTATCACAATGAAATTACAGCTTTGTTGTACGTGTATGGAATAGAAAAATTAGAAGATTGTAACAAATAAGTTGTGTTTTGTGTTTCACTTCAATAATAACTTGAAGGGTGTAATTTCACGTTTTACTGTGAAATTTCAACGATTTCCCATTTTATATTGTCTGCCAAAGCAATCGTATATGTAAAATAGAGAATCAATTAGATATACAAATGGTCTCAACATGAAGAACAATTGCGAATACCAAACGGGATGAGGCCAGGTGTCTGGAAGGAGTCAGCTTCCACTGTTAGCATGCCACACCTGTCACAAATTTTACATGAGAACCTTTCGAGTTCGATAAAAAGGCCAAGTTAGGTGAAAATGTCAGCAGGTAGTGTTAGGGCTGGTGATTAGCGAAAAGGAGTCACTGTATGTCGTCGTGCTCCAGAATACCCTCACCACAATATACCTTAGAGGGGATTTCCCCGTATCTATCATAAAATTTCCTTAGTGACGATTTCAAGTATTCAATGAGGTAACAGATTCATTTACATATGAAAAGCATCATTTTTGTGAGTTTTAAACCGTTTGATTCCTTAGATATAAAACGATCCTATTAAAGCTATTCTAAATATTTATTATTTCACTTATTTTGCCCCCAACTGGCGATGATGATGTATAATTGTAAATTATTATATATTTCAAGTATGGCAGTAGTTCATTAAAATAGATACCTTCAAGGCATTATGCATTTCAGCTACAAATCTCCCAATATTATAAAATGTCCCTGGAACATATGGCTTATTGAAAACAATATCTCCTGGGATAAATTTCAGGAGTCGAACAATGTAAGTCCCATATCTGGAATTCTCTGAAAATATATATATGATACAATTCTATACTGCATGTTCTGACACAAAATGCATCATCATTATAAAACTATAAATATGTTAATAAATGTATACAAATTTTGTAGATAGAAATTTGAAATAAAGTTTGGTTATTTTTTTGGCATACTCGAAAACTGATTTTGAATAAAAGTGTTTCTCGAAAATCTGTATGCCTACGCAATTTAATCACTGAAATTCTGACACAAGTGGATTTGAAAAGATGCTGTAATTTCATATTGACTATATATATATATAAAACAAACACACGAATTAGGTATGAAGCGATCTGTGCAAGTGCAGTTTATTTAGATATAAATATACAAAAAAACAAAACAAAACAAAGCAAAATGTAACTGTCTCCTGACCACGTGAACTACAATGTATCAACAGAATATTTAGTTAAAATGTCAATACGTATACTTATGTAAATGGGTGGGTGGGCGGGAATAAGTTAACTGCACTGAAAAGAGCCTTCGAATGGCTATACTCTATACAAATATCAGTCTACGTTACAAGTAACAAACACCTGAAATCCATGCAATGAATATTCATTGTCACATGACAGGTGACATACCAATATAAAACTGACCAACAACTGTGAAACACAAGTGAACATTAACATGTGTTATTGTAACTTCAATATATTTATATATATATATATATATATATATATATATATATATATATATATATATATATATATATATATATATATATATATATATATATAGTCTTCGGAGACCATGTATTCAGCAAAACTGGCATTTTAATTGGAGCCAATTGTGCTCCTTCAATACCCAATATGTTCCTTTTCCGTATGAAGCAGACTTGATTAGCTGATGTATCAGAAACATAAGGTAAAACAGAAGAATCACCAATGCACAAAAAAAGCTCTAAGTCCATTAAAATACGACAAATTGGATACACAAATTGTTTCAACATGAAGAATAATTGCGAATCACAAATGGGATGGGACATGTGTCCGAAAGGAGTCAGCATCCCATGTTAGTATGCCATATCCGTCACAAATATGCCATGGAAGTACGTATTGTCCATTATTAATGATCATTTTCATACTTATTTGAATGCAATATAAATATACGAACTAATATACAAAATCTCATATATCAAAGTACAAATCAATAGAATGTCCAGGACATAGATACAAATCCGGTAAAAGTGGACAAACAAACTACAGACACCGACAAAGTAAGCACACAAGCATTCTATTGGACATTTTACTTACAGTAGACATACATGGTAAATCAACTTAAACGATAAGACAAAGGTGATCAGTATCTCGGTATTCTACATTGATGTAATAATAATTCTTTATCCCCTGTACATGGCGAACATGTCTCTCAAATGATCTAACATGCCAGTGCTTGTTCAACATATAATCATTTCATACAGAGGCAAATCACGTTTTTGTCACAAGGATATTTAAAATCACGTTTAAAATCGACATTTCGCGAAGTGTTCTGTGATCATAATGATCTTGATTCTAATTATCATGTTTCACCAAGTGAAATGCTGAGTTACTTGTTTGGTAGCCGTTGAATCGTACAGAGAATGTTGCGTTATTTGTGAAATTTGAAGTTCGTATTTGATATCTATATCATTGATTAGAATACGTAGAAATATAAACATGTAACTAAATTACATGTTCTAATCACTACATGTACATGTAATATTAGCTTAAGTTTCTTTCGGTATTTGAATGGCTACACATCTAGCTAGGCAAATGTATGTGATAGTTATTGATATTTTTAGGTATTCCTGTTTAAGACATCTCTGAGGAAGTAACTGCCTAGGTGACATCACAAAACTAAAACTAAATATACAAATAATTAAGTAATTTCAAATGTATAGCTAAATTTAGGAAGTAAAGTTATTTATATAAATGCAGTAGGAAGATCAGCCATAAAACACAGCGACTAGGAGACAGACAAGGGAAGCATATAGTGTGGTGTTTCGTCGCAAGGGAGCTTGGTCCCGGAGCGATAAATTTAAAAGGATGCAGGGAGAACAATAGTGATTTATATGTAATGTACATGTTATGATTTAATTGGCATTAAACTTGTAAAGAACTTACGATGTCTTATCTTGATGTCGCTCCTGTTTACAAATCGTCTCAAGTTACAAAGCAGGAATACCTACCGGACGAATTAGATCTACCAATTAGACGATCAAGAATAAGGCCACACTAGGATGACGGAACGGAATAGAACTACCATCTGACTTAATTATGTCACATATATCGATTGTAACGAGGATTCCTCATTTGTTTCAATTTGAATTTGTCTTTGGACTCATGGCGGGTGTGACCGGTTGACAGGGGCTGCGTAATCATCCATGAGACTGGTCCCTTCTCTAGATTTTTGAAAGCTTGGAGTTTATCCGATGTTCACCAGATTTATATATTGTCCTCTGGACATTCATACGACCACTACATAGAATTTGTGCTCTATATGTATTTCATTCATCAACACTTACCATTTGGAATGCTATCAGCGCATACAGTTTCCAACGACATAGTTTCTCCATTGCGATTTTTAATGGGTTCCGGAGTAGATATACCTCTCTGTCGTAAATGATTAAGTAATGCATGCTGAGCCTCTATACAACGAAATAAAGAATGGTATAAGACAATTGATATACTGGAACAAACATGTTAAGTGTGATGAGATAAAGTGAAATATTCAATACTATTGCTCTCCAGGCAGTTGATTCTCTCTCTCTCTCTCTCTCTCTCTCTCTCTCTCTCTCTCTCTCTCTCTCTCTCTCTCTCTCTCTCTCTCTCTCTCTCTCTCTCTCTCTCTCTCTCTATATATAGCCACACCTGTGTTTCATAGTTACCTATTATTACTGGTCGTTTTGACTCCATACTGTTTAGAACCTTCAGCACGTAACCGCATTTCCAGACATCTGTAATAAAACTATTCTCCGACTTGTCCTCTACAAAGACGTAGTAGTTCCTATCATCATAACTATCAAGTTCCTTCCATTCTGTTACCTTTAAACCATATTGTTTCCACACAAGTCGGGATATCTCTTCCGGTGCCACAACAGGTTTTATTACTTCCCCTGGTTCCTGAAGTTTTTTAGCTGAATCCTCATTATTATCGTTCATAGTTATTCTGCAAAGTATAATGAAGAACTACCAATGGATATTCAAAACTCCAAGTCCATTAGAATACGATAAATTAGATATTACAACGTTTCAACACGATGAACAATTGCGATTCCCAAACGGAATGGGACCAGGTGTCCGGAAGTAGCCAGTAGTCAGGATGCCAAACCCGTCGCATATGCTCCATGAATTAGAAAATGATTGTACCGACCATCATTTCGATTGACATTCAAAATATTGAATAACGAAAATTTAAGACGCTGATAAGAGGTTTTTGTTCAGAAGTAAATACTAATTCATTTAATGACTTCGCAAAATAAATTATCGGGTTTAAGTCTTATGTAATCAGAAAAATCAACATGATCACAGCATTATGAAACGATCCAGAAGTCATATTTATCATTTATTTATATATCATGCTGATTAATAAAATAAATGCCTATACATTAAATTGTTTATGCTACTGATACATCTCATTTATAAAACGTGAATATCAATCAATTTTTTGTTCATGATTACAAAACATCACACGAAAAGATCACTCCCTAGATTTATTTCTACATATACATGTGTCCTCTTTTATCAGAATACTGTTAACGTGGAAATTTGTGCGTGGGGGTAATTAACATTAAATATACGATGAAGTTATCGTATAAATACCCCCAGCGTACCAGTCCCACAGTTGTGCTAAGAATCATCGTTTGATACAGGACTGGTCATGAGATATATCGTAAACATCTCCACGCGTATGGTTTGTGTAAGAAAATCGCTTAATTAACAACACGCGGAAATAATCACGTTTACAGTACTCGCGATGGCTATGTGGCTAGAGAAACTTATTTCCGACTATTTTCTAGGACTACTGTAGTAAACGTCTTCCTACGGCTTTCCTGGTATGTGGCAAGAATAAGAACAAGACACTATGTAGTTGCGGTCGTTAACAGGACTATTATGTACAAAGACACATTTTTGTGAAGATGACTGTGAGTTGTAAAATTAACCCGCCAAGAAAATGTAACTTATTACCTATTTTAATTCATACTCGTAAAATATTGTTGTTTTGAAAACTATCAGGTGTAAAACAAATCACCGGAGTATACATCAACTACTTGATGTATGTAAACCAATCTGTCTATATACTGAATTTACAGCCACAATGTTCATGAAGTGGACTGTGAAGTTAGTAAGTCTGAAGGTGACCATTCAATAGAACAGTATAGACGCTTTTACTTCAGCATTTTATCTCTAGATCTATGCAACTGATCATACGTTGGTTATAAAAATACTGAAGTAATTGTACTCACAGATATTAACAAAGAAAAGAAAAAACTTCTGGTGGTTTAAAATCTAACCATTCAAAAATACATATGTAGAGAGTATCAAAACTGCAACAATGATCCGTGATTATTTATCTACATTTTAATGGGCGGAAACTCACATGGTGTATCATTATGCATAGATACACCAGAGAGTGAAATGTTTGCGTTGATTGATTTTATTTTGTATGATACAATTATTTATCTCACACAGAGAGAGAGAGAGAGAGAGAGAGAGAGAGAGAGAGAGAGAGAGAGAGAGAGAGAGAGAGAGAGAGACACACACACACACACACACACACACACACACTATTTGGATTCACAACACTAACATCTATTATTTATTCTATCAAAATGACAGTATCCACTTAACACTTTAATTGTATTTTACCTGACATACGAAATGCCCTCCCATGAACTCAGAATGCTTTACGCCACACTCAACAATAGAAAGGACTTTGGCTTTCTTATTTCGTCAATTCAGTTCAAGCGATAAACACACCGGAAAGAAGTAGACAAAATGAAAGTACATTAGCTTTCTTGCAGTCCTCACACCAGAAGTTGTGAAACCAGATATCCGGAAACGGAACTAGAACTATACACGTTCTTGCAGAGTACACGCTACACCGGCCTACCTGGGCTGGCAAACTTCCCCACAAAGTCAGCTTAGGGTCAAGCGGGATTCGAACCCACGGTATTCAGGCAAACTTCGAGGTTTAAAGCGCTATGCTCAAACCACTCGGTCACGAAGACCCCATTAACACCAAAAGGCAATCCACAGAACAACTCAGACATACATAAATATAACTTAAGGTATGAGTGTAAAATCAGGTGAAAAGCACAACAGAACTAAAATCATTAGGGAGACATTTTGAGTATCACATTTTTATCACTTTTAATCTAGAGATATATCAACGAAAGTGTCACGTGGCCTATGTGTTATAGATTCCATAGATATGTGTATATATGTATATATATATATATATATATATATATATATATATATATATATCAACAAGATGTGTAACTTGCACTGCATATGAGATTACTGATCTATGACTTCATTTACAAAGCGATTTCAAATACAGGAATGGATGTTTTTCTTCCTTTAAACGAATACTAATATAATAAAATAATATTTGAAAAGCTTTCATGAA
The DNA here is from genome assembly GCA_030159075.1 of Atrina japonica. Taxonomy (NCBI): domain Eukaryota; kingdom Metazoa; phylum Mollusca; class Bivalvia; order Pterioida; family Pinnidae; genus Atrina; species Atrina japonica. The sequence goes on along the minus strand of BROG01000210.1, from coordinate 42,692 downwards.
TGTAAATGATTTTATCGACATACAAATATACATACCTGCCTTGTTAAAGGTCAATCAAGCTTGTGCGTAATATGGGTCAGATACGTTTCAAGTTTATCGTTGTTCACGTTTATTTGCAAGTAAGCTACGTGTAAAGTAGATTGGACATAACAGTATTACAATGCTGTCAAACTTTATGACGCGTTTAAAGCTGAAATTTCAAGTTATTTTTTTTACAAACTGTGAATTAGCCACCCTTTTAATCTCCACCATAAACATATCCGTGTCATCTAGAAGACTGACATTGCCAGAACGTTAGTCCATATGTCAAAGTAATATAATTATCAACTTTCGGTAATAAGCCGGATCAGGTGGAGGAGTAAGAATTCTCTGTTGACCGGTCATACTTGCGTAAGGCCAGTGGTTTCTTCACGGGTACATTGTAACCGGGTTTTGTTCTTTATCAATAAAAACTACCACCATTAAACAAAATTGTCGAATTTGCCGTAAAACACTTTTCAAAAATCTAATTAAAATCTGTAGACAATAAATTCAAGTAAAATAATGAACAATGTTGACATTAAACCCGATTCCTGATATCCTTGTGACACCAACTAATCGGTGGGTAGTTTGTATCTGTTTGACTTACAAAGTTAATATCTTGAGTTTTATGTAGAGCGTTTAAGCGTCATTTTCCCTGTCACTTATCGGAATGGACAGGATAACCTCTATGAACGTACGTGAAGTACTTTATGCCTTCATCAATTTGAGGTATCATATTACAATTAAGTGCAATGTATTGCTCCTGCAATCTCACAATGAACATGTAGCATGATGAAAGATATCATAAGTAATTCTGGCCTTTGGCCTATGAAATCTTTAGAGTCTATATTTCAGGCTGATGAGTATGTATGTTGAAGTGACATTAGCTGTGCCTTTTTTACAATTTTTCTTTCCTTTATTTTTTTTTTAGATTTATGTGAAATAACAAAAAAGAGACACACTGAATGTTATGTTCTATACTGCATGTATAGAATAATCCAACTAGGATATACACGTTTTTATATTTTATTCTATATACATGTTACTATGTACAATACAAGAGTAAGACTGACCACTCATTAATTCGATACCACATTGCAGAGATAGAGCACAGCGCGTGTGTTTATTGTCATTTGTCAAAACAATAGAGAGTTCAGCTGAGGTTAAATTAGAATGTCAGTTTGTCTGATATGGCAATCCACCGTAGATCATGAAACTTCACTTATGTTAACACATCTCATTACATCTTTTCCCCTTTCAGATTTTCAAAAAATAAGCCCCAGAAGAATTATCCAATTTGTTTCACAGTTTTTTTGATAGTAAGAAAGTAGAAAGTCTGTTAAGTTTCAAATTGATATTTCAATACAACAAGGCTACGTAATAATCTAAGTACTAGTATATATGATTAATAACATAACTATGATTATTAAAAAATACTGAGGCCAGAAGTTACTAGCACTTGGCCTACCGTAGGAGATAAACTTTACCTTTATCTCAAATATTCATTTATTTACACATCTGAAAATCTTGATATTTTGGCGGTACTTTCACTACTCGCCCACTTCTCGTTTGTCTGACTTCTGTTTCGGTCTTATTCTGCAGTGGAACGTTATCTGCACTGAAATCTTCGTGTAACTCATCATTTTCCTGTTCCTGATCGTTTTCTTTGGTATAATCAGATAACTGAAGATGACGACGATTTTCTCCGATAATTAACACCACCCGATTTGCACTATGTAAGAGCGCGGCTCTGGTGCATTATCGACTATTTTCCCTGCCTTGTACGGTTGTCCTTCAGTCTGTATATTGACAGTATCTCCAATTTGTAATTTTGGCAGATCTTTGGCACGTTTATCATAGTTCTGCTTTTGATATGCTTGATTTTTCAGCATTCCATTTTTGATATTGGTGATTGACGGTGTTTTAGGCCTCAATAATTTTGGATTGACGGGAACTATTCCTCGTAGTCGTCTGCTCATTAACAGTTGAACAGGAGAATATCCAAGATTTTCAATTGGTGTATTGCGATTTTCAAGCATTGCAATATACGGATCTCTTTTATCCATTTTGGTCTTCTTCAACAGTCGTTTAACTGACTGGACAGTTCTCTCAACCATTCCGTTACTTTGCGGATATTTTGGCGAGCTTGTTGTATGCTTGAATCCATAATTTCTGGCGAATTGCGAAAATTCTCTACTGGCAAATTGAGGACCGTTATCGCTAACAACTTCCTCTGGAATTCCATGACGCGCGAAATGTGGCTTGATCATTTCTATTACTTGATTACTCTTTGTAGATGTCAAGCGAGATAGTTCATAAAACTTTGAATAATAATCAACTATCAGCACATATGTGTGATTTTCAAGCTCAAATAGATCTATCCCTAGCTTTTGCCAAGGGCGGTCTGGGATTCTATGCGGCTTTAAGGGCTCTTTTTGTTGGCAATTTCTCATGCTCCCGCAAATTTTACATTTTTCAACGTAATTTGACAAGTCCTTGTTTACTCCAGGCCAGAATAAAATATCTCGAGCTCTCGACCTACATTTCTCGATACCAGCGTGATCGTAGTGCAGTTTTTCCAACATTTCTTTCCGCTGAATGTTTGGAATTACAATTCTATTACCTTTTCAGTATTAGACCTTCGGAAATACTAAGTTCGTCCCTGAAATTCCAATAGTGTTGGATGATTGGCGGACATTCGGACCGCAAATTTGGCCATCCAGTTAGGATTGTTTCCCTTAACACTTTCATTTCTTGGTCAGTTTCAGTGTCATTCTGAATTTTCTGTAATCTTTCCGTTGTTACAGATATATTTTCAACAACATAAACTTTGAAACAGTCACAATCCTTGTCATAATTTCCATCACGCTTTGAATTTCGACTTAGCGTATCAGCTACATACATCTCTTTGCCAGGTTTATATTGAACCAATAAGTCGTAAACATCATGCGTTGAATTCTCGGAGGCGCAGAAGACAATGTTTTTCGGAATAAGCTCTCCAATGGCTTAAGATCAGTTTCAACATGTACGTGTTGACCATAAACAAACTGATGGAATTTGAGACATCCAAAAACTACTGCTAAAAAGCTCTTTTTCGATTTGCGCATAGTTTCTTTCAGATTTATTCAGCGAGCGCGATGCATATGCAACAGGGTTTCCTTCCTGTAATATGCAAGCTCCAAGTCCTTGAGATGAAGCATCTACAGACAAGGTAACAGGTTTTCTATGGTCATAGTATTGTAACACAGGTGCTTGTGTTAGCGCTTCCTTTAAGGCATTGAAGGACTCAGTGTGTCTTTCATCCCAGTGCCATGAAACATCTTTCTCTAAAAAGCTGTCGTAGTGGCTTATTTAAATCGGACAAATTTCGTATGAATTTACCCAAATAGTTGACCATGCCCATAAATCTTTGCAAATCTTTCTTGCTCTTTGGCTCAGGCATTGAGGTAATCGCTGCAATTTTATCTGGGTCTGTTTTTAAGCCATCCGATCCTATTATATGACCCATGTATTTCACTTCTGTGAGCGCAATCTTACACTTCTGCTTATTAAGCTTCAGGTTTGCTTTTCTGACTCTTTCTAAGACAATCCTTAGACGTTTATTATGCTGTTCTACAGTGTTTCCCCCATACAAGCACATCATCCATTATTGCCTCGCAACCTTCTATGTCATCAAATATTTCAGATATCCGTTTCTGAAAAACTTCTGGTGCAGAACTGATACCAAATGGCATTCTTTTGTACTTGTACCTCCCAAAAGGTGTATTGAAGGTTGTTTTCATAGAACTTTCCTCGTCAAGTTCTATGGTCCAGAATCCAGATGAGGCGTCCAAGGTGCTAAAACAGTTGTGCTCCTTTGAGTTTAACGGCTACATCTTCGACAGTTTTCATGGGAAAGTGTTCCCGCTTTATTGCGCGATTTAGATCTCTGGGATCTATACATATGCGTACTCCATTTTTCTTCGGAACAACGACCATTGAATTTACCCAGCTCGTTGGTTTTGTGACTTTTTCTATGACACCAAGCGATTGCATCCTGCTAAGCTCAGCCTTGACTTTTTCACGTAACGCAAAAGGTACTTTCCTAGGCGGATGTACTACTGGTTGTACTTTGTCATCTGTACGAATTTTGTATTTTCCGTTTAGATGTCCAAGACCTTCGAAAACATCTTGAAATTCTGTGAATATATCTTCAGCATTTTGTTTTTCTGATTGAACTTGATAGAGGCGTTGTACTAGCTTCATTTCTAGACTGGATTTTGATCCTAACACGCTAGCAACTTCACCATGAACTACTAAGAACGGAACTATGTAGTACTTGTCTTTTATACATGAGGGCTAGTTCTGTTTCTCCATGTGTTGACATTTTGTGTCCAAAATAGGATACAAGTTGAGTTCGCGATTTCTGGAGTGATTTTCTCGATAACCGTTGATAGGTATTCAGTGATATCACATTACATTGTGCTCCGGTATCTATTTTCAGGTTAAGTAGCTTGTCATTACACTTGACTTTCACAGTCCAATCATCTGATTTTTCCGTTTCTGTGTAGGATTAATGCTATTCACGAGAAATTCATTTTCAGTGTCTGAATCTTTGGAGTCTAAAACGTTGACTTTTTCTCTCCTTTTCTTGAATGGACACTTTACGGCAAAGTGATCTTTTTTGTGGCATTTATTACATTTCTGTCCAAAGGCTGGACATTTTCGAGGTTCATGCTTCCTCCCGCATTTATTACAGTCGTATCTGTAATCATTAAAGTGCTTAGTATGACTCCCCTTACCTCCAGAAAATTTGTTGGCTTGGCCTTTCCTTTTTACCACATTCACATTTTGCTCTGTGACTGGCATAGAGTTGGCTTCTGTCATATTTTTTAACTGTTGTCTAGAAGATTCCGCAGATCTACAGATATCTATTGCCTTTTGCAACGTCAGATCGCTCTCTCGAAGTAATCTTCCTCTCACAGCGTCATTGTTTGTTCCACAAACAATGCGGTCACGAATCAATGAATCTTGTAAATCTCCAAATTCACAAGATTTAGCTAAGATTCTTAGATCGGTCACAAAGGCATCCATATTTTCCGATGGACCTTGTGTCCTTGTGTTAAAAATATGCCTCTCGTAGGCCACATTCTTCCTCGGATTGCAATATTTCTCGAATTTGGCAAGAACTTTGTCAACCTTTTTGTTGTCCCCAGCAGAATCACCTTCCTCTGTCCAGGAGAAAGTATTAAAAATTTCAATTGCATCTGGACTATCACATGTAATAATGTGTTGGTTTTAATGTCTTCAGTCTGAGTTTTAAGTCCAGTTGCAGATAAATAGATTTCAAACTGTTGCTTGAATCTCCGAAAATTTTCTTTTAAATTTCCACCAAGTGACAACTGTCCAGGAGGTGTAAGGTTTTTAGCCATTTTACTTCTTAATTATTAATCCGTTGCACTTCTGACACCATGTTATTTTCTATACTGCATGTATAGAATAATCCAACTAGGATATAAACGTTTTTATATTTTATTCTATATACATGTTACTATGTACAATACAAGAGTAAGACTGACCACTCATTAATTCGATACCACATTGCAGAGATAGAGCACAGCGCGTGTGTTTATTGTCATTTGTCAAAACAATAGAGAGTTCAGCTGAGGTTAAATTAGAATGTCAGTTTGTCTGATATGGCAATCCACCGTAGATCATGAAACTTCACTTATGTTAACACATCTCATTACACTGAATAGAGGGTTATTTTCGCCCTATTACACTGGCAAACGGTCTAACCACGGTTTATATTTGCCCAGACCCCATTCAAGAAATGTGTATGTAACATGTGTAACGTTTAGCGATTACATATGATTTGATTGTATTGCAAGGTTTCTTTTTAACTTATTTCAACATAACTTTATTTATATTAATATTTGTGCATGCTTGAATTAAAGTTTTTTAAACAATTTTGTGTGTTTTTATAAATGAAATATATAAAAGATATTCTCCGCAATTCATCAAATAGATAAATATACCGTTTTGAATTCGTCCGCTGACGATGAGGGCGAAAGGGGCGAAAATAAAATGAGCATTTCCCTGTATACAATAGGCATAAAATTCCTATATATTTTGTGAACATTGCTTGAGAAATCCAGTTTGGCAATTATTGTTTTGCAAATTATGAATTTAACTGCACAAATGGATTTGGATGCCTCTTCGTGCACGGGGGAAAGGATTTGAAATCTTCATGGTGAAATATTTTGGTTCCAAAGATGAAACTCGATCGAGTGTGGCTTATGCTATCATGTCAGATTACTCTACATGTACAAATCTTAATGTCATTTTTAACCAGGGCAATACTTTCCACAGTTAGGTAGTAATATCACAGAGTCACTCGCATATGGAGTTTATATTTTACAAATGATCCGATATGCCAGGTCGTGTTCAACATATGAGCATTTCATAAGGAGATGTAAACTACTCACTGACAAATTATTGATATCGAAAACCGCGTTTGATGTCAACGTTCCGCAATTTTTACGGTCGGTATAATAGTCTTGTTTGCGATTACTTTGTTTCACTAAGTGAAATGTTGAGTTTCCTTTTCGTTGGCGTTTGTTGAGAAGTCTCTACCAATTTCCTCATGTATTTCATTTGGACTTGACTGTGGACTCACCGCGGGTATGAACGGTCGGCAGGGGATGCTTACTTCTCCATGGCACCTGATCCCACCTGTCGGTTTCCAGAGGTCCATTTTTACCATATTTGTATCTATATCCTGGTAATCCTAAAGATTTTTACTTTGGTATTTGAAATTTTTTATATTGTCTTCAAATCCAAGTGGACTTCTTTACATATATACCATTTGTTTCTAATTGCTCATTACAATTGGTTCTCCAGATTCATGTTTCGTACAAAATCGTTTAAATCTACAAATTTCCTACCCTCATGTTTTTGTTCTAATAAGTAAGCATATCATTAAGTGAGCTTTATTTACATGTTAATGTGATACTCTGAATTAAAAATCATTACTACGATTTTCAGGTAACTTAAAATGTAAGATTGTATTTTAATTTCTAAATTTAATCTAACATGAACATAGGACTTTCAAACTTTAAATCATCTGGCGTCTTCACTGTTTATCCATTTATCCTTTAGCAATAAACATAATACCAAAGTTTACCTGAATAAATCAAATTGATTTCGTTTAGTGTCAATGCAAGAAATCACAAAATGTTTATTTCCACAAGCTTTGCTGTTCATATTCAGTCTCAAATATGTATAAATATAAAATTACACACACACACACACACACACACACACACACACACACACACAAACATATATATATATATATATATATATATATATATATATATATATATATATATATATATATATATATATATATTGTGTTTTAACTTGCAAAATATCCCACATGCCACCAACATACTACTTACTATTTAGCTATTGTCACAGGGATGTCAACTTCCTCATTTATCACCAACATTTTGCAAACTGTATAATAACTTTGTCAGTAATTACAGAGTTTTACTAAATGGAATATTGAATTGCTTGTTCAATAGCGGTTGCCGAATTTTCTTTTCTGGTTATGATGAGGATTCATTCCTCAATTATTTCATTTAGAGATTTCGTCTGTTGACTCGCAGCAGGTGTGATCAGATTATTTATATAATATATTGTCTCCTAAATCATCTTACGAGTAATACTCTAATATTTGTGATTTTATATATGTTGCTTACATACGAAATCCAATTAGGCAGATGATAAGTTGAGTGACCACATGATTCAATGGCTCGCTTTCATATTAGATTGGATTTCGTTACTTATGCTTATATACTTATTTCCATATTTTAATATGTGTATACATGTTTGTCCAGAATATATGTATATGTAGAATCATTTCAGACTGTTCTTAGTTCACAGTATACTGAATGTTTTACACCAATTTGTATGTTAAACATGCCTAATGACTAAAGTAAAAACAGTGAATTTGCAGTTCGGTATATCAATTGTTTTACTGTAAAACACATTTGTTTCACGAGATAGCGTACTAATTCGCCAAGGTCGGTGTAACGTGAAAAATTTACCCACCGTACAAATACTATCCGGGGTAACATTTCTACGATAGAAATATTAGCCGGAGTCACTTTTCTACGATAGAAATCTTACCCGGGTAGTCGAAGAAAAGTGACCCGCTGAAAGATTTCTGTTATTCGTACCATGAAAAAGTGATCCCCATAGAAAAGTCACCCTCCTCCCCCGCCCCTCTCTGAATTTTAAAGAAAAGAAACATCATGCATATACTAGGCCTTATTATAATCTGAGGACCCGCTCCCCTAAAACATAAAAAGGCCAAAAGGACCAAGACTTGGTATATATCTAAATAAATGTATCTCTTTCTCATGAACCAGTGATAATATATCTTTCAAATTTTGCTTGTATAATTCGGTAAAGTCAATATCTTAAAATAATGTGAATGAAACAAAATATATTTATATTCATAAACGAGCCTTGAATGAACAATTCAAATAATAAAGGGAACATTTTGAAACATAAACACTTAATGACTTTTTGTATACAAAGATATTGGGAAACATGTCTGCAACTATTCAGGATTATTGTGACAAAGGTTATAGGGTCAAAGCTTAACGTCACAGGCGCCTAAATACTGAGTACACAATACATGTATAAATTTTCAAATATTTTCGACTTCTTCTTTAGAACTAGTGAACTAATTCAATTTTAACCAAATTTGGGAGGGAGTATTACCATGTTAAACCGCATAATCGCCTTTGCAAATTAAATGGGACTAGGATCCATAGACACCCCAACGCATATAAAAAACCAAAACTTGGTACATGTTTTAAAATCTTGTTTTTCTCGACAAATGTCCAGATTTCCGAATGAATATAAAGTCAGTGAATGGTGGTATAAGTCATATATGGAACATGCTATTTTCAATGACGGAGTGCACCTGAGTAGCCAGAAACAAACGATGATCTGCAATAACTTCCTTGCAGGTTTCTTACATTAGATGGAGAAGAGTCTTATGACAATTTTAATTGCCCCGAGCAGGATTCGAACCCACATCTCGGAGATGAGAGGTTGTGATTCTCAATCAAGACTCTCAATTACTGAGCCATTATGCGATTCCATTAACCTGAAATTTCAAGTGGTATCAAAAACTCATTCAAAATAATTCATATTCTCTTTGTTATGTACCTTTTAAAATATGTAGAAAATTGACCCGGAACCCTGGTCATTTTTCTAAAGGTATGGGTAAATTTTCTACTACTATCCGGGTATGATTTCTACGTAGAATAATGACCCCGGGTATATTTTCTACATGAAACCGGTTATAGATACTGTCCATTTTTGGCAATTGTCCTTTTCCAGTGGTGGATGCATTAACGTAAATTTGCTGAAACAAATTTCATTCATTTGTGTAAATTGTAAAGAATTAAAATGAAGAAGCACCAATTAATAATCGAAGCTCAAGTCCATTAGAACACGACGAATTAGATATGTAATAGTCTCAACATGAAGAACAATGGGATAGGACCAGGTGTCCGGAAGGAGTCCAAATGAAAAACGTGAGAAACGAATCCTCGTCACAATTTGTACAGACGTCTCAACAACCGCCAACGAAATGGCAACTCAACATTTCACTTAGTGAAACAGAGTAATCGCAAACAAGTCTATATACCGACTGTAAAATTTGCGGAACGTTGACATCAAACGCGGTTTTCGATTTCCCTGTGTCAATAATTTGTCAGTGAGTAGTTAATAATAATATGGTCGAGAGTTATACATATGCACACAATACTACATTAACCAGAGAACGCTCTGTATTATATGTGTGTTTATAAAGTGTATATATTGGCATTGTTTAAGATGACAGTTTATGTCACTTTGAGGGGTTGACAGGGGAGGATGTACCTAGATCCTTGATACCCAAATGATTCGTACTTTGGTGTCTGAGATTTTTTGTATTTCAAGCAATGGTCGGATTACGTTCAGTGGAAAATGAAACTCCTAAAGTCTATGTACCATGGATTTAGAAGTGTCATACTATTGGAAAAGAAATGTTTTTCTAAAAATGTCGAACTACATAGAATTAACTTATTTGTCTAAAGGATAAGTTACGTTAATTGACACATTAAAATAAGAACAAATGTAAGTGACGTCGATATCTAAGCTAAACTGAGCAGGATATTCACAACGAAAGTCTTAAAAGATTTCAAGTTATTCAGCCAAAGTTTAAGTTAATTTTGCCTTCAAAGACGGAAATAAAACTAAAATAAAACTAAAAGGATAACTAAAAATACAAAAAAGTGTAACTTACAATATAATTATTTTTTTATATAAAAATATGAATTAAAATTCATCTGTTATTACCTGTTATATTTACGTTTTGAATTTAATTAAAAAAAAATAAAAAATAGAAGAAAAAAACATTCTAACTCAAATGTAATAATTGTACGTGCACTTGTAAAAGACATTTAATGCATGCTATGTATTTTCAACGTAAATTTGAAGAACAAGGACAGACACTGCCAGTGACACTGATAATACAAACTGTAAAATATCATATGAATATTGAGATTGCTCTTCTCGTAATACGGTGAAGAAACCACAGATTAAGTTACTTTTTCTTGTAGCTGTCTATAATTTTGTTCTATCTTTCGTAAAGAGATAACTTGGGCTCCTTTCATATTTTATGCAGCAGAGGCCACCCTCGTTTTGACGTGGTCAGCACGTACGTGTTGCTTGGGTCCATATAATTTGCGTAGGCACCCATTACAAGTGATTGAACGAGTCGAGCACATACACATGTCTTCATGACATCTTTTTCTGTATCATTCGAATCTCTAACTGATGAATATCCGGCTTAAATATGGCCTCCGACATCCCGTTGATCAATTATTTGCATTCTGTAGACATATAAGAAATACATATGGCAATGTCAAAAACGGTGTAGGAATATGTGACGTCAGAGAAATCCAAAATACCAGCAACGTCACACACTCTCTCTTCGGCACTAACGTCATTCTGACCATCTAATTCTACTACAATAAGGTTTTGTTCATTGATATCTCCATGAATAATACCTAATTGAAAAAGAAATAAAAGTATAACATTATTACAGATGCCCCATGTATGGGAAGTGTGTAGACATTTTATATAATTGCTTGATTAACTATTTATCCGGTTTATGGGGGTTTTAATTAAATGTAATTCCCATCATTTAACTAATTATCTCTTTTTTGTTCGAATGGCTTACTACTTGATAGGTTATTTTGTTACATTTAATGGTATAGACCCCTAATAACAGAAATGTATGTAATTATCTATCTGCGTATTAACTCATCAAGTTATCTTCACAATATGTCGTCACTCGCCTTTTGGTCACCCGTGAAAACTAATTTCATGGTCGTATTGGTGAAAAGCGGGTGTTAATACTGCGCTTCTTGAACACACTCAGTTTGTTAAACACAAATCCCCCATTGCACATCAAATTACAACAAGAAAACTAGGTCGTCATACTCCTTTCATTACCGGTTCTAATGTCGTTGTTCTGATGCATTTAAATTTCTTCAAGGATTTTATTTATGTTTGGTAATTTATCACGATTTTAGAGGCGTACATGTATCTGATATTTTGAATTAATCCACCTTAGTCAAAGTAAATACTGTAGATTATATTTTTTTGGCAAAATAGTTTCAAGTTAGATTTGATTAATGATGAACAGACAGTCAGATGAAATTGCTCCCGATCAACTATTTTGTATGATTAAAATAATATAAGAATGAATAGACTTGTATTTATGTTTAATGCATACTAACTTTCGGAAAATAAACTATATTTTGGTTCCACACCAACTTTAAATGACTGTATGACTTCTGTTACAACCTTGCTACTGTCGGCATCTTTCAATACGTCAAATTAGATATACAAATGGTCTCAACAGGAAGAACAATTGTGAATACCAATCGTGACTGGACCAGATGTCCGGAATGAGTCCCCACTTAGCATGCCACACCTGTCGCAAATTTTACATAAATACCTTTCGAGTTAGATGAAAAGGCCAAGTTCAGTGATAATGAAAACGAAAATCAGTTAGTTTTAGATCTGATTGGCGAAAGGAGTCACTGTATGTGGTCGTGCTTGGGAATACTATCTAACATTCATGAGAGAGGACTTTATTTTGTTTAACAAGATATCCGTATCTATCATAAAACTTCCTTAGTAACGATTTCAAGAGTTCAACAACGTAACAGATTTATTTACATATCAAAAGCATCATTTTGTGAGTTTTAAATCATTTGATTCCATGGAAATTTAGATATTAAACGATCCTATTAAAGCTATTTTAAATATTTCTAATTTTACTTATTTTGCTCAAAACTGGCGATGATGATGTATAAAAGTAAATTATTCAAGGCATTATGCATTTCAGCTACAAAGCTTCCAATATCATAAAATGTCCCTGGAACATATGGCTTATTGAAAACAATATCTCCTGGGATAAATTTCATGAGTCGAACAATGTAAGTCCCATATCTGGAATTCTCTGAAACATATATATATATATATATGATACAATTCTATACTGCATGTTCTGACACAAAAATGCATCATAACTGTATTTTCATTGAACAAACCTTATCTACATAAATCCTGTACATGTATTATAAACCTTTAAATATAATGACATTGATTTTAATTATCATATTTCACCAATATAAAAAGTCTCAAATACCAAGGTATAAATCATAAGGATGTCCAGGATATAGGTACAAATCTGGTAAAAAATGGACAAACACGGACCCCTTGAAATCTAAGAGGTGGGATCGGGTGCCATGGAGGAGTAATCATCCCCTGTCGACCGGTCACCCGCCGTGAGTCCACAGTCAAATTAAAATGAAATACGTGAGGAACGACTCCTCGTCATAATTGGTACAGACGTCTCAACAATCGCCATCGAACAGGTTACTCAACATTTCACTTAGTGAAACAGAGTAGTCACAAACAAGCCTATTATACCGACCGTAAAAATTGCGGAACGTTGACAACAAACGCGGTTTTTGATATCCCTGTGTCAATAATTTGTCAGTGAGTTTACCTCTGCATATAAAATGTTCATATGCGTAACATGCCCTGGCATATCTGATCATTTGTGAAATATAAACTCCATATGCGGGTGATCGTGGGATATTACTACTTAAATGTGGAAAATTAACGATATGAAAGTCGAAATCGTCGCGTTTGTCCTATAGCTTAGTTATTAATTTCGCGTCTGTGTCTATTGTAAGTAAAATGTCTATAAATAGCTCGGATGCGATGCTGTATGTATAGCTATATGAAATGCAAGTCTTCTATTCAAAATATGGCAGAACACAGGACTGAACTTTGTTTGTGATTTAGAACATTGCTGATGTCTATACCTTTATTTGTAAAATTAAGTTTAAGGAAAAGACGTGTCTGTTCAGAACAGAATCGGTAGTAACGTGTGTAGGCCTGAACAGTCTACGATAAGAAATGCCCGTTGTAACGGAGTTCAGTGTGTATTCCGGGGTTAAAACTGAAAAGCTGAGTTCCAGTTTGGTAGCAGTTTATTACTAATATTGTGGCGAGGAGGTATTCCTCAATTCTTTTATTTTGAATTTGACTTTGGACTCATGGCGGTTCTGAGCGGTCGACGACAGGGGCTGCTTACACACATAGGAGACTGATCCCTTCTCTGGATTTTTTAAAGCTTGGTGTTCATCCAATGTTTCACCAGATCTGTATATTGTCCTCTGGACATACTGATGACCAATACATAGAATTTGTGCTTTATATGTACTTTATTCATCAACACTTACCATTTGGAATGTTATCAGCGCATACAGTTTCCAACGACATAGTTTCTCCATTGCGATTTTTAATAGGTTCCGGAGTAGATATACCTCTCTGTCGTAAATGATTAAGTAATGCATGCTGAGCCTCTATACAATGAAATAAAGAAGGGTATAAGACAATTGATATACTGGAAAAAAAATATTTAGTGTGATGAGATAAAGATAAGTTGAAATACTCAATACTATTGCTCTTCAGACAGAAATCTCTCTCTCTCTCTCTCTCTCTCTCTCTCTCTCTCTCTCTCTCTCTCTCTCTCTCTCTCTCTCTCTCTCTGTTTTTCATAATTACCTATAAGTAGTGGTTGTTTTGAATCAACATTGTTTAGAACCTTCAGCACTTAACCACATTTCCGGACGTCTGTAATAAAATTTCCGATTTTCGCTGAATTCTCATTATTATCGTTCATAGTTATTCTGCAAAGTATAATGAAGAAATACCAATGGATATTCGAAACTCCAACTCCATTAGATGACGACAAATTTCCATGAATATATAAAAACCTCAGTACTCAATACAAAGAACAAAAAAAATTGCGAAACACCCAAACAAGAGGTGGGACCAGGTGTCCGGAAGTAGTCAGCGTCCCCTGTTAGGTTACCACACCAGTCGCACATGTCCCATGAATTAAGAAATGACTGTACAGACCATCCTTTCGATTGACATTTTTTTTTTCAGGATTAAATGCCAACACGTTTAATGACTTTGCGAAATAAAATATCGGTTTTAAGACTTGTCTAATTAGAAAAGTGAATATGATCACTGCATTATAAAACGGTCCAGAAATCAAATTTGTCATTTATTTATATATGTTACTTTTTAATAAAATAAATGCATATACATTCAATGATTATTTAGACCACTGATACATCTCATATAGAAAAAGTAAATACGAATCAATTTTTTGTTCGTGTTTTTTTTAAGTAAAAACATCACAAAACAAGATCACTTGCTGGATATATTTCTACATATACTTGTGTCTTCTTTCATCGGAGTACTTTAAATGTCGAAATTTACACATGGGGCAATTAACATAAGATATGCGACGAAGAGTTTTTCGTGCAAAATACCCCCAGCGTAGTAGTCCCACAGCTGTGCTATCGCGAAAAATATTCCCACGCGTACGGTTTGTAGAAAAAAGTGCGTAATTAACAACACGCGGGAATGCCCACGTTTACACTTCTCCCGGTGGCTATGTGGCTAGAAAAGCTTATTTCCGGCTATTTACTATGACCACTTTTATAAGAAGTCGTTGACAGGACTAGTTTGTACAAAGACACATTTGTGGAGATGTCTGCGAGTTGCAAAATAGACCCATCAACAAAATGTAATTTGTTACATATTTTGATTCATACTCGTAAAATATTGTTGTTTTGAAAACTATCAGGTGTAAAAAAAAAATCAACGGAGTATACAGCAAATAACTGACAAAGCAGATAAATTTATTTATATATTGAATTTTCAGACATTTTGTGTGACGTGGACTGTGAAGCAGACAAATTTATTTATGTATTGAATTTACAGCCACAATGTTTATGAAGTGGACTGTGAAGTTAGTCAATCTGAAGGTGATCATTCATTAGAACAGTATAGACGCTTTTACTTCAGCATTTTATCTCTAGATCAAGAATACGTCAATAATAAAAGTACCGAAGCAATAATGTTTCTTTTCATAGATATGAACAAAGAAAAGAAATAACTTTCTGGTTGTTTAGAATCTAACCACTGAGAAATACATATGTAGATAGTATGAAAACTTCAAGAATGATCTGTGATTATTTATCTACATTTTAATGGTCGGAAACTCACATAGTGTATCATTATGCATAGATACGTCACAGGGAGAAATGTTTACATTGCTTGATCGCATTTTATATGATACAACTAGTTTATAACACACACGCACACACACACGCACACACACCATCTGGATTCACAACACTAACAGATGTAAAATCAGCAATTTCCTTATTTATATTATCAATTTCAGAGTATCTACTGTATACGTTAACTGCAATTACCTGACAAAGACAATGTCCACCAATGATCTCAAATCAAAAATATAAATATATATATATATATATATATATATATATATATATATATATATATATATATATATATATATATATATATATATATATATATCAGCATTTGCTTTTTTATTTATTTTGATTCCCTCTACTCTCCATGGTTAATTCGTATTCACCGCGACAAAAGTGCCCTAAATGTTCTCAAAGTCACATGATCGGTGTAATTTCTGAACCGTGCCGGATCTCGGAATCGACATATTACAACACTGTCAAACTTTCTGACGCGTTTAAAGCCGAAATTGCAAGTTAATTTGGTATAAACTGTGAATGCGCGTCGTACGTTTACACATATAAAAGCGTTATTCTTTTATGATGGAGTTAATCAACTACTTATTTATACTTATGAATCTCTACATAAAAATGTATGTGTCATCTATAATACAGAGATAAAGGTAATATTTGTCCATATATCGAAGTGATATAATCATCATCTTTCAGTAATAAGCTGGGTCAGGTGTCATGAAGGAGTAAAGCATCACCTGTCAACCGGACACACCTGCCATGAGTAGACAGATAAATTTAAATGAAATAACTGCTGAATGAAACCCCGTAATAGTCGGTAAAGATAATTCATCAACCACTTTCAAACAGACAATTCACTCAGTGATATGTTAAAAGTGCATTAGCTGTGTTTTTTTCTCATTTTTTTCTCTTTCTGTGTTTTACTACATAGATTAATTTAAAGATAGTAATATTCCTTTTTTGCCTGTATATTGTATTTATATCTTGCAGATGATCCAACATGCCATGGCGTATGTACATTTCTGTAAAGATGCTTACTAATTACTTATTGACACATGGTTTTCAAGATCCACATTCATTACAAACATTTTGGAAAATGTACGGTCGGTATAATGACCGTGTCAGTAATAACGTGTACAGTGTTTCACTAAGTTGTTCAATAGCTGTTGCCGAATCGTCTTTTCCGATTATGACAAGAATTCATTCCTCAATTATTTCATTTGATTTCGTCTGTTGACTCGCGGCAGGTGTGATCTGATTAGTATGATTGTCTCCTTAATCATCGTACGATTAATACTTTAGTATCTGTGATTTTATATCTATTGTTTACATACAACACAACAACCGCTATTGAATATGTAACTAACTGATGAATTGTTGTTACAAGGATGTGAGGAGTCGCGTCATGAGTCAAAAGTTGGACAATTCCGCGATATTCTGGACATATTTAAGGATTGTCTTTCATTTTTTGAAAGCATTGGATATAAATGCAATGGATTATGGAAAAAAATTTGGCGCAGCAAGAATGGACAACGTAAACCTCTGAAATCCAAGAGATGGGATCAGGTGCCATGGAGGAGTGAGCATTCCCTGTCGCCGGTCACACCTGCCAGTCCACAGTCAAATCCAAATGAAATACGTGAGTAGTGAATCCTCTGTATATGAAAAGTTCATATGTTGAATACGCCCTGGCATATCTGCTCATTTGTGAAGTACAAACTCCAGAAAAGAAAAGAAAAACAAGAATATTCGTTTCCCTTTGGTTTACAACACATGATGATTGTGAGGTCGTAAATTAATTATATGATGACAGAAAGTGGACAGGTTCAGTCTAGTTTTTTTTTTCTAAAAGATGATTATATTGAACTCCTGTTGTATATCTATTGTACATCAATTGCGTTTATTCATCAACATAAAATAAGGTATTACAATAAGTACAAAAACTCGATTCTTAGATTTTAATATGCATAAATGATTAAAGGAACGTCTGACACCCCCGCCAACGTCGTCTCTCTGAATTCTCTTTCTACCTCTAAACCCATGTATTTACGGGGCACAAACGGAGACTACATCAGTAACTTCATTACCACGAATAAGAACAGTACAATAAAGAGAAAAAAGCCATAGGAATTGATCCAAATGCATTATTTTATTATGATGAATAAGCATGTACGATGTATTATAGGTTTACAACAGGTGTCCACACTGTTTATACATGTAACATTCAGTAAACCTCTTAAAATATATGTGCTTGTTGTTAACAGTCTGCAATCTTATGCGAGGCACGGAGGGGGAATGTATAAACAATAACACTGTCATCAATAAATGCAGTAAAATAAAAAGGGAAATCAATTCTAGCGACTAGAGGCTAGGGCTAGAGATATTTACATAATAGTTTTGTTGTGTTTGTGTTTGGTCGTGGTGCAGATAAATCGAAGACGTACTGTCTATAAAGGGGGCCTCCGTGGCCGAGTGGTTAGAGCATTGCGCCTTAAATCACAAGGCCTCTCACTCTGGTTCGAATCCCGCAAAAAATCAAAATCAAATCGAAATCCTGTCTATTAATAATCCAGAATTTCAAAGTTACCTCGGTCAGATGTATCCTTTTGAGATTGAAATCAATGAGACGACATATAGTAGCACACCCACTTCTTACCTAGAATTACTACTGTCGATTAGGAAGGACGGTCTATTTCACACCTCGTTATTTGACCAACGTGATGATTTCAATTTCCACATTACAAATGTACCATTCCTGAGTAGTAATATCTCGTTTTCTCTCGCTAATAGCGTTTTCGTTTCACAGTTTATACATTATACCAGGGTATGTTCCTCTTATTAATGTTTTATTCTGAGAACTAAACGACTCGCAAATGAACTATTCACGTTACGTTTTTGAGGACTTGCATTCGTCACTAAGAATGTTTTATGGTCAGTGGGTGATTTTGTTAAACAATACGAATTCCCGGACGTTAAACATTGTGAAGCATGAACATATGTATGGCTCCTTTTCACCAATCATCAATCTTTATATATATAACTGATAACATTTTCGGCGAGCTTGACCCCGAGGTGTCCATGTAACATTTGCGACAGGTGTGACATGCTATCAGGAAACGCTGTCTCCTTCGGGACATCCGATCCCATCCTGTTTGGGATTCGCAATTGTTCTTCATGTTGAGACCAGTATACAGTAGACAGATGTATACAGTAGTTATATGGAAATATTTTGTATGCTTAGTATGTACACAGACATGTACCAACAGACAGATGTATACAGTAGTTATATGGAAATACTTTGTACACAGACATGTACCAATAGACAGATGTATACAGTAGTTATATGGAAATACTTTGTACACAGACATGTACCAACAGACAGATGTATACAGTAGTTATATGGAAATACTTTGTACACAGACATGTACCAATAGACAGATGTATACAGTAGTTATATGGTAATGCTTAGTCTGTACACAGACATGTACCAACAGACAGATGTATACAGTAGTTATATGGTAATGCTTAGTCTGTACACAGACATGTACCAATAGACAGATGTATACAGTAGTTATATGGAAATACTTTGTACACAGACATGTACCAACAGACAGATGTATAGTGTAGTTATATGGAAATACTTTGTACACAGACATGTACCAACAGACAGATGTATACAGTAGTTATATGGAAATACTTTGTACACAGACATGTACCAATAGACTAAAGGTGGTACCCGAAAATTTAAATATCTAGTGATTGGCTATCAGGATACTTATTTCGTCAAACACCACTCTGATTCTACACATAAGTATACTGAAGTTGATATAAAAAACATGCTGGAATTTCTAATAGACAATATATTTGTAATGTTCGGAGACGTGGTCTTTCAACAAACTGTCGGCATTCCTATGGGAACCAATTGTGCTCCTTTATTGGCCGACCTGTTCCTTTATTCATACGATTAGACTTCATTCAGAAACTGCTGAATCAAAAGAAGAAAAAGTTAGCGGTGTCCTTTAATTTGACATTTAGATATATCGACGACGTTTTGTCAATTAATAATGACAATTTTCATACATATGTCAATGCGATATATCCCAGCGAACTAGAAATTAAAGATACAACAGAATCAAGTACACACGCTTCATACTTAGACATTTTACTTAATATCAACACAGACGGGAAATTAGCAACCAAGCTATACGATAAACGCGACGATTTCGGCTTTCCCATCGTAAATTTTCCACATTTAAGTAGTAATATCCCTCAGTCACCTGCATATGGAGTTTATATTTCACAAATGATCCGATATGCCAGGGCGTGCACAACATATGAAGATTTCATATACAGAGGTAAACTACTCACTGACAAATTATTGACACAGGGATATCGAAAACCGCGTTTAATGTCAACGTTCCGCAAATTTTATGGTCGGTATAATAGTCTTGTTTGCGACTACTCTGTTTCACTAAGTGAAATGTTGAGTTGCCTTTTTCGTTGGCGGTTGTTGAGACGTCTGTACCAATTGTGACTAGGATACACTCCTCACGTGTTTCATTGGACTTGACTGTGGACTCACGGCGGGTGTGACCGGTCGACAGGGGATGCTTACTCCTCCATGGCACCTGATCCCACCTCTTGGTTTCCAGAGGTCCGTGTTTGTCCATTTTTACCGGATTTGTATCTATGTCCTGGACATCCTATTGATTTATACTTTGGTATCTGAGATTTTTATATGTATACAGTAGTTATATGGAAATACTTTGTACACAGACATGTACCAATAGACAGATGTATACAGTAGTTATATGATAATGCTTAGTATGTACACAGACATGTACCAACAGACAGATGTATACAGTAGTTATATGGAAATACTTTGTACACAGACATGTACCAATAGACAGATGTATACAGTAGTTATGTGATAATACTCTGTACACAGACATGTACCAACAGACAGATGTATACAGTAGTTATATGGAAATACTTTGTACACAGACATGTACCAACAGACAGATGTATACAGTAGTTATATGGTAATGCTTTGTACACAGACATGTACCAACAGACAGATGTATACAGTATTTATATGGTAATGCTTAGTCTGTACACAGACATGTACCAACAAACATCTGTTAAATACCAAGGTTTTCTTATATACATAAGAATATCAACTCATACATAACTTTAAAAGACATGGGATAAAGTTTGGCAAATGTCACATGATAAAATGTAATGGACTGTACTTCATAAAGAGATGAAATTGATTATAATTTTGTATAATAATTCATTTTGTATACTATTTAGAATTAAAACAACAAAATTATAAAAGGTCAATATCAGTGCTTAAAGGTCAATGTCAGTGCTTAAAGGTCATGTCAGTACTGCCTTATGACAGTAATATTCAAAACAAATTGCCAAAATTTCATTATGGCGCATCATATTTTTATGAAACTTTATAAAACATTTATTCTCAAGACATGTAACACATTGCTATTCAAAGTCACTCACACCAAGGTCAAGGTAATTTTATACACCTAAGGGGTTCATGAAGTACTGCATTTTGAGTAAGGGGATGTGATATAGATTGTTTCATAACTTTCTTAAATGCGTACTAACCCCCACTTTTTATGTTATCAATGCAAACCATTATGTTCTGTTAAAATGTGCAGGTAGTTTCAGAAATAGTTTTATTGTAGAAAAATCTTGGGAATATAGAGATAGTAAGCATTAATTTTAAACCCAACATAGCTTTTTATGTTATTTTTCAGCATGAAACATACTAATTTATATGCCTTGTTATTGTGTTAATAAAAATAAGATGAATTTGCATTGCATTTTCTTTTATTTTTGTGTTGAAGCCATACTTTTCTTTAAATATCCCATTTAAAAAAAATCAATGTTTCACTTCAACCTGGTTTCCATGGTAACGTAACTCTCTTAAATCCACACTGACATATACTTTTCTGGTCTTTATTTTAATCACCAAGGACTAAATATTTGAAAAAAGTATGTTATCTTAAAAGTTAAATTCTAGACATTTTCTGTGTCTCAGAAGAATACGCCCTTAAGTGACTAAATTGTTTAACTTATTAACGTGGATTTGTCGTGCCATATGCATGTTTAACTTGAATATGTCAATGCATGCAAATGTGAAATAAGAGGAAAATTGATGACAGCTGTAATTGATTGGGATCCACTATACCGTCGTCTGCTGTATGTTAAGTTGTGTCTGACTATCATTTAGGCGATATCAATGTAGATATTTTGACTTTGACCAGAACTACTCCCGAGTTAATAATGACCTTAGCAAAGAAACCATACCCAGTCTATTATTATGAATTTAATTTATTATAAAGTCATGGGATAGACTGTTATACATTTTATTTGGAGAAAAACGAAATGTTGCAAAATGACATTAAATATATTAATATACTAAATTGTTTTCTCTGATTGATTCTAATACATCACCTCAATCCCTGTAATTTGCCCAGGTAAGCATTCAGGTATAACACCTTTATCTACACAATATTTTTTCATTTTATCGAGTGTCGGCTGCACAAAATACTTATATGACAAATGTGAATGTTGTAAAAGCTATAAAATTCGTCAAAATGTTTTGCTGTTGTAAGCATGTCAAAAGCATGGGCGTATTCATTTATCGAGTGTCGGATTTACACAATTCTGATATGACTAATGTGAATTTTCGAAAAGCTATCAAATACATCAAAATGTTTTTATTTGTGCAATAAATGAAAAAAACTAATGTTATATAAAATATGTATTGCTTTTCAAAGCTCGATTTGAGTTACCTGCTCGAGGGCGGTTATGAGACGTCTGTACCAATTATCGAGGATTAGTTCCTCACGTATTTCATTTTAATCTGACTGTGGACTCACGGCAGGTGTGACCGATCAACAGGGGATGCTTACTCCTCCATGGCGCCTGATCCCACCTCTTGATTTCAAGAAAAGGTCCGTGTTTGTCCATTATTACCAGATTTGTACCTATCCTGGACATCCCAATGATTTATACCTTTTTATCTGAGACTTGTTTATATTAAAAAAATTTTAACTGTTGAAATTGAGATGTATTGTTTATCCCAGTTGATGCATTAAAGTCGATGAGGGCTTTTCATTACTTTTCATTACCTGTCAGGGAACTTTCCCGTCTCCATGAAAATTTTATTATCGTTACTGATGACAAAGCATCTAACAACTTCACATTTGGCTGCAGGCGATACTACTTCAGCATCCCACAAGAGGAACTTGGACAAAACACACTTAATGGAAATCCTATATACTCTCTAACAGATTTCTATACCTCTGAAATATTAAATAATCATAAATCCTGCCTATGGCGTTTTCATTTCCAAACTTACACTTTATGCTAGGGCATGTTCTTCTTATGAATGTTTTATTCTGAGAGCTAAACGACTAGCCAATAGGGTGCGTTGTTGAACGCTTGGAGTCGTCGTCTAAGAAGTTTTAGGGTCGATACGGGGATCTTGTTAATCATTATGAAGTCCCCTTCTCAGAAATATTAGATAGTATTCTGGATCACGGCCACAGACAGTGACTCTCTTTCGTCAATCGTGCTTTTCGCCGAACTTGACCTCATCACCAAACTTGACCTTTTCGCTGAATTTGACCCGTTTATCGAACTAGAAAGGTTTCCATGAAACATTTGCGACGTGTGTGACATGCCAGCAGAAGACGATGACTCCTTCCGGACACCTGGTCTTATCCCATTTGGGATTCGCAATTGTTCTTCATGTTGAGATCATTTGCACATCTAATTCGTTGTGTTATAATGGACTTGAGTTTTTATTATTGATTGGTACTTCTTCAATTTTACATTGATATGAACATTTATTTTTTGTTATTGTGAAGGCTAAATGATTACAGCATCTTGAAATACACAAAATGATAATTGTTAAAAAAAAGTGTGGATTGAATGATAAACATGATCATACGCAAAGATTGTCCTTTCAGAAGCAATGAATACATCTCAGTAGATAGATAGAACAACAATACGATCTTACATTTATATTTTTGATTGCCATTGTTGCTAATTTTGTAGAGCATGGGGGATATAATGTATGGCTACTTTTGATAGAAAAGATTAATTTTAGCAAAATTAATCAAGTAATGACCAGTCACATCATTAAATGGAGATTATGAATTATCGTATGTCAATTCCTCCAAGCATTTGAGCTTCTAATGAAAACAATACTTTGTTTTATATCAATATCTTTTATAAACACCAAAAATAGTTCTGTGGACCTGGGAATTAGTCACGCATAAAGCACAGAATCTGTCATCTGCTATACATAACATGGACATATAGTTAACTTCATGACATAATCTAAACCTAATTTTAGTATGTTTGTTCTCATTTCTACCAAAGCTTTAAGCAACGGGATCTTCAAAACATTTTTTTTTCAAAATGATACTAACCGTGTGTTATAACCGAGAATTAGATAAAATGTGGATAAAACCACAGATACCAAAAAGTACAGGAGGTTCAGGAGACAAAATGCCTCCTTCGCTGACTAAAGATGATCGATGTCGTAGTTTAAGTGCTCTAGTCAATAGACCACGGAGGCCCCTGATACGTAAAATACGTGTCAATTTCCGTGTCACGTGTAAAAAAGTGGGAAATGTTACCAATATATACATATATATATTTATATATATATATATATATATATATATATATATATATATATATATATATATATATATATATATATATAATATCATAGCTAGTTTTGCCAAAAAGGAGCAAACAAGTGTTCAAGATGACCATTTCTGTCAATAAGACTTCATCAGTCGAACTTGAATTAAAATGGATGTATTGTTTCCAAACAGATAGTGATATTATACAAGGCCAAAAATTAAAATAATAATCAGAATATATTTCCAAATTCATCATATGACTTCTACAAACTTTAAACACTAAGTGTCATGCGCACACGGCACACCAAGTGGCTACAATAATAGGTAACTTAATTATATGTTATCACTTAATTCCCTCTTAAATTAGTTGATCCATCCGTCATTTCATATTTATTTTTACTGTAAAAAAGTACGTTTTATTCTTTAAATACTTTGTTTGTCAAAAGAAATAACTTAAATGATTTTTTTAAAAGAGCTACCCTTATGTTTTTTATTATGTTTATAGATTTCGGAAAATGGTCATTATACGTTGATATAATGGGGAACTATCGAGTTAGCCCGGAATAGCCTAATAATCCTGCTTTTATTAACGCCAGTTGCCTGATTCTTGAAAAAAATTCCTGCTTCGATAATATATAGTACAATTGGTAAAAGCGCCCTGCTATTGTTCGGAAGGTCATGGGTTCGAATTCCGGTCTGTTCGCACATTTTTCTCTGCCTGATAGATTACAGTAATTTGGCGTTCAACTAAATTCTCACTGTTGTATGTTTTAAGAGTCTCTTGGGTTTCTTTATACAAAATAAATTCAATGCGCTGAAAAGTAAAACTTTCCATTTACTTTACATACGTTGCGAAGGTAAATATGAAAAAAGGAAGAACATATGAGGAACAAAATCAAGAATGCGCGAATACATGCAGGATCATAACGGTAATCCGAGCTAACTCGAAAGTTCCCTATTACTAACGAGAGAGAGAGAGAGAGAGAGAGAGAGAGAGAGAGAGAGAGAGAGAGAGAGAGAGAGAGAGAGAGAGAGAGAGAGAGAGAGAGAGAGAGAGAGAGAGAGATACGGACAAAATTAAAGTCAAATTTTCGGACGACCTGACCCGTCCCAAAAATTTGACTTTTGTCTGTGTCGTTAGTCATTTTAGTGCTTTATTAGCCCACCATCTGCCCACCATCCAAATCGCCTAGCGCCCTTGATCGTCGTCCGTTGTCTGTCCCTAAACAATTTTTGTTATCGCTATTTCTCAGACAGTACTGAAGGAATCTTTATGAAATTTGATATATAGCTTCTCCTTAAGGTGTAGTTCTGTAGTATACATTTTTGGGCGGGTCGGATCACAAAATGGCTGTCAGGCGGCCTTCTTGGATTTTAACAATCAAAGTTTGTTATCGCTATTTCTCAAAACGTACCGAAGAGATCTTTAAGAAACTTAATATATAGGTTCTCCTTGGGGCCTAGTTGTGCACTGTACATTTTCAGACTGGTCGGATTACAAAATGACTGCCAAGCGGCCATCTTGTATTTTGACAATTAAACTTTATTATCGCTATTTATCAGAAAGAACTAAATGGATATTTATCAAATTTGACATATAGGTTTCCTTGAGGTATATTTGTGCAATGTACATTTTCAGACGGGTCGGATCACAAAATGGCTGCACGGTAAATATTGATATTTCTCAGAGAGTACTGAAGGGATCTTTATATAATTTGACATATAGATTCTCCTTGAGATATAGTTGTGCACTGTATATTTTCAGGCGGGATGGAGCACAAAATGGCTGCCAGGTGGCCATCCTTTTTTGACAATTAAAGTTTATTATGTAATTCTTGAAAACCATTTACATGTCTAACCCTAAGCCATGTATGTTTTTATTTGTTATGGGTAGACACATTAATTGGTATAGATTATTGGGGGGTCCTGCCCCACCCCCTGAAATTTATGTTTTTACTTATAACTTAAAAGCTGTTCACAGCCCCACCCTTAAACCATATATATATTGGATTAATATGGGGAGACAGATTTAGTGGTGCATGTGTGGGTCCTGTCCCACCCCTGGTATTTATATTTTAACTGATAACTTTAAAACCGTCCACAGCCCCATCCTTAAACCATGATTGTTATGGGGAGACACATTTAGTTGTGCATATGTGGTCCTGTCACACCCCCTGGAATTTATATTTTTGCTTATAACTAAAAACTGTTCACAACCCCACCCTTAAACCATATATATTATTGATTGTTATGGGGAGACACATAGAGTGGTGCATATGGGGTCCTGCCCCACCCCCTTACATTTATTTTTTTACTTTTAACTTAAACAAATTAATAGTTCACCCTTAAACCATATATATATTATTGATTGTTATGGTGAAAAACATTCAGGTACTGCCACACCCCTGAAATATACACTTTACTACACTTTGCTACATTTGATATCAAAGCAGGGACAAACGAGACATATTATTACGTGTAGGTCTTGTTTTATTTAATGCAGGTCATGACCAGCATTTTCACTTTTAGAGGTTGACAGGTATGGTTATGCTATCTTGGATTATAACAGTTTATATTTGGTATTGTTATAATTCTGTAAGAAGGCACTTGACAGATATTTAGGTTTTACTGCAAATTCATTGTTGAGACACAAATTAAGAGAAAAGATCAGTCTGTCATAGATTAAATGAAGAACATTCGATAGTGGGAACCAAGATCGATCAAGTAATGCAATGTTGATATATATATATATATATATATATATATATATATATATATATATATATATTTATATATATATATATATATACATATATATATACATTTTACTTCATACTTCGACTGCAAACGGAGATAACGCGAATCTCTCTCTGTGTATATATATATATATATATATATATATATATATATATATATATATATATATATATATATATATATATATATATATATATATATATATTATTCAAGAGTTTACGTATAACAACAGCACACAGTTGAATACATAGATATAACATGTAATGAGATGATTTACGATTATAGTGTAAACTCGAGAAATAAATTTTTACAGAGGGAAAATTGATAGGTCAGAGGAAAGGTAGGGTTAAGGGAGAAAAGGTGGGAATAACATGATATTTATAAGATTTACAATATATATATATATATATATATATATATATATATATATATATATATATATATATATATATATATATATATATATATATATATATATATACTAGCAAAAGGCGTACCGATATGATAAAAATTTAAAAATTTAATTTGCACTTGCACCGATCTTCTGTTTCCATTGTCACACCATGAGCAGAATGAATGGTATCCACCTTATTGATGCCAGAGTTACCTCTCTTCGACCATTTAATTGTCTAAGTCGATACCGATACCGGGTTTTTAAACCCTGGGTTTGTGGTGTTTTTACTTACGAGAGTCAAGACAATGACACCAGTTCTTCGTTGATAGAGGGATCCCACAAACTGGCAGCTGTGAATAAAGATTGCATTGTCTGCAAGGCCTACATGAACTTTACAGCACGGAATTGAAGACTATTGTCTCTATGAAGTTTTATAGTATATCAAAATTCTAAAGTGTAGGGCATTTCTGACAAGCACAGAGACAATCAAATGTGTGGGGCAGATGTCATGGAGGAGTTAGCGTGCCCTGCAGATCGGAGTTAGTCCGCTGTAAAACTCAGGTAAAATAAAGAAAGGAATAGTTTGCCTCCTACAATACAACACAATCGGTATAGGCGATTCAATCACCGCTCCTAAAGAAGCAACTCACAAAGTTAGTGAAATGCTTTTTTATTATTTAAAGACAAACTATTTAACTTATATGGATTATTTCACCTGTTATCTATTAAATTGAAGTGTCACGATGTGCGACCCGTTCTATCAACTTAGTATACAAATGGCGCAATAAGGAATCATTCATGCGCCACGTCTATCGTGATAGCAATTGCCGAAGGAAGAGTGTTAAAGCAATATAGGCTGTCATCGAAGGCAATTGTTTTGAATTTGTCTAATAAATACTAAACCACAGAACCAATTCAAAATATCACCGAACACGAAATTACACACATCTATTGGGAATTAAACAAATTTTTATTGACTTGCAAGCAAGCATTTCTTTGACATACATGTATATGCAAATGAACACTAGGTCAAACACTCTGAGAAACTATAATGTTTCCTTATCCGGTGTAATTTGGTTTTTTATACATTCTGTGGGTTACATATATGACCACATTTTTCAGGACTTTTTTTTAAACGTTGGTAGAGATTGTTGAGGCGTGCAAAGACCGACAAATCCATGTGAGAAAGTGTTATTGCTATGTACCGCTATTGGATATAGCCATTAAAAATTCGTCCCTTCGCAGTCTGTCATATAATTCTCTGTAATATATCATTAATATCCACAAGTCTTGCCAAGATTTACCCCGTATTGTATTTTTAAAATAACTACACAACCAGAAACATATATCTGATACAACAAATAAAATAGAGTACGGCATTTACAAAGGTCGAGCGTGTAATGTGTAGAAAGTGTGGGTCCAAGAGTGACCAATATTTACCTGATACTGATAATTTTGACGAATTATCTTGCATGTAATAATATGTTCTTCCTTGGCAATCGTTTATCTTCGTAACATATATCGAAAGTTAATTAGCAATAGCCAGAATGATGGCCGATTCAAACGAACGTATACAATGGACTACGTTAGGCAAGTTCATTACAATTATACGCATGCATTTTTATTTTAACCACTAGGTGGTCTGTTTAGGATATACATGTATAGGTGATAAGATAAAGCATAAAATATACGCGTAAAACTTTGCGCAGATGACAGATCATATTGCTTTTAAGTTGTTTTAAGTAGAAGCCTGCAATGAAATACGCCTTGTAAATGAAAATATAAACCAATGACAATGCTAGTGTAAAAGAACCAGTTGATTTACAACGAAAGTTTTTAGCAACTCAATGTATCTGCGTAGTAGAACTAAAATTTGCCAAAATTCAAAACAACCATTAATCAATACAATACAAATATGCAGATATTTAAACAAAATTACACATTTTACTTCATACTTCGACTGCAAAGGGAGATAACGCGAATCTCTCTCTCTCTCTCTCTCTCTCTCTCTCTCTCTCTCTCTCTCTCTCTCTCTCTCTCTCTCTCTCTCTCTCTCTCTCTCTCTCTCTCTCTCTCTCTCTCTCTCTCTCATATACATATATATATATATATATATAGAGAGAGAGAGAGAGAGAGAGAGAGAGAGAGAGAGAGAGAGAGAGAGATTGACTAGAAAAAGGTGTACCAATATAATAAAAATTTGCAATTTAATATACGCTTGATCCGATCACCTGTGTCAATTGTCACACCATGAGCAGAATGAATGGTATCACTAATAGTCACAACCAGTAAAAAGTGGTTTAAATTTCAATACATTCACAACCTTATTGATGTCAGAGTTACCTCTCTTCGACTAAATGGACTAAGAAATAACAGTTTCCTTGACGACTCATTATTATAATGACACTAACAGATGCAAATGGCAATCATTATGCGATCATTTGGCGATATATAATTGGTAAGTCGGTAATAAAGAGTAAATGTATATATGTACGTCATTGGCAGCGATTATTTTATTAAAGGTATTGATATACGTTAATTGTGATTATTAAAGTTCATCGTTCTAGTTGAATACCATTTCAAAATAAAAAAATCAATGATAAAATTCTTTCTTAACTTGTATATTTCGTGTTTGCGTGTTCTTCAAACGTATAGGTATATTTTTTTATATAATTGCATGGTTGATGAAAACAGGATACAGGAATGCGTGTGAGCACTTAATACCGTAAATACCGTAACAGACGAGGCATCACGAGATTTTACTTTCCATATGATGCATTTCCATATCCGATCCTCACAAACCAAGTTCCAGTAACGCATTTACTCCACTGAAGATTTGAATAGGTGCTTAGATGATACCATTTTCAGAAAAATCTATTTTATATTCAATGTATTAAAACACTATTTATCATATTTGTGTTGCAATTGGTGTTCACTGATTAGAGGTATCTCTGTGTTTTCAGTAATTACAACTGTGACGGTCTTAGCCGTTTTCGTTATTTTTATTTTGTTTATATTAACTTTATATTAACTCCAAAGTTACCTGTGTATGCGAACTGTTTGACGTTCACTATCTTGTTCGTTGAAGTATGTTGTTTGAATTGTGTTAAAATGGAAGGTAGATGTCGCTGCAATCGTATTGAAGCCAATACATGGTAAGCACGTAGCATATTTCATAATTTTTCATTGGACACCCTTGAGCTAAAGAAAGATAAAATTGATTAATATCCTAGCACTTTCTATTCGGACAACATGAATAATATTTGTTGGAGATAAATTATTCATTTGTTAGAATTATGTGGTAAAATGAACTCGAATAAAAACTACACATTTCAACTTATCATAGATATTTTACACAAAAGAAATCATGCAGTTACTGATAACTGTTACCATGCCATTATACTTTGAACACAACTAACTAAAGGTAGATAATGATATTATCGTTGCTAACATTCTTTAGTTTTGGAAGATTGGTTTTGTTGAATATTCTCTCTTTTTAATTTATCGGTTTTTACCCTTGTCTCTGTATCATGTTTAAACGTCTTATTTTTCATGGTTATCCAATAAATATTATCTGAAATTCGAATTATCGTTCGAGTATCATTATCATTATCATGGATAGTAAAAACTGAATTTAATAAAAAGAATTGCAACTTTGACATATCTTAATGATCAACTCCCATTTATTATAAACTTGTAAGATATTCCTATAGTTTAGTGGTTTTTTTTTAATCGAGAGTGTAGGCTCTATATCATCACTGGTTTGATTTTGTTCGGTGTATAATTTCTTTTAGGGGTGTCGATATAACATGGGTAAAGTCTCTAGAATTTTTTGTCTAACACATATATCCCCAGTTAAGTGTACAATACATGAATGGTGTTACATTTCTACTGAAAATATATACCACTTTAAAATGTGACAATATATTAATAAAGCTTTCAGAGTATGGTTGGATTACCTTTCCGGGAGCATGCAGGTCTATGGCTTCTATATCACCTGTTGACAGAATGATTTAAAACTAAAATCCATTGTTTTGTCATAGTTGCTAGAGCCGGCCTGGTTCAGTCGGTAGCGCGCTCTACACTTGATCATGAGGTCGTGAGTTCGAGTCCAGCCGGCGGTAGGTTGGTTTCCTGTCCTTCGGATCAGACAGTAAAACTCCAGGTCCCGTGTCACAGAAGGTGTCGGCACGTTAAAGAACCATCACTGCTCAATGGCCATAAATTGAATTATCAGAGAATATTTTAGATACCCAGACCGAAACATTTTCAGTCCGGCCGGACACATTTTGAGGCCGAACCGATTATTATACGACATCGGACATCACTCTATTTGTGCACATCACACTATTTTTCTTTTTTTTCACGTATATGTATATGTCTACAACCAGAGACGTATATACGTCTCTGGTACCACGTATTCGTATGCTAATAGTCAATCATTGTGTTATAAACTTTAACATATACTAACTTTGGTTCTAGGAACTTTTCAATTGTCCAAATCCCTATAAATTCAATACTTCCACTGCTATATATTAATATATTAGAGATATGTCAAAGCGTTTTGTGGTTCTTTTAATCCCTGTACGTTCTTGGATGCAAGAAATGAAATCTTAAGAGCAGTTATCTTTAGAGAAATTAATAGACCATCGAACTAAAGAATATGTTTTCTCAGAATCAAAATTAATGATTGTGTAATGATGGCCTCTATACACATACCAACTCGATTGACCGTTTTGTTCTTTTCATAAAAATGCACATATATACGTACATGTAATGCCTAGATAGCATTTATTTAAGCAAAATAAAATCATACATTTACAAATGAAAAGAGTAATAAAACGCATTATAATTTCGTGTTTAAATACCCAGAGTTGATTTCTTAGCTGGAAAAGTAAAAACGAAGAAGTACTCATTATTAATCTAAGCTCAAGTCCATTAGAATACGACGAATTAGATGTGCAATGTCTCAACATGAAAAGGGATCAGGTGTCCGGAAGGTGTCAGCATCCTCTGCTGGCGTTCCATGGAAACCTTTCTAGCACGACGAACGGGTCAAATTCTGTGAACAGTTTGGTGAAGATGTCAAGTTCGGTGAAAAGCACGATTGGCGAAAGAGAGTCACTGTCTGTGGCCGTGCTCCAAAACTACACTATCTAATATTTCTGAGAGGGGGATTGTTTAATGTTTAATAAGATCCCCATAAAACTCCTTAAACAACGATGCCAAGCGCTCAACAACGTAATATTGTATAAGTAGTTTACTGGCGAGTCGTTTCGCTCTCAGAATAAAACATTCATAAGAAGAACATGCCCTTGAATAACGTATAAGTTGTGAAATGAAAACGCCATAGGCATGAGAAGATGGAATATTACTACTTAGAAATGGGAAGTTCGTGATATGGAAATTGAAATTGTCGCGTTTCTCAGAAAGGGAGGTGTGAAATTTGCCGTCCTTTCCAATCGACAGAGCAAAGCTATGTAAGAAGCATATGTGTTGCTCTCTGTCGTCTCAATTAACAAACCAATAAGTAATGGTTCCAGCAAATAAAGCCTCAAATATCATACTAATTGTTTTAGCAAACCTTACCATAGGTGTCTATTAAGTAGTGTTTGATTCCAAATCTGGTCATCGCAAGTGGCCCACTTTCAAAAACTGAAATCCTTTAAAATTATGTATAAGTATGTCGATTTTGATATACCTATAACAGAAACTGATATTGACCTATAAAATATTTTATACCTAAACCTATCAAAACCCAAACAAACAGATACATAGCAGGGTCCAGCAAATGTTCAATTAAACATTTATCTTTATCCCTTTCCCAGATATTGAGGTCAAGATAGTGAAAAGAAAATCTAAAAATTAATTCATAGTATCAATTCAAAGTATCAAAACATGTAATCCCTACTCTAAATACAACAGTTACGAACATGACAAATAAAAATTTTTAAAAGGTATCTTCGACAATTATATACATAGTCTAACTTGTGCAATCACCTTAAGCAGTTACCTCTTCTAAACGGTCAGTTTTAATTCCTCCCAAACATTTCTTTATATAATTATTCCCAAATTAGCAGTCACCCTACCAATACGATCATCGATCACGCATTCCACGTCAAACGTTACCAAGTCCAGGATATAGATACAAATCTGGTAATAATGGACAAACATGGACCTCTGGAAACCAAGAGATGGGATCAAATGCAATGCAGGAGTAAGCATCCGCTGTCGACCGGTCACAACCGCCGTGAGTCCACAATCAAATCCAAAAGAAATACACGAGGAATGAATCCTATCACTATTGGTACAGACGTCTCAACAACCACCAACAAAAAGGCAACTCATGATTTCACTTAGTGAAACGGGTAATCGTAAACAAGACTGTTATACCGACCGTAAAATTGGCGGAACATTGACTTCAAACGCGGTTTTCGATTTCCGTGTGTCAATAATTTGTCAGTGAGTAGAGCATCTGTATATGAATTTTTTTTATGTGGAACTGTTGTTTAAAAAGTAGAGAAGTCGTACTGTGAACTGGAGAAAATATTTGTGCCTTCAAATTTTCTAAAAGTTGTTTAAAATTTTTAAATATCCATATCTGACTGTACAGTATTGCTGAAAAATCTCCTTAACGGCTGAAAATATCTTGGTAAGGAGTAAAGATAAAGGTTTGGTAGAACATTTGCTGGATTCCTCTATGTACCTCTGCTTATATGAAGTTTAGGTATCCGATATAAATATGGTAGCTCAAAATCAGTATTGGTTGTAGGTACATCAAAAGAGCGATTTCGAATGTTCTCGTTCTTTGAAAGTGAGCTACTGTGTATGTAGTATTACCAGAGTTCGTATTTAACCCCAGTTCTTCTAATAAATGTTATTAGATAGGTGCTTTACAAATAAAAACTATATTATGTGAGGCTTTGTCTGCTGGAACAAGTGCATATTGGTGATGTAATCTATCCAGTTCAGTTACTACTTCTGGATCACTAAATACAAAGGGATAACGTGTTTTCATAGTACCTTTTTCGAATACGAGATTTTATCAACCATCGTACAGCCATTCAGACAAAGTATCTGGTTCCACGTCTTCTTGTTTGGCCCATCGTCTGGAATAATCGTCGACAGAATTCATAACTAAACTGAAATTCTGCCACCAATTCAAGGTACGGGCTTCGCGATATCAAGGACCTTTTAAAATAAGATTTTTGAGATTTTATATTTCATATATATATATATATATATATATATATATATATATATATATATATATATATATATATATATATATATATATATATATATATATATATATATATATATATAACACATTGCAATGACATTGCATTTTATTTTGCAGCCGTGTTGTAAGGAATATGTGTTTTATTAACCTACTGATCTGAATTGTAAACTGCAAATATCGTTTTATATCGAATACGAAACTGAAGAGCAATAATGACTATAATTTTTGTGTGTACAGTTTTTCATATGAAATTCTTATTTTCAATTTAACTTTGAATTACACTGTTTTTGTTACGCAGCAGGTATTAAATTTCTTTATTTTGGCGTTGAAAATGTTGAGTCATATATGTAATTTGTTATCTTTGTGCTAGCTTATAATCCTGTAGTTCATTTTCTTTGTGTCATTATTCTAAAAACATTGTATTTTTAACCAATACACGTCACAACTAGAATTTTGCTGGGAACAAAACTAAACATACATATTAGGTGTTTGACAACTCAGGCTTTCTTACAAGGCAGTAACCACCGAATACAGAGTTTATATAATATAAGTTTTTAATTTGATTAAATTTGGCATTGTTTTAATTTGACCTTGTGTTATTAAAAAAATGTTTGATTTTCGCTTCCAGAAGAAACGACAACAAGATGGACAACAACAACAACAACAACAATTATAATAATAATAATAATAATAATGATATTCAATGGATTTAAATACATAACGATGCACTAGACGTATTTTTAAATCTGTCTTTCCTTTTTTATTTTTTATTACTTAGCTAAACCTATGAAGTCTTACTGACAGAAATGATTGTATGTTGACCACTTTTCTCAAACTATAACTTTGATATTGTAAATAATATATATTGATATAAAATAACCAAAAACAAATATACACAGGCATCATATTTCTTTTTAAATTTCTATATATTTTGTGTAAATTGCTTGAGAAACCCAAATTGGCAATTATTCACTTGCAATTGATTAATTCAACCTTATATGCAAACCACATTAGACATGACCTTATTTTCACAAAATATATAGAAATATATGGTGTTTATGTCTATGCATAACTCTGTTATTGCACATCAAGAACAAGTAGTAAAAATAGAAGTAAGAAATGAAATAAATATTTTTGGTAAACATAACAAATGCCCATCTAATTTGTCGGAAAATACAATTGATAGAATATCAGTTGCATGATAGCTTAGTTATATCATATTATATTTTTCATTTTGTTCTAATATAACTAGTTGATTTTGTCAATTTCTATGGTTATCTTGTAAAGATATTTGTCTTCTATAACATCAGTTATTAAAGTTCTATCCTCTGAATGGACAGGGGAATATGTGTTATGGTATGGTGATTGCCAGCTAGAGCACGTGCGTTTTCTATGGAAACTCCGCGTTTCTCCCACTGGAAGCCCCTCTCAAACCAACATCAATGACAACAAGAGACAATAATAGAAGTTGTGAGAACTTGCTGTTAATTGTTGTAAAATAAATAAAATTTTCAATGATTAAAGTTAACAAATATTTCTAAGAACCTTAAGAAACACTGTTGTCCTTGGTTTATTGTGATAAGCAAATTCTGTGGCATATCGATATGTCTTAAAATCAAATTACATGTATCGTTACATTACTTCTCCTCAGCTAGTTTCAAGCTATCTTGACTACATGACATGATGGTTTGCAATGAATTTGTCCTGGTCAGTTGAAATGTAAAATTTATACTGTCAAAGAATTTTGAAATCACTTTGTCGTTCTGATTTTAAATTGTGACTGGAATTTACATATTAAGCACTAACATATCACATTGAACATATCTTTAGAGTGTGGTATTTTGGTTTTTAATCAAGTCTTCAATATTGAGGAGGGGTATCTCGGACTGGTAACTGTTTATACCTATCATATCGTAGAATCAATCCTGTCAAGATGTTCTTCTTGCAAGGGTAAACACATCCAAGCTAATGGCAGAAAAATGAACATTCTGTCTATTGTGTTGTAAGAAAGTGGTAAATGTTTATTACGAAAACATTGAATGGAATATTTCTGGAGACAGATAAATTGTTATCCAACCATTAGAGTGTTAGATCTGCCTAACTACATGTATACAGTTCCCAGGTGACCAAAACTCGTTTTCGCTTTTTTCCTTTTTTTATTTTTATTTTTTATTTTTGTATTATTATAATTATTTTCTTTTTATTCTGTGTTGTTCGTTTATTTATTCACAATGAGATGGATATTTAAAATACACAAAACCCTTTACCATTTATAACCATTGGAACAGAGAGCCATTTTCCAAGAATATAAAATGTACCTTTTCGTATCATTAAAAGTATATGAGGAAATGGATATTCGAAACTCTCAGTCTATTAGAATAATACATATTGAATATCTCAACACGAATAACAATTGCGATTTCAAAACGGGATGGGACCAGGGGCCTTATTCCCAAAGAAACTTAAATCTAAGTCTTTGACTTACACTTACGTTTACTCTTACATTTACACTTAAGACATATTCACAAATGTACTCGTATGTCTTCTACCACACTATAGTGTAAGAAGGGAAAGAGGTTGTAAGTCTTACGTTAGCAATGGACATTTGCGCCTGTGTAAAACCGAAGAGTTCATTGAAGTGACATCATGCCAGAATCTAGTGGTTTTACCTAAACCGAAAAATCCAGTTATATATCGCTCACTTGGATTACTATCGATACATGAACGTCTTTCGTACAACCGAGTAATAATTATTTTGACATCACCACTTGTATACAATGTCTGCTAGCAATGATCACCAATAACACCAGTGAGATCTAGATTTAAATTCATCAGACATTGATGTCAATCATAAAACTAAAATCGAGTTCATGAATATGTTATACAATGTATATTATTCTATGACGCTTTCGACACTACAGACTTTTTAGCAGATTGTTTGTTTAACATTTCTAGACCTGTGACGACTGGCCTTAAAATGTATATGCACGCACCTA
Organism: Atrina japonica; assembly: GCA_030159075.1. NCBI lineage: Eukaryota > Metazoa > Mollusca > Bivalvia > Pterioida > Pinnidae > Atrina > Atrina japonica. The sequence continues at coordinate 4,851 of BROG01000210.1, read as the reverse complement.
AAACCTCACAAATTAACATATTTACGGGGCAACATGACTAGACAATGCTTACTGTACCTATGTAACTATACCTAGTCTTAATGTCACTAGACAAAGCTTACTATATCTATGTAACTATACCTTGTCTTAATGTCACTAGACAAAGCTTACTGTACCTATGTAACTATACCTTGTCTTAATGTCACTAGACAAAGCTTACTGTACCTATGTAACTATACATTGTCTTAATGTCACTAGAAAAAGCTTACTGTACCTATGTAACTAAAACATTGTCTTAATGTCACTAGACAAAGCTTACTATATCTATGTAACTATACCTTGTCTTAATGTCACTAGGCAAAGCGTACTATACCTATGTAACTATACCTTGTCTTAATGTCACTAGGCAAAGCGTACTATACCAATGTAACTATACCTTGTCTTAATGTCACTAGACGAAGCTTACTGTACCTATGTAACTATACCTTGTCTTAATGTCACTAGAAAAAGCTTACTGTATCTATGTAACTATACCTTGTATTAATGTCACTAGAAAAAGCTTACTGTATCTATGTAAGTATACCTTGTCTTAATGTCACTAGGCAATGCGTACTATACCTATGTAACTATACCTTGTCTTAACGTCACTAGACAAAGCTTACTGTATCTATGTAACTATACCTTGTCGTTAATGTCACTAGAAAAAGCTTACTGTATCTATGTAACTATACCTTGTCTTAATGTCACTAGAAAAAGCTTACTGTACCTATGTACTATACCTTGTCTTAATGTCACTAGGCAATGCGTACTATACCTATGTAACTATACCTTGTCCTAACGTCACTAGACAAAGCTTACTGTATCTATGTAACTATACCTTGTCTTAATGTCACTAGAAAAAGCTTACTGTATCTATGTAACTATACCTTGTCTTAATGTCACTAGAAAAAGCTTACTGTATCTATGTACTATACCTTGTCTTAATGTCACTAGAAAAAGCTTACTGTATCTATGTAACTATACCTTGTCTTAATGTCACTAGACAAAGCTTACTGTACCTATGTAACTATACCTTGTCTTAATGTCACTAGGCAAAGCGTACTATACCTATGTAACTATACCTTGTCTTAATGTCACTAGACAAAGCTTCCTGTACCCATATCACTATACGTTGTCATAGATGCTTGTACATGTCAATTTATGTCGTAATATGTCACCAGACAAAGTATGTTGTCGTAATGTCACTAGACAAAGCTAACCGTTCCCATGTCACTATACGTTTTTTTAATGTCACTAAAAAGTTTACAGTACTCATGTCACAATACGACGTCTTAATGTTTCTAGACTAAGTTTAGTGTACCTATGTCAATATAGTCTGCCGTTATATGTCACTACACAAAGTTTATTGTACCCATGTCACCATATTTTGTCTTAATGTCACTAAAAAGCTTACAGTACCCCTGTCACCATCTGTTGTCATAGTATGTCACTAGACAAAGTTTTCTGTACCCATGTCACCATACGTTGTCGTGATATGCAATTAGACAAAACTTACTGTACCCATGCCACTCTTCGTTGTCGTATTGTCACTGGACAAAACTCACTCTACTTATATCACTATAATATGTTGTCATAATATGTCACTATAGCTGTTTCGATTTGATACCTATCTGTTATACTGACGAAATGCTATTTCATTTATCAGAACTATCATTACTGAAATTAGTTATGTTAAGTTTCAATCAGAAAGATACGATTTAAAAAAACACATCGAACCTCTGTTAGAAGCTGAAGCAAGAATCCAAGTAGGCTACTTTTAAAGCTGATATGTGTTCTAATCAATTGAAGGGGCATTTGCTGTGTTTATCATAAAACATTACTTTGGGTTTTTTTCTACTTTTTTTGTACTTTGCGAACAATAACAAGTAGGAGATATATACCGACATAAAAGGTCAAGTGTGGTATTCATATACAAATAGTAAAGCTGAGTTATACTAATTGTAATTGAAAAAGTGCCAAACCTGAATTTCTTACGCAATTGTCACAAAACACTTAGGGATCAAAAACCGTTATTCCTGTGTATATCACTTTTTGTTATTTTATATCAATCTAGGTAGCTAAATTTCAAAACAAAATTTTTGTAAAAAACACAGCTAATGCCCGTTTAAATAATAGACCGAGAACAGTTGAGTATGTAGTACAGTTGTAAAATTCTAATTATCAGCACCTATATAAGTTACCCTTTTAGCACTGAAAAGAAAACAATTGTAAATCAAGGAATATCATTTTGATTCATGAAACATACGTGTTGCAGAAATGTTTCAAAAGTGTTTAAGGTCTTCTGATAATAATGCTATGATGTCATATTATTTGTTTGAGTAGTAACATGTCCCCGTTGATAAGATCACGATGACTCTCTATTCTAGAACCACTTTGGTTTTACTGTTTAATCACTTGAGACCAATAACAGATAGAATAGTTATATTATTTTGATGATTTTCACGTACTAACTATCTAAACACGTTGCTATTGGACCGTGTTTTACACTTTATTCTGTTTGTGTTGAAACTGATAATGATGTTGTTGCTTTTGTTGATGTTGCTGTTACTGGAAAGTTCAAAGTCATGATACAATGTCCTTTTACGTCACGACGGTATACTCAGTATACAATGTCGTTCCTTTTTCCTTTTACGTCACGAAGGTATAGTCAGTATACATGATATCTAATTAAGAAATTAAAACGATGAACCAAATCGATGACTCACATCCTGTAGCATCATCTCTATTTTCTATTTACAATTTACAAATTCACAGCCATTTGCTCCATTTGCATTCAAACCATTTGTTATGATTTTATGACGTTCTCATCTCATTCAATGCATACGTTAGATGATGGAAACAAAACAAGTAACGACTCAAGTGCTTGTGTCAATTGTAATATGAAACACTTTATCCATCACTCGCTCTACTAACAAAATCACTACAAGATAACACTGATATTTAAAAAGCAGGTGTACTAGAATTAAGTTGTAATTATCATGTCTATTTGCAGAAACCATTTACCGAATGACCGATATTATATTATGACTGTACTTGGACATTACGCTATTGGATAATGTAATTCGCGTACTTATTAACCTCTTCACATCGACATATATACGAGTCCAATTAACCCCATCTCATTTATCTGATTATGTTAAAACGAATGAAAATTTCTAATAATACGACTTAAGGCAATTTTTATACTTTGTCCGTGTCTTGCATAATACAATATTGTTATTCGATTATGCGAATGAGAACGGTCTTTGTAACTACTGTAACTGAAAAGAAATTCACAACCTCGCAATACAAAATTTCAGATACCAAAGTATAAATCTACAAGATGTCCATAATACATATACTACTCTGATGAAATTGGACAAACATTGAAACGAATGCCTTCTGTTGCAACATCTAAAACATCAAGCAATAATACCACAGAAATTAACACCTGTATATTTCCTTGTCCATTTCAAAGTGTGATTCGTGAAGTGGACATTAAACTGAATATACGAACTGACAACATTAAAACTTCAAAATAAAACGAGAATGCACCATTTCGATATATCTTGTTATTATTTTTGTGTTAAATGTATCAGCGGACGTGATAAAATGACTGTTATAAAGCACTAAAAGTCTATAACTGAGGAGAATTTTGATATATATTGTCCAAAATGTTAAATCCGTCGTGAAATGTAAAAACGTGCTCAAACTCGTCCATTTAGAATGGAAGTTTTTTGCAACATCCAAAATTCATTCATTAAATTATTTGACATTTTCGGTTCCATTAATCATAAATAAAATGCACATTATTTTCTTCATCTTGGCAATTCAGACACATCGTATCCATTTATTTATAATACGAATAAGTAATGCACAGTCACGATATAACAAGTAAAAGGTTTTTGGTCAACACGGTATCACTTTTTCGATATCTATGTCGTTATAAGTACGCTTAGATCTGTTACTTCATTTTCCTTAAACTTAATTTATTAAAAAACTGTTTTTCAGCGAGTGACATTTTGTTATTGTCGGCGAATTCATATTCAATTTCGCTTTTATAACTTGGATGACTGAAGTTCACAAAAAAAGTATTACTTTTTTCTATCATAAAATATTCATATACTAAATATGCAATATATGGTGCTGGTACTGAACCAATTGTTTTCTAAGGCCAATAGAGGGATATCAGGTGATTTCAGTTCTATAGCATATTTATGAGATTTGTTATCAGTCGTCTGCTGTTGGACATTGTATTCAAGCAGAAGGAAAAATTATTGTCGTAGTACAAACCAAAGATATATTCACATAGTAGCCGACTGCTGGTCTTCGCCGACTACCGGTCCACTACCAGTACTGTTTGGGTTAGGCCAGACCAAATGTTTCTTTTGGGGTGAATGAGATAAAAAAAACTATATCAAACTCAAACACTCATGCTGAGTTATAGGCTAAATATATAAAGTGTTTAAAATCGATGAAGAAAAATTTAATCTAAGTTATTACCAACACACAAATTTGAACAACAACGGGGTCATCCGATATAGTACTCTGGTAAATGAAATATTTGAAAGATGTAGAAAATTATATGTGCTATGAAAGGGAATTTTGTAATTAATTTTTGAAATCAATCAATGAAAACCATTTTTCGTTTGAGAACTTGAAACGTTCGTAATTGAGAAAATGACCGTGACCTTTGATCTAATAACCTTGAATTTTGAGTTGGAATTTTCAAACTGAGGTGTGTCAATGACCTTTGATCCGATAACTTTGAAACTTTCCAGAAATATGTTTCAGCATATTCATACAAGTATTCAACAATAATATATATATATA